>CM076576.1:984367258-984552088 GCA_034641835.2 Pinus albicaulis
ATGATACATTTAGAAGCAGCTGTTCTTCTAACTGTAGATTCAAGCACTTACTCCTGAGATGAAGTTATATTTCCTGTCTTCAAGCACTTACTCCTGAGATGAAGTTACCCCACTATCTTTCCTAACATTTTTTCTTCTCTTTGGCGCATTTGAACTAGCAACCTTTTGACAATGCATATTTTTCTTTTTCCAAAAATGAACCTATCTATTTCTACTCTTATATCTGCCGGGAGTTCAGGTTAAACTGATGAACTCCTTCATTTCTCTACCTATGCTAGATCAACTGTCAAGATTAAGCAGTTCAACAGGATTTCATTCTCTAATCTACAACATGAAATTTAAAAATGATCAAATCAGGATTAGGCAGTCTGATTTGTCATGCATTTGCTGCATAAAAGACAAGCTGCACACAAATGTTATTCTGCAACAAAAGAAAAATAGACAAGCGGAGCTAAGATGTACAATGTGTTTTTCATCCCTCGCTTCTCCCTTTGGTTCTGTTTTAGGCATGTGGAACCAGAATCTCTCCCTAATCTAAGCTCTGTGATAAGTCAATCTTACACAATGTTGACTATCTTGGCACTCACTAACTTATCAGCAAATAAATTTAAACATGCTCAGCTATGATTAGGCTAGATAGCTGAACAAGACATTGAAGTACTAGTAGCGGCATTTAGAATTGCTCGCTTTCCGAAGGACTATTTTTTGGGACATGGGCCCTTTGTTCTATCTTCACTTTCCCTCTTTTCTGTTTTTACTGTTTTTGACTTTCCTATCTTTTACTGTTTTTTACCTTTCTATTTTTTCAATATTTCAAACAATGGTATGTACAATGGCTGAAAGTGTTTTAGACTCAAAAATCTTGGAAATGACGGAATTTAAGCATCTTATCCTCGTAAGGATCTCCTCTCACCCTTGGCCCACTTAACTCTTGAAAAGAAAAATTTGGGAAATTATCTCTCTCTAACATGACATAGGGATTCATGCAAGAATCTCTGAACAGCCCGGTATCTTCCCTTTGCACCTCTCTGAATATCTGATTTCCACTCCTTTCCTTACTGTATGCTCTCCTCAAGTAATGCATGTATTCTTGGTCATTCTTAAAATAGATAATGACATCATCAAGGTATGCAAGAATGCAGAAATTTAAAACTGGGAACATGGCCTTCATGAACAGATTTCTGATATTAGGTGGTTTTGCAATTTTGAACTTGAAATCTGATCTGCCTCCCGCAAACTTGAAAAAATCTTTAAGCTGTCTACTTTTCAATGGAATCTTATGATCATGACCTGAAACATCATCTTGCGAAAATACATGATTAAAAGCACTTTTATTTGGTAAATCATGGTCTTGGGTAGAAAAAACATATTTTCTGTTATAGGGATATGCAGTATTACTTCTGAAATCAAAGCAGACTCTATGGCCATCTGTTTTATCCCTGATTATTTCAGTTTGTTTCAGATTGTTGTGTTTTCTCTTGTCAAAGCTGTTCTTTGAGGGGAAGGTATTGACACAGTAGTTTCCCTTGCTTTTTCTATAGAAATTGGTATTCTGCATGAGATTTCTGATTTTAGCATTTCTAAGTTCTTCATGAAAAGACAGAATATGGGCCAATTTCAGTAGTTCAGGTATGCTGGGATTGCAACTGTCATCCTTGCTCATAAGAAGTTTATCTGGCATTTTCTCAAGATGTTGAGCTGCTGAGGTTATGGTCAAAGTTTCATTTGCAGTAGGAGGGTCACATGATGGTAAATCTTTGAGGTATTGTAGAAACATTAAACTCCCTTGCTCCCGGTTTCCAAATAGGTTTATGATGTGTAGGTCTTCTAAAGCCTTTACCCGGAAGAAGTTTCCACAAGTCACTGCTGGTGTTTGACTAAAACTAGAGCAATTTGCTTGATAGTACATCAGAGTTTGTGCTTCTTGTTCTAATCCTACTTCAGAAAGGGAAAACTTACTTTCCTCAAGACACAACTGTTCATGATCATGGTAGTTTTGAGTATCTAGTTCATCATAGGGCACCAGGGACAGCTGATGTGGTGGACCTAAGTCTACATCAGTTTCCTCTGACTCTTCCTCCGTGTTTTCATCAATATGCATAATGAAAGAGTTCAGGTCGGAACGCAAGGAACACATTAGAATGTTGTCTGGCCTATCTTGACTGCTAATCATGTATTTCATGTGTGATTCTCGGTAGAGTATTCTGGTCTGGCCAAACACAGGAATGGTGGCATATGACATGTCCAGTTGGATATTCCCTTGGAGTTTGGCTCCCCAAGATCTGGATAGAAGCATCCCGTATTTGGGAGGAATGTCTGCCACTACTATATCCATGATTAGATGTTTCGCAGGTATTTGGGCCAGACTAAAACAAAGGTCTTTGATCAAACCCAGGCATTGGACTCTACTTGAATCAAATGAATACAAGTCCTTGTATGGTCTTGTGATTTCCAAGCCTAATCTTTCCATTACTACCTTCGGCATAAGATTATGCGAGGCGCCGGAGTCTAGCATGGCATTGTGGAGGATTTGGTTGTGGATGTTGAGGCTAATATAAAATGGAAGAGTAGCTCCCTCTTGGAATTTTCCCTCTACCTTTGGACCAAACAATACTTCAGGAGTGTCATCGGTGAGATTAACAGTGTTTGCATCATTCCCTAGATTTAAGACTTTTAGTACTTGGGATTTATAAGAGTTTTGGGCAATGATTTCAGTAAGAGGCATGGTGATCTTGATCTTAGCGATTTCGCCTTCAAAACTAAAAGGTAACTGAAGTTTAGATATGTTTGTTTCAGCTTTTTCAGCCATGACCCTGTCTATTCTCTGAGTTTGTTGACCTTGTTTAGGGATTTTGTTTGCCATAGTTGTTTCGGTGACTTTTGCAGAAGTACCAGGAGTATCTGGAAGAGGACTAGTTTGGGTAGCTTTGGCTTTGTTTTGGTCAGTTTTCTCAACCTTAATTTTGTCACTGCTTGATGCTTTCTTGAGGATGGTATCTGGAGCTTTAGCAGTATCAGAGTTACCTTTCTTGACATTATCTTGTTTCTTTTGCTTCTAAGGTCATATTGCCTGTGGGCTTCTACAATAGCATTTTGAAACTCTATGGCGGGGTCATCGGGATCTTCATAGTTGGTTTCATCCTGATCAGGAGAAAAAAACGCTTGTTCTTCTTCGGTGAGGTACACCTCACTCTCATTGTCAGACCCTATGAGGTTTAAATGCTGTTCGTCAAGAGGTTCAGAGTCCCTATCATCTTCTTCCACATAGTTTTCATTGAATGGTGGCCTGATCTGTTGGTCATTTTCTCTTGGTCTGTTTTGGGGCTGTTCCCTCCTAAAGTTTTGGTTTCGGTTTCTGTTTGGAGGGTTTGGCTGGTTGTCCCTAATAGGAGCCCTTTCATTTATATTTTCCCACATTTTGGCCATGGATTTGACTAAGTCATCTATTCGGGGATCTAGGGAAGGTGATGAAGTGGAGACCTCATCTTTATAGGTGACCTTTCTTTCTGATCTAGTCCTAGCTCTTTTTTCAGCTAAGTTGGCATCTGCTTTTATGGCTATTTGTTGCATTTCCTCTAAGGTAGGGGGATCCTTATCTCTTAGATGATATGTCATGTCCGGATCGAAACCCTCGGGGAATTTTGCCAAGGCTAGACCAAGTGGGGGTTTGAAATGAGGTGGTAGGGAGTTATATACACTGTTGAACCTAGTACAGTAAGCTTGGACACTTTCCCCATTTTCCCGTTTTAGGTTGTTATATTCTGACAGGATTTGAATGGGGTTTCTTCGAATTTCCCACCTATTTCTGAAGACTTGATGTAGTTCTGGGATATCATGGATACTGTTTGGAGCTAAGCTTTTGAACCATGCTTTGGGTTCACCACCAAGACTTTGGGCAAATATTCTCATTCTGACAGTCTCGTCTTGTACCTCTAGGTATTCATAAGCATCATTCATTCTACTTATATGCTGTTGAGGTGTGGTGGTGTCTTCTCCAGTAAAGTGTGGGATTTTGTCTTGATATTTATTTGGGAGAGGAGCCAAAGGCGGTGGCAACACGAAAGGTGCGTACCAGGCTGCCATGACTGGAGCTAATGGATGATGTACAAGATGAGGACTAGTAGGCTGAAATGAAGTGGTTTGAACAGTGGTGGTTTGACCAGGGGTGGCGGATGAACTTGGACTAGTGATCTGGTTTTGAGCAGATCTGGGATGATAGGAGCCAAACTGATAAAGAAGTTGGAAATCAGGAGGAGTGGTAGGTGAAGCTTCTCTACTAGGACTCTGTGGTGGGTTTAGGGGTTCAAGATCGTCAAAGTTTATCTTACTATATGATTTTCTTCTGGGAAGAGTTTGTGATGACTCTAGTTCCAAAGGTGAATCTAGTAGGATGGTGCGATGTTTAGGTACAGATCTTGTTCTACGGGTGGATCTACCAGAAGCTAGATGATCAGTTTCGGAAGCTTGCCACAGAATCTTCTCTGGGTCATCTACTATGATAGGGGGATTTGGGTCTGGATGGGATCTGGTGTTGATTCTTCGTGAAGCCAGATTTCAGATCCAGAGTTTAGAGAGAATGGTATTGGTGAATGTTTCTGGATGAGTGGTTTCTCTAAAGTTCTACTAAGGCGAAGGATGGTCAAAAATAAAAGGGATGGATTATTGGAGTCGCCAGGTGGAAATGGGTTGTTTTTGTGAAGATAGCTATGGTCCACCACCAGTAACTAATCTGAGAATGTTTTTGGATTTTCTGAGTTTTATGTGCAGCCTATGGTTTGTTAAAGTATCCTAGACTTGTTTCAACACTTTGCTAGGGCGATGAGAACAAAAAGAGTTTACTCTAAAAAATGGGTCTATGAACTGCTTGCTTGTTTATGGTACCTAAAGGACCAAAGAGTCTATAAGAGTTTGCTGGACTATTATGTACTCAGTGTCCCACCATCTCCCGCTATGTTAGTGAGCGATGGGATAGGTCTATCGGATAGTAGCCTGGAGCTTGGTAAAATAGTAAGGCTTACTAGAGTTTAGTGGAGTCGCCAGGTGGATTATTAGTTTGTTTTTGAGATATACTTGTATGGTCCACCACCAATACTGTCAAAAGCCAATCTAAGGGAGTTTTTTGTGGTCTTTTCTGAGTTTTATGTGCAGCCTAGGATGTAAGAGTGTTGTAAACCTGATTCATCACTTTGCTAAGATGGTGAAACAGAGAGTTTACACTAAATGATTCTAAAGGCTGATGGTTTAAGTTAAAATTTGAAGGACTAAGGAGTCTATAAAAGTTTACTAGACTGTCATGTACTCAATAAGTCCCACCGTGATCGCCATTTATGTTAGGGAGCGGTGGGATAAGTCAGCCGGATAGCAATCTCAAAAGTCTCTAAAGATGAGGGAAACTAAATTTGTTTATTACTCAGAGTCCCACCGTGATCGCCATTATGTTAGAGTCCCGTGATTTGGCCGATTGGTGAGCCAAATGACGATGTAACATCAAACCAAGCTTTGGAGCCCGAGGACCTAGCCTTCCTGGACTCAGAGAGGGCTCTCTCTATTATATGCAAAAGATATCGGTGTGTTTGCTTATGGTGTTCTAATATTAGGCTAGTTATGAAGTGTGTTTTTGGTTTTTTAGTTTTTTAAGTTTGTGAGGGATAAAACTGATCAAATACATAAACTGGATAACAAGATGTAGATAAATTGGGCTATGGGGTCAAACAGGTCAAGGAAGCTATGAGGTGATGATGTAAAGCTGTTGTAGGGCCGATTTGATTCACGGTAGAAGGGATCTTTGGGAAAAATGGATTGAATGGACAACAAGTTGGTGAAAGACAAGGGATTTCAAGTGTAACTAGTTAATAATAGACATAAACATGTAATAGAAAGCCATTAATCATGCTAAGTATAACTATAAGCTAATTAATACATAGAAATCAAACATTCCAGCCATACATAGAGGTATAAGACCCTCTAACTTCGGGAAATGGCTATCAGACTTTGGGGAAAACACATAAGACAAACTAACAACTCATAAACTACGCCGGAACGCCTAAAGATAGTCTCTAAGTCATTGGGCACTTTGAAAAACAAGCTTTCATAGTTTTAGGCAAAGGGCTAGATCGGGACTAGGCCTCCTTGGTTCAACAAGATGATCAACAAATCAGTCAAAGAGAAAGTTTTATGGACAGAACTATGGGCAGCTTGTAGGTAGGTAGGGAAAACCATACATCCTACTCAACATACATAGAACTTATGAATAAAACTTAGCAACAATACCTTAAGTTACTAAAGAGCAACTAAGAATTCTTTAGCATAACTAAGGAAGAAGAAAACATCAAGCTATGAAGATTCAGGAATTTTGAGGTGCCTCCATGGGCATATCTCAAAATCAATCTCTACTGATCTATAGCAGCAAGAAATATGTATTATGAATGGAAACTAGAAGACAAAAACATATCAAGAAACACTATACCATTCTACCATGTCATGGAATCCATCAACAATCCTTCATCATTCCTCAAAAGCATCCAAGAGGCAATCCAAAAATCATAACACAAGTGTATTCTTCAAAGCTCATATGACCAATGTATTAATTCTTCTCTCAAGTTCAGCCTCTGATTTACAATGCAACCCATGGAATAAATAGGCTTGAGGGAGGAAAACCTCATGGAGCAACTAGCTATCCCATTGGCCAAGTCAAAATATCTAAATTTGTCCTTGAGGCTTTGCAAAGCCCAAGGCACAAAATATCCCATAAAATATCTAAAAAAATGCTAAAATGGAAATTATATTGACTTTACATCATTTCCCAAGGATAAAAATAGCTTAACGCACATTTGGGAAAAGCAGATTTTTGAGGTTCAAAAATTACAAAAATACTTCATATTTATGCCTGAAAAAGGTCCCCTGACTTGCTGGATGAAATAGGCAGCCTTCCCGATGTCGAAATGAGGCTCATGATGGCTTGTTGGAAAGCTTTCTGTGTCTACTTTCCGGCACAACTGAAACCATCTCGATCTGAGGCATGGAAGTCATCCAAAACTGTACCTGTGTGTAAAAAACCAGGAAATAGCAGACTGCTGATATGGCGGGCAGAATGTGCAAAACGAGGGTGTTTTTCGCCAATTTGAGGGGGCGAATGATCTCCGAATGCCCTGAAAATCGCTGGAGACCTGATCATATAATTATGGCATCCATCGGTATCATCCTCCTCCCTTGAAAACTCATCAAACTGAAATGGCGAAATTATGAGTTTTCGACCAAAAACCCAAAAAATGCCAAAAAACAAAAAGTTGCCGAAAAAGGCCCAAAATTGGCATGCATGACCCTCAAGGGCCCATAGCAACATGCTCCGAAGTTGAGGCCAAAATATCAAGGGCTGATATGCTTTTCCCTTCTTTCCGTGCTAGGCGCTTCCCTTTTACCTTCTTCAATTTCTCTTGTGCTGCCTTTAGTTTGCACCGGGCAAACTGATTCAGCTTTTGGAAGTGATGTGTCCTCTTCCTCTGCAGCTCTAAATCTCTATTCGCCCTCTCAAGCTTCATTTCCAAATTCTTGTTAACTCTTTCAAGCCAAGCCTCTTTGTTTTCCTCAATTTCCTGCTCAAGGAGTGCAGTGAGGGGAAAGGCTTGGAGCTGGGCTTGCTCTTCTGCTCTCTGCTTTTCCAAGGCTCTTTTAAGCCCGATGGTCCTAGGCCTCTTCCGCCTAGGCTGGTCTTCCTCATCTTCATCATCAAACTCACCAATGAGCTCTTCAATTCTTGCTTGCGCCTTAGCTGCCTCTTTCTTATACTTAATCGCCCGTGCCTCATGAACAGCTGTGTGCACATTCATTTGTTTGTTTTCAATCTCCAAGAAGTGATTGAAATTCCTTGCCCTTTGAAGATCTTGCTCTAATGCCTCAATTTTCCCTTCCTTATGGTTTAAGAGATTTTCAAGAAGGCGGGCCTCATTGTCACTATCATCGCTTTGGATAGGGATAATAGCTAATTCACCTCCATGCTTTGTACTTTCTCCAACTTTACTTTTGCCTTTGAAAGCCAATCTGGCACTTTTCCTCCTTGGCATGCTAGAAGGTGTCTTTTTGGGCAATTTCCTCTTGCTAGGAACAATATTTGTCACTGTTAAGGTGGCAGCCTTAGCTTGCTGTTCTTCATCAATGTCTTGTCCAATTTGTGGCTCAAGAGGTGTTTCAATTTCCTGCCTAACCTGTTGTTCTTCATCTTGCACCTGCTGCTGTTCCTTATCTATTATCTGCTGTTGTTCCTTATCTGCTGTCTGCTGCTGTTCCTCAATTTGTAACTGCTGCTGTTCCTTATCTGATGTCTGCTGCTGTTCCTTATCTGCTGTCTGCTGCTGTTCCTCAATTTGTAACTGCTGCTGTTCCTCAATTTGTACCTGCTGCTGTCCCTTATCCTCTATCTGCTGCTGTCCCTCATCCCTTTCTTCTTGCTGCTGTTCACTGCCCTCTCCTTCTTGCTGCTGTTCACTGCCCTCTCCTTCCCCCTGTTGACTTGGTTGTCCAGTAGTCATTCTGAGTCTTCTAGGTGTAGGCCTACTAGACAAAGGCACTGGGTGATGGACAGGCTGAGTAGGCGAAATATGGGCAGGAGGAACAGTGGCAAAATCTGGATGGCTGATGAATAAATCCCATGAAACCTCTTTCTTCTCTAGCTGGTATAGGAAGATAATCTTGATCAAAGAATGATGAAAAAGAGAAGGGATTTGCTGAGGTGGGGCTTTCTTTTGGACAGTGGATGCCATTTTTTCTATGCTTTTGAACAAAAAGTAAGGGAGGTTGAGTTGCCTGCTTCTGGTAAAATGCATCAATAAACGAACATGATAGGCATAAATTCGATTAAACCTCCCTTCACAAGTGAAATATTTCATGATGACTTTCATAAGCGGAGCATAGCTGTCAAGGAGATATGAGAAAGGGAAGATAGCAGCTTCTTGTGAGTTTTTTAGAGGCTAATCAACACACTTGTATTTGTGTCTCCAAGACAAAACTTAAATCATTAAAACCCTGTTCTTGTGAGTTTTAAGATGTCACTCAATACCTCTTACTCCTTTCCATAGTAAATTTTGCAATCATTTAAAAACTCTGCCCTGTATAAGTGTGCCAACCTTGAACTAACTTGTATATGGGAAATCAACCCTTAGTGCTATTTAAGCAGTCACTGTAACAATCCTAAGCAAAGATGACAGAGTTTGAAAGGCTCCAAAGTTTGCAGGCAGAGGTTGTGTGAGTTTTATCCCTTCAAAACAATCAATGGCTCTTTATAAATTAACCCCCTCTTTAGAGGTTTCCTTGGAGGTTGCAGTCAAAGATCTTGCATCAACAAACTCTCTTTAAGCCAAACACTGTTTCTTTGTAAGAAAAACCTCTGACCTTTGATGCTTGTGAAAGTATAGGATCCCTGATCCTTTTAAAGTGAAAACATCCTGTTCTTAGTTTCAAAACCTTTTATCTCCTGAAGATGCTTTTGAATGACACAGCTATCATTTTATTATAGCTTTACACCTCAAAATCTCACGCAGCAAACACTATTTCTTCAGCTATGGTGACGAGGTTTTGAAATTTTTTAATGTGGAGTGGTGAAAATTTGTAGCAGTTTAACAGTGAATAAACTTGTTTCAAACCTCATTTTGGCTCCAAATACCCTCGGACAGTCACAAATTTTAGGGGCAAAGGGTGTAAATACCTCAAAACATGAAGCACAATTCTTGTTGGGCGCTGGAGGTGGCTCTGTAGTTCTTTAGGCCTGTGCGGCACTCCTCAGAGAAAGAGCGGCGCGCATTTTTCCTCCGGGTGGCACTGTCGGGTCGGGCTGTCGGGCTGTGTACAGGCGCGTCGCTTGTTTGTACAGGCGCATCGTGCCAACACTGACCGCCTTTGTAAAATCGCCCCCAAGCGCGTCGCGCGGGTTTCCAGGCGCGTCACTCGGCCAATAAACAGTGCAAATTACTAAAAATTGACCCGAAACCTTGTTTTGATGCAGTGAACACCTTGATCCCCGTTTTGAAAATGAAAACTTCTTCTTCGATTTACTCTTATGTCATTTCAAAACAAATATCCAATGGTCACTTCCTTTTTAAATGTAAAGTGGAATTTTGGTTTGGCTTTTTTGTGAAGTTTTCACAGTCTTTTGATCCTTTTAACAACACCTTGGTGTATTTGCGAAACTGAACTCATAATCTGTGCATGCATTTGAAGGTTTTCGATGCTTTTGGACTGTCTAATCAATGGACCAACCCCTTTATGAAAACAAAAATATCTTAAAGCCAGAACTCTGTTTTATACACAGTTGTTTGAAAAGTGATTTCCAGCTTTTGTTCTTTGGGTGATAAACACCAAACTTCAAACTTTGACAAATAACTCAATAACTTCCACATCATCTCTGTTTATTGAATACTGGAAAACTATCCATAACACTGACTGTCCATGAAAACAACTTCTTTGCCTATACATAAACTGGTATACTTATTCACCATGTCCATCCTGGGAATTAAACCTGAAATGCCTCCCATTACTTGTGAAGTATGTCTGAAAAGGGAAAATTATGGACTAGGAGGAATAGGTCCCTTTGAAATACAGTTAGCATTTGTTCTGACCAGTGTATTGACCTTTTATAATAGAACCATTTCCAAAGCTTAACTCTGTCCACTGTTTTACCTTTTCTCTTACGCAGGTGACACATTGTAGCTGATTTCTTTTCATGCTTGCCAAATTCTTCAAAACCGGATGATGACTTGTAATAAAATGTCCTAACTGTTCCTTGCTTTGAAGAAATGCCTCCTCCTTTTAAGCTCGGTTTTGTGGCCTCTTCCCTTAAGAAAACTGCTCTATTTGGTATCAATGCATACATATTCATATTGTTTCCTGTCCATCATGATGTATTTCTTGAAAGACATTTTCCCTATGTGTAATGCATTTTAAAATATAAACACCATCTTTCACCTGTGTACAGTCTTCTATTTACTTCCTTTGTATCCTTCCACTGCAAATTTTGACCAAATCAGTTTTCAATAATATGCAATGCTTTGGCCATCTGCTCATAAATGGAGGAGGCCCTTCATCAGGCAGAGTATCTGAAGGTTGTTTGACAAATCTGTTTGACACAAATTTTCCCTGGATGTGATGGTAAGCAAAACCACTTGAAAAACATCAATACTAGCACCTCTGTTTGCAATCATCACTGTGCTTCAGAAAAACCCTAGCCAAAATGTCACTGTCTCTCTATACTGCTCTGAGGGTGACTGAAATATCATTATTTGCTTTAGTCAACTTATGACAGATTTTTAGAAGATAATCTCTGTGACTATGGAGGTCAGCACCTTTTGAAAAACAAACAACTTTCCTTTTTCCTGTGTAATGACATGTTTTGTCAGCACCTCTTCAATTTGATCTTGTGGACAAGCAGGCTGCTTATGATTGGAATTTTTATTAATGACATGCCTTTCTAAAGTTCAACAATTCACATGATTTGAAAGCTTCAGATGACCTCCTTTATCAGACCAGACTCTTTTTTTCTTTGAGCTAGCATATTTCAAACTCTATCCCTATTATGATCATCACTCACATTCATAAAACCTGGAGATATTGTTTCACTGTTTAGTAAAAAGGCAAACCTGGACCTTTGCAATCCTCAAAGTCAATAATGGCCAGCGCCCTCTGCTTGTAGATGAAGGAGGCGCCCTAACCCTCTGCTTTTAAATGAAGGAGGTTCTGGGCCATGACAATTTACCAGTTTGCTGTGACAGTGGTGTCCTTTTCTTACTGTGATTTTCATATTAGAAGGAAAACTGCAAGTTCTTGATGATTGACTTTCTGTTTAGCAGACATATCTCAGGCTCATGATACATTTAGAAGCAGTTGTTCTTCTAACTGTAGATTCAAGCACTTACTCCTGAGATGAAGTTATATTTCCTGTCTTCTTAGAATCCATAAAACACTGTGAAACACCTACTAATCAGCTCGAGACTGTGGTTCATGCAGTGCTGAGACCTAGGGGTATAAGTGGCGCGACTTAGAGCTGTTTGACAATTTCATTTGCAGAGTGGGAGGTCAGTGATGGTTGGTCTGTAGCAGATGGAGGCTTTTTGGCTTTTTGATGATTAAACTTCTTGGCATGTGACAGTGAGGTGACTGTGTGGCCTCTTCCCCTAAGGAAACTGCCCTTTTTGTATCAATGGCCTGCATAGTCAATATTGTCTCCTGTCCACTATAGGTACAGTTTGACAGACATTTTCATATGAATAGGAAGAGCAATATTTTTGAATTAGAAACACTATCTTTGACCTGTGTAATGACTTCTATTTTCCTTCTTTGTATCCTTCCACTGCACCTTTTGATCTATCAGTCTTCAACAACATCCAATGCTTTGGCCATCTGCTCATAAATGGAGGAGGCTCTTCATCAGGCAAAGTATCTGAAGATTTTTTGATAAGGCTGTATGACAAGGGTTTGCTTGGATTATGATGGTAAGCAACCAAATTGAAAAAACATCAATACTGGCACCTCTGCTGACGATCACCACTGTGCTTCAGAAAAAACCCTAGTCAGAGTGTAACTATCCTACTGTACTGCTTTGAGGGGAACTGAGATGTCATCATTTGCTTTGGTCATCTCATGACAAATTACTTGAAAGATAGTCTCTGTGACTATGGAGGTCAGTGTCTTTTGAAAAACAAAGAACTTTCTTCTCGCTCGGATTTCTTCTATTTCTTCAAAGTCAATACCGGCCGCTGCCCGTTGTAGATGAAGGAGGCGCCCTAACCCTCTGCTTGTAAATGAAGGAGGTTCTGGGCCATGACAATTTACCAGCTTGCTGAGACAGTGGTGTCCTTTTCTTACTGTGATTTTCCTACTGGAAGGAAAAACTGCAAGGTCTTGATGAGTGACTTTCTGTTTTGCTGACATATCTCAGGCTCATGATACATTTAGAAGCAGCTGTTCCTCTAACTGTATATTCAAGCATTTACTCCTGAGATGAAGTTATATTTCCTGTCTTTGTAGAATCCATAAAACACTGTGAAACATCTACTAATCAGCTTAAGACTATGGTTTATGCAGTGCTGAGACCTAGGTGGTGTGAGTGGCGCGACTTAGAGCTGTTTGTCAATTTGATTTGCAGAGTAGGAGGTTGGTCATGATTGGTTTTGTAGCAGATGAAGGTTTTTTTGGCTTTTTGAAGGTTGCCAAGGGTGAAATGCCTTAAAGCGCCACTTCCTAACATAGGGGAGACTTTTGAAACAGATTTGGATTTTTCTTTTAGAGCTGATAGGTAGACTAGTAGGGCTGAAGCTTAGAAAAAATAGTGATAATGGATTTTGACTTTGACATGGGCGGACTGATAAGTAAAAGGGCGAAAAAAATTTTATGAGGGTTTTCTAGATGACAGATTGACATATGGAATTCAGCTTCTAGAAAACTCAGCTATGGATATAGTCATCACTAACATGTAAAAAATAATTTGAGATAACAAACCTACTTTAATAAAATAAAGTGCTTCCTAGTTGATGAACGTTGTGACTTAAAGGGGATGGCCTTGGGGGTCCACACACACATGAGGGGAGGCCTACATAGGCTTCTAAGGTAACTGTGCAGGTCAAGGAGGAGGTCAAGGACGCAGTTAGGGTTTTTGAGGGAGCTAGCACTATAAAAGGTGGGGGTTTCACTCCATTTGGCATTATTGATATGTTGATGATATTGAGAGCTAGACTTCTGTCTACTTCAGCACGCCGGTTGTTTAGTCGGTCTGCAGCACTGTTTAGCGCGAACTGAGTGTCTCCGGTCGGAGATCTCGCCCTTGGCTCCGGGGACTTCGAGTGCCTGCTCGAGCAAGGTATTTCCTTCAGTTTCAGTAGGTGATTTGTAGTGGATTTTGGGTGGACATTTGACAGAGGACCTGACCCTTGGAGTGACTGCGCAGTCCAGGAGAGAGGACACAGTTTCAGCAGGGAGGACGCAGTCAGTGTTGTGCAGCGCTGTTTTGAGGTGATTTGGTGGTGGTTTCAGCGTATTTCAGCCTTGGGGAGATTGTGGTTTCAGCCGGAGGTCTTGCAGGAGTATTTAGGCCCCTTTCCCAGCGTATTTCTTGAGCCTCTGCGCTGTTCCTGGGAGAGACAGCGTTTTCATTGAGGGGGGCTTATTTGGTGGATTTTCGGAGGTGGAGCATTTGCTTCACGGTTTCTGGGTTTTGTCCGGAGGGTTGAGTACAGATAGCCTTCCGATTTTCAGCTCATTCCGGTGAGGGGATCAGCCCCTAGTTCCAGTACATTGCAGCAGCAGCTTTCTACGGCAGTTTTCTCCAGCAGCTAGGACGCAGTCTTTGTTGTAGCCATTTCTTATTCTGAGAGGGTCTTCACTTGCCTAGAGCAAGGATAGGTGCACTCATTCTGATTATCTCTTGTACCCATATATATGTATTCTCAGATTAATAAAATGGCTTAGCGTTCTGGTATTTTATGTGTACTTGTTCCATATTCTAGTTCCGGCATTTTGTTCTATATAGCTGCTTCTTGTTTTGCTGTGTATTACTGTTTATTTCCTGTTGGGAATATTACAGTGGTATCAGAGCATAGTCCTGGCTCAGCCTGTGGAGCTGGCAGTCTATGACGCCCGGCGATAATCCCTACTTTGATCAGAGGAGACACAGAGACGTTGAGAGTAGGTGGGAGGACCCCTTCATAGAGAGGTATTCTGATCAGGAGCCACCTGAGACAGATTCAGAGCAGGAGCAGCCTGCAGGGTACACAGAGCAGAGGGATCCGATGGCAGACGATGAGGGTTCGAGGAGATGGGAGACACTCCTCCAACACATACAGGAGATGACACAGAGACTCATGGCGATAGAGGTCAGACAGAGGAAACCTCCCAGGGTTTTCCAGATTGGTGAGGGATCGAGTATGTCCCACCACGTGCCAGTGCATGATGCTATCCCCATTGTGGCATCGCATGCACCCACGCGATCCACTATGCCCACATTCTTGCCAGAGGACGCAGGGGCAGGAGTACAGAGGGGTGCACAGAGGGATATTCCAGCACCCACGCGATCCACCATGCCTACCTTCCTGGCAGAGGACGCAGGGGCAGCAGCACAGCGAGAGCTGGAGCCGGGTCTGATGGGTGACCTTTTTACAGAGTACCAGGCGTACGGGCCGACGTTTCGAGATTCTATCACATTCAGAGACTTTGTCCAGGTCCAACATGACATTAGACCCCGTGATCATCACAGAGGGCACAGGCACCATCGTGATGACCACCGCGCAGCTAGCAGATTTCATTTGCCCACGTTTGATGGCTCATCAAACAGTTCGGCAAAGTCTTGGGTGGAGAAGCTGGACATCTATTTCCAGCTTAACCCGATGTCGCAGTCAAAGGCCATTAAGGTGGCAACATTACATCTGGACGGTGAGGCCCAGGACTGGTGGTTCCATGGGATGACGACACTCGGAGATTCTGCAGTGACGACATATGCCGAGTTTACCCGGAGGGTGGTAGAGCGCTTTGACAGGAGGGATCCGGAGCAGCACTTTGTTGAGCTGACAAAGCTCAAACAGACTGGGAGTGCAGAGACATACATTTCAGACTTCTTGAGGATTTCGGTGATGGTACCTGATTTATCTGCGGCTTGGATGGTTTACATGTTTGTGGAGGGATTGTCAGAGCCACTTCGTGGCCTAGTCCGGTCGACCAGACCAGCTACCCTTCAGGATGCCATCAGCAGGACTCGGGACTTACAGGATGTCTTACCCAGGAGTCGGACACCTTATCCCCAGAGACAGGCTTTCCAGCCTAAGGGGAAGGACACGAGGGTTCCGCCTCCCAAGGCGAATCCTGGACGAGGATAGTTTGATGACGAGGCTAGGAGAGAACTGAGGAGGAAGCGGTTGTGCTTCACTTGCCAGTAGCCATGGGCACCGGGACATAGGTGTGCTGCGGGGAAAGCACACTTCATTGAGGTCTTCTCCGAGAGCAGTGGAGAAGAGGATGAGGGGGATGACGTGGAGGCAGGAGATTGTTATGCAGCGCAGGGTACCTTACCACCTCCACCACCCGCAGCAGGTGGGGCATCATTTGCACCCACTGGAGGAGCTCTAGCCGCATTGCGGGGAGTTCCCAAGTACTTGACGCTGCGCGTACGGGGGACAGTACGCGGGCAGCGGGTCTCAGTCTTGGTTGATAGTGGGGCCACCCACAATTTTATTGATGCACAGATGGTTGAGAGGAGAGGCATACAGACTGAGGGCTTTGATGGATTTTCCGTCTTGGTCCCAGGAGATCAGACTATGGCATGTGCTCGGTATGTTCCAGAGTTATCGGTGACGATGGGCACTTATACATTGACAGATCATTTCTTTGTGGTGGATATTCCGGACACCAACCTGATATTGGGTGTTCAGTGGCTCATTACTCTGGGGAAGGTCACGACAGATTGGAAGGCCCTAGAGATGGAGTGGGATGATCCCAAGACGGGGAGGCATGAGAAGATACGGGGACAACACGCATACCCGCCTCAGACGGTGTCGACACACAGGATGGAGGCGACCTTCTGCAAGGGAGATATAGAGTGGGCGGTAGAGTTGCGGGCTTCAGAGGCAGTGGATACAGGGCAGACAGTGCATCCTGAGTTACCGTCTATTCTCGACAGGTATGCAGTGGTTTTCGGGGATATTCCACCAGGGCAGCCACCGGATCGGGGGTTTGAGCATACGATCGAGCTTGAGCAGGGGATACAGGCCGTGATTACCACACCGTATAGGCCTCCCAAGGCCTATCGGGACGAGATAGAGCGGGCTATTCAGGAGTTGCTGGCCCTTGGTCACATTCGGCCTAGCACGAGTCCTTTCGCTTCTTCTGTAGTGCTGGTGAAGAAGGACGGCACATTGCGCATGTGCATTGACTACAGGGCTCTGAATAAGAAGACCCTGAAGAACAGGTACCCCATCCCCAGGATCGATGAGCTGATGGATGAGTTGAGAGGAGCACGGTTCTTCTCGAAGATTGACTTGAGATCCGGGTACCATCAGATACACGTGAGGGAACAGGACATTCCCAAGACCGCCTTCAGGTGTCATTATGGGCACTTTGAGTTTCTGGTCATGCCATTCGGGCTGACCAATGCACCCGCTACCTTTCAGTCGTGCATGAACCACATTTTCAGGGGTCATCTGAGGAAGTTTGTGCTGGTCTTCTTCGATGACATACTTATATATAGCAAGACTTGGGAGGAGCATCTCCAACACATTGAGACAGTTTTGCGCATCTTGGAGGAGCAGCAGTTCTATGCCAAGCTCTCCAAATGTGAGTTCGGCTTGACGGAGATGCTGTACTTGGGGCACATTATAGGAGTGGACGGGGTGAGAGTCCACGAGGAGAAGATCAGGGCCATCAGAGATTGGCCAGAGCCGAGGAATGTGACTGAGCTTCGGGGATTTATTGGCATTTGTACATACTACAGTAAGTTCGTCAAGGGCTTCTCACAGCTTGCTGCACCCCTCACAGATTTGACGAGGAAGGGGGCATTCAGTTGGTCGGACACAGCACAGAGAGCTTTTGACAAGCTCAAGGAGGTGATGAGCAGTTGCCCCGTGCTGGCATTGCCAGATTTCACACAGCCATTTGTCCTCGAGTGTGATGCATCAGGAGAGGGGATTGGTGCGGTTTTGATGCAGGGCAGTCACCCGATAGCTTTTGAGAGTCGGAAGCTCCTTCCGCATGAGAGGTTGTATTCCATATACGACAAGGAGATGTTGACCATCATGCATGCATTGGCCAAATACCGGCAGTATTTAGTGGGCAGCAGATTCAGGGTGAGATCAGATCATAACAGCCTCAGGTACTTTCTGGAGCAAAAGCAGTTGCAGGAGAGGTAGCAGAAGTGGATCAGCAAGATCCAAGCCTATGACTTTGACATAGAGTACGTCAAAGGCAAGAATAACGTGGTAGCTTATGCCCTTTCCCGTAGACCGGCCACGTTATCTCTTATGAGCTTGGACGCTGATTGGAGGGCTCGACTGTTGGTAGAGTACTCCAAGGACAGGTTTGCGTGTGAGGCGTTGGATGGGCAGGTAGCAGATGACAGGTACAGGGTGGTCGACGAGATCATCTATTACAGGGACAGGATCTTCTTGACTGAGGGATCTCAGCTCAAGAAGAAGATACTACAGGCTTCACACGATTCTCCTTTGGCGGGCCATCAGGGGTTCACCAAGACATACAGGGCTATCAGAGAGAGGTTCTCATGGAAGAGCCTCAAAGAGGACGTACTCCAGCATGTCAGGGAGTGCGATGTCTGCCAGAGAAACAAGGGGGAGATGAGCCATCCTGCAGGGTTGTTGCAGCCTCTTCCCATTCCAGAGGGGAAATGGGAGAGCATATCGATGGACTTCATCACAGGGTTGCCCATGGTGCAGGGCAAGGACTGCATCTTTGTCGTCGTTGACCAATTGACGAAGTATGCTCATTTTTTTGCCATATCCGCACACCACACAGCAGCGCAGGTGGCTGAGCTGTTCTTCAGGGAGATTTTCAGGTTACATGGTCTACCTAAGACCATTGTCAGCGACAGGGACAGCCGCTTCATGGGCGGATTCTGGCAGGAGCTCTTCCGGCTAGTGGGGACGGAGTTGACACCGAGCACTAGTTATCACCCCCAGACGGACGGGCAGACAGAGATAGTTAACAAGTGGCTGGAGGGCTACTTGCATAACTATGTCAGTGGGCAGCAGAGGGCATGGCTGAAGTGGCTGCATCTGGGAGAGTACTGCTACAACACGACGCATCACATGTCCATTGGTATGTCACCTTTCTATGCTTTATATGGATATCATCCCTTATCTTTTGTGGACATGATGTTTGGTGCTAGTAGGGCTCCGAGAGCCAAGATATGGATCCAAGAGAGCCAAGATATGGATCCAAGAGAGCCAAGATATCCTCCGAGCTCTCAAGGATAACATAGCCACAGCACAGAATCAGCAGAAGTTGTATGCTGATAAGGGTCGGGTGGAGAGACACTTTGAGGTAGGAGACTTGGTCTACCTGCGACTACAGCCATACCGACAGTCTACACTTAAGCAGAAGGGGGCTGAGAAGCTTAAGCCCCATTTTTATGGGCCATACAGGGTGATACGCAGGATTGGGCAGGTTGCATATGAGTTGGAGCTGCCCCAAGGCAGCAAGATCCATAACATTTTTCATGTATCATGCCTGAAAAAGGCATTGGGCCAGTAGGTGACAGTCACAGATGAGCTACCACCCACGGATGATGAGGGGCATTTGGTGTTGCAGCCGGAGGCTATTATTGATACTAGGGAGAGGCAGCTGCAGAGCAGGACGATCCGAGAGTTCTTGGTGAGGTGGAAGAATTTGCCGGATGAGGATGCCACTTGGGAGGATGAGAAGATTTTGCAGCGTCCATCACTTCAGTTGCTTGAGGACAAGCAACGTTCTATCGAGGGAGATCGTAATATTCCTAATTAGCACCGCTAATTGGAATATTTCATTTTTGTATAGTTTTGCCGCCTATAGTTAATTAATAAATAAAAGTGAGAAAGAGGGGTCAACTCACTTTAATAAAATAAAGTGCTTCCTAGTAGGAGTAACGTTGTGACTTAAAGGAAAGCCTTGGGGGTCCAAACTTAGCATGAGAGAGGCCTCACGTAGGCTCTAGAAGCAACTGCGCAGGCATAGGTGGAGCTCATGGAGAGAGGGGACACAGTTAGGGTTTTGAGGGGAGCTAGCACTATAAAAGGTGGGAGAGTCACTCCATTTGGCATTATTGATATGTTGATGATATTTTGAGCTAGACTTCTATCTACTTGAGCACGCTGGTTGTTTAGTCGGTCTGCAGCACTGTTTAGTGCGACTGAGTGTCTCCGGTTGGAGATCTCACCCTTGGCCCCGGGGGACTTCGAGTGCCTGCTCGGGCAAGGTATTCCTTCAGTCTTTAACAGTTGATTTGCAGGTGATTTAGTTGGACGTTTTGCAGAGGAGCTGGGCTCATTGGGTGACTACGCAGTCTTAGAGGGAGGACGCAGTTGGAGTTAGAGCAGCTCAGTTGTGGGGATTTTCGTGGGAGATTCAGTGTATTTCAGCTTGGAGGGTTAGTCTCTTTCAGTTGGAGAGTTTGCAGAGGTATTTGTGGCTCTTTCTCAGCCTTCTTCTTTTGGAATCTGCGCTGGGCCTGGAGGGACAGCGTTTTCCTTGAAGAGGGCTTCTGGGGTGTTTTTCGGAGGTGGTCCATTTGCTTCATGGTTTCTGGGTTTTGTCCGGAGTAGAGAGTACAGGCGATCTACCGATTTTCAGCTCATTCCGGCGAGGGGATCAGCCCCTAGTTCCAGTTCATTGCAGCAGCAGCATTCTACGGCAGATTCTTCTGGCAGTTGGGATGCAGCCTCTATAGCAGCCATTTCCTGTTCTGAGAGGGTTCTTCACTTGCCTTGTGCAAGGATAGGTGCACTTATTCTGATTATCTATTGTACCCATATATATATTCTCAGATTAATAAAATGGCGTAGCTGGTATTTTGATGAGTATTTGCTTCATGTACATTTCTAGCATTCTCTTTATTGTCGCATGATATTGTGAGCTCCAGTTCTATACCACTTGGTGTGTTCTCTATCACTCTTAGACAGAGTCTGGAAAGGGCCAGATAGCCTCCGAATCTCGTCCTCTTCTGGAGGCGACATATTCGGTAAATGCCCTCCTTGTCAATCTCTGGTAGGAGTTTTGGTGTGTTTTTGAGATATCCTGGAAACGGGATATTACAATCTATCCTCTCGTACCAAGCTCCGAGTGCTTGCTTCAACCCATAGAGGGCTTTCTTCAACCTGCAGACATGGGTGTCCCGATCCTGGACTTCGAACCCCAAATGTTGCTCCACACACACCTCTTTCTTTATCGCACCATACAGAAATGCGGTCTTCACATCCATCTGATGAAGATTCCATCCTTGCGTAGCAGCAAGGGCTATGATTGATCGGATGGTGGTATATCGAGCCACAAGTGCAAATATATCACCATAGTCTACGCCTTCCTTTTGAGAGAAGCAACAGGCAACGAATCTTGCTTTGAACTTCTCAGCACTTTCATCATATCCATGCTTGATATTATAGAGCCATTTCAAGGTGACAACTGCTTTGTCCTTAGGTCTTGTAACCACATCCTAGTCATCATTCTTCATAATGGACTCGTATTCTTCATGCATAGCATCCTTCCAGACTTAATGCTTCACAGCGTCCTCAAAAGATCCAGGCTCAGATTGTACGATAGTACTCATGGCTGCTAGATATCCTTAATATCTATTCGACTTCTTGCTTTCACGAAATGTCCCCCTTCGAGCCATATGTCCCTCGGCATCCTCGAGAGTGTCCCTGAGCCATGATGGTCTCTTCCTCATTGAAGGAGGTGGATCAACAGGGTCCATTGGTCCTTCAACATCGGGCATCGTCTCATCCTTTAGTTCTTCTTCATTTCTAGGCCTTGCTTCATGATCTTCCTGATATCTCGGAAGATTGATTACTTTCCTTAAGGAAGCATCTTCGTCAAAGGCAACATCGTGGCATATCTCCACTTCCCTTTGACCAGCCACATAGACTCATAGGCCTTTGAGGTTTCGTTGTAACCCACAAACATTCCATTCTTCCCAGAGGCATCCAGCTTGCTCCTCTTCTCCTTCGGTACATGAAAAATAAACAGGACATCCAAAAACTCTAAAATGTGAGACGTCAGGTTTCTTACCAGAGAAAACCTCTTCGGGAGTTGTCGAGTCCAGAGCGGAATGTGGGCATCGGTTTTGTATGTACACAGCAGTGTGTTGTCGCACAAACTGTCCAGGCACCGCGACAACGGCTCAGATTGGGGGCTGTCACCTTTATCCCCAATCTCTCTATTTAAGCTGTCTCCTTGCAGGCCAAGGGAGGTAGACCCTTCTAGAAATGAGGATGACAAATCCAAGAGACACAGCTAAAACATCAAATACTTATAAAATGAACGAGATTCCACAGATCTAGATTAGATATTACGTTTAAGACCAGTGCCTTATGGAGTCAAACAGAATCTCGTTATGCAATTATAAACAAGTAAGTAACGCTTAACTGCTGCTTATTAAACCACGATTGATCACAATGATATTTTCTTGAGAATGCCACAACCATGAATAACAATAAGATGAAAATGCCAGATATTCGCAATATTTCCAGATTTATGATGCTTTAATTAACTTCGATCCAGAAAATATTTCTATAGTCAAAACTTTAGATAAAATTTGAAGCTCATTTGACTATAGAAAATTTGAAATTTTTTTATATTTTTGTATTTTCTAAATTTTTAGGATTTTTTGGAAATTTTTATTTTTTATTATTTTATTAAAATCTCAAAAATCTAAAATAAGATTTCTAATCTAAAATCTAAAAAAAAAAACTAAAAGCTAAGATTAAAATTTAACTCTAAAACTAACTAAATAAAAATTAAAACTAAGTTAAAAAATTAAAATCTAAAAGCTAAACTAACTAACATCTAAAATTTAAATCTAACAATTAAAATCCCAAATTACAAATTAAAAAATCTAAATCTAAAATCACATAGAATTAAAGTTAAAACTAAATGAAACTAAAACTAAACATCACAAATCTAAAAAAAATAACCAAAATCTAATTTAAAATAAAAACAAAAGAAAGATTAAAAGCTACATTAAACAAATCGAACTATATCTAAACAAAAAACTTACGCTATGGAAATTATGAAACTATACACAAAGAAAAAAAAATCGAAATTAAAATAAAACGTATCTGACCAAAGCTTTCAACGCAGATGTTGTATTTGATTTTTCAATGTGCGTTCTTATGGTTTGAGTTTGTCGTTTGCTTGCAGGTTAGTCGGTCCAAGGCGTGACGGCGTGAGGGAGAGACTAGGGCACGAAGGCGTGAAAGAAAGTTTGACAGCGTGCAGAAAGGAAGGTCGACGGACAGAGAAAAGACGTGAGGAAGCTGACGGCTTTGACGCTGTGAAGCTTTGACGCGGGCAGAGATGTAAGGGTTCGATTTTTCTTTGCTTGCGTTTGCTGTCTTAATGGATTGCAGGTGGGACGGAGCAGCTTGGGCGGATTTGGAAGTTGGATAGCGAGAGATGAGAGTTGAGAGGGTTCGATGGAGAGAAGGGCAGCAGTGAGGACGTTTTTTAAAGCTGGACAGTGAAAAACAAAACAGGGTTTGATGCATGAGAGAAAGCAGATGAGGGCAGATTTGAATAGGAATGAACAGCGATTGAACCCAATACATTTAAATCACCCAGCGATTTAAAAATTCCTTCAGTTTAAGCTCAGATTCTTATGCTCTTTTAATCTGTATTCGTCCACAGTGGCAGATTGAGGCCAGATCTGGCCTTTGGAGGCTAGATCTGCCCTAGATCTCTTAAAAAAATTTCGATTTGAACCTGTAACCTGCAACAATCAGTCAGATCTGAAGACACACATGCCAAGAAACGATTAAAACCCTCACAGTCCTTAAAATTTACAAATTTACAACTAATTTACAAATTTAAAACCCTCAAGGTCAGATTTAAAATCCATTTTAGCACAATTTTCAGAGATTTAAAGTTTTAGTGAGAGGCACAAGCCTTCGAAACCCTGCAAAATCACAAATATCGTAAGATAGACCCGGAAATTTAACAAATAAAGAGCTTATCAGATTTATGTTTATTGGGAGTCGGCTGGTCCAACCGAAGACTTCCCCAGACGCCCAATCTTAAGAAAAAAATTTCCCTGCACACTTAGATCCAGATCTTAGACCGATAGAGATTTAAGAAAACAACATGAGACCTTTGCAGAAAAATCAGAATGTTTTTTTATAAACCCAGAAAACTGCATAAGATACCTATATGCAGATTAATCCATGAAGGCCATCAACCATAAAATGCAAGAAACCAAGTAGCAGAGTTTAGAGAGAATTCACCACATAGATCTGAGAAGGAACATCCAGATTTGTAACCCCAAAGTCTTTGCTTTATTCCTCAAAAAAAAGTTTACAAGAGCTTCTAAGAGCAAGTGCACGATTCTGAGATCGGATGACTCAATAATGACAAAGACCTCTAAATTTATAGGACTAGATCTCTAACGGCTAGTTTGGATGATCCTCGTCAAAATAATCTCAACCGTCCAAAAGATTTAATTATCTTTTAATCCGGAGCGTTGAAATTAAAATTTTGGGGAAAAAAACGAATTTATCATTTAATTCAATTTTAATTAACTCAAAAATACTATTTTTGAGTTAATTACCCCAAAATTTTGACCTTGACTTAACCACCAGGGCCCAAGGGTCCAATATTTCTTAAAATTCTCAATATTCCCTTGGCTTGGGGCTGTCAAAATCATTTTCAAAGGACCAACAAATTTTGCCTTTAAAGATTTAATCCTAAATTAGGACCCTAAATTAATTAAATTTCTGGTTTAGGATTTTATTAATTAATTGACCAGAAAATTTAATTAATTGACTAAGAGGGGATTATAATTATTTTTCCAACCCTCTTTTACATGAGATAATACACTTACATACATGAAGGGGGAAAACCCATTCGTATAGACCCTCAAATAAATACCCAGTTCTGCGACTCAACATATGATCTAGTAGACCAAGTAGTTCAAACTACTTTTACAAGGACTCGATAGAACACTAGGACTCACTTAGTATGCTGATGATAAAATCCACCCTAGCTTTGGGGTGAGGCTGGAGGGAAAAACTCTGCCAATCACTTTCGTGAATCAGTGAGACAAAAAACCTCCTAGGATAGAGATCATCAACAACATACTAGCCTTACCTAGGCTATTACATACACTGACGGTCTTACTTAGATCATTTACATCATAACACTGCAGAATGGGTTTACATCATTTATAACAATGTCAACTGTCGATGAAATCTGGATGATGGAATCTGAATGGCGCAACCATGTCGAACATGACGAATCCCATTTGAAAAAATGGGGGGTGTACTGCTATGGGGTAGTTGACGAAGTGTGGTCAACACAGTGTTAGTAGCTTCTCCCCACAGACACTTCGGTAGACCTTGGTCACATAGCATGGCACGGGCAACTTCCACAATGGTCCTGTTCTTTCTTTCAGCAATGCATTCTGCTCAAGAGTATAGATAGTTGTGGTCTCCCTCTTGATGCCAGCTTCTCTGCAAAAGTTCTTGAACTCTTTCGTCTCGTATTCAAAGCCATTATCGGTCCTCAATATCTTGATCTTCTTCCCTGTTGAATTTTCCACCAAGGCTTTGAAGGTACGGAACCACATGAAAGCCTCGTCCTTCTTTTTCAAGAAGTATATCCAGGTTTTGCGAGAGAAGTCATCGATGAACATCATATAATAAGAACATCCTCCCAAGGATGTCACAGGTAGCATACCGACAGATCAGAATGTACTAATTGCAAGACATCAGATGTCTTTGTGACGCTTGAGGGGAAAGGTCCCCTTGTATGCTTTCCTTCGGCACAGCCCTTACATACACCTTCATGATCATTTGTGAACTCAAGCATCCCCGTTACCACCTTCGTTGCTTCGGGAAGGACTTTGTAGTGAAGGTTTCCAAACCTCCGGTGCCATAGTTCAGTCTGTCGGATAGTATCACATGTCATCGCTCCCAATGGACTTCGTCCAACCTGGTAGATTATATTAACTCTAAATCCAATCGTGATAGCTTCCTTGAAACTCTTCTTCCAGATACGCACCTTCCCATTAATGAATGCCACATTAAAACCTTTTGTTAAAATTGGACAACTAGGTCCAAACTCCGGGTTGTGTTGCTCAGATGATGATCCCATTATTTTTATTGGATTCCTCTTTCGGAGAGGTGTAAGATTGATCTAAAGATCATCTCGATCGGATGAGTAGAACATGTACCTTGAATTTATTCCATTTATGTGCTAGGTCGGCCTGGAATATAATATAGACTTAAATGTTTTTTAGGACATGTCACACACCCCCAAAGATGCCTATATATTGGAGAGACTTGGAGTTCATTATACACACAATGTGTGGAGGATTTTCTTCTCTCTTGATGGCGATGGAGCTGCGTTCTTGGGGCTGCGTATTTGTGGAGTATTCTTTGTCTAGGTTGTCTTGGGGTTGTGTGTGACACACTTGGCTGAATGACCTATTGGAGACTTTGCTAGTAGAAGCATCCTATTGATCGCCATAACGCCACCATTCATTATCTCCATTTTGGCTTATCTTCCATCGAACTATTGATATGTTCTATCTGCTTTAGTATTTTGTGCCCTAATCTGAAATGGCATAGAACATGTTCTCAAATTAACATGGTTTCAGAGCTGAGGTGAAGACAAAGCCCAACTTGTGTTGAAAAGCAATCTCTGATCTATTAATCCAAAAAGTGCAACACTTACAAAGAGAAGAGCTCGTTGAAGACTAAGAATCTATGTGGGGCCGCAACAACAAAAGGACAGAACAACGAAGGGTTTATAGGGTTGTTTGATCTCTGTTTTGGGTGACTGAGTGCAGGAAGAGAGGCCGAGGTCCCTTGGAAGAAGACCGCAGCCAAAGGGATTGTTTTAACGGTTGTTTGATGGATGTATAGCCCTCATAATAGGCTGTTGCAGGTTTGTTTGTATACCTGTAGGGTGTCGCTCTCATTTAGGAGGGCAACTCTATGCATAAGGGCTTGTAACTTCCCTAAGGAGCAGCGTGGAGGGGCAGCCTACCATTGAAGGGCAGCCGCAACAAAAGGGGAGCAATTATGGGCCAGATTTGAGGGTTGTTAGGAACTGTGATGTGTGCCCTAACCAGTTAATATAACAGCAGTTTGACGTCTGTCCCAGAGGTAAGTTTGAGATCTGTTTTATGTTGTTTTAGTACATGTTTTATGTTATTCATGGGATGCAGGGGTAGCTGAAGCTACGACAGCTTGTGGAAGACTGTTTGGAGGTAAGGGCAGGCAAGAAAAGCTCCTCCATCTCAGTCATTGTCATCACTAGGAGGCTGCATACCTCACTAATTGCAGGTTCAATACAATGGTGTTTTGGAGGGCTAGACAATGTGGAGAAAGAGGAAAACTAGAGGACTGTTCTGGGCCAGAAAATCGTTAAAGGGACATACCTGTAATGTCTAGGCTGCAGGCATGTAGGTGGCATTTTGAGGGTCAAAACAACCCTAACGCGGAAATATAGGTGCCTCCTCATATAACAAGGTCACCGTGGATGTAAGGAGAGGAGGTTGCATCATTTGAGGTTTGTTTTGAGCAAGAAGGTTGGGTTGGTGTGGAGCCCTAACCTGTGACCAAATCTTTGCCCCTGAACAAACCAGCGTAAAGTTTTTTAAAGACTGTCACATGCCCAGAACATCAGCCCATTCATAAGGCACCTTGTCTTGCCTAGGCCGCAGCTAGAAGGAGGTTGTCCAATGACTGGTTAGTGGACGGTGCAGCCTGCAAAATGCCCTAACAGTCAATTACAGTAGTATACAAAATTCAGTGAAGCCCTTGTTGAAGATTGGAATCTCAGACTTATTCAAGAAGTGTTGGCTGAGGAAAATTCAAAGAACTTGGATTGCAACAATGTAATGAACTATCCCCCCAAAACATCGGTAAATATGACACACTGTGTCATTTAAAACCACATGTATCTTCTCCACGACAAGAAGGAAACTCAAACCAGGGATCTGAATTACTAAGCATCTCTTTTGGACAGTCCCTACAAAATAATTATCATATTTAGTCTTCTGATCTGTTTGATAAAATTGTCACTTCTGCAATTGATTTCTTGGCTACTTGTATCCATCATGGCCTACAAATTATTGATCACCATCAGCAAAATTCATCTCTAAGGAAGTCATCTATAATATTTTCATTCAAAACTCTGGATGTGAAGGCTCTGTACGCAGTTTATATGTTGTGCACTGTGATTATAAGGGCCAAGAGGGCAGATGTGTACGGGTCACCTTGAAAAGGAGAAATCAAAATGAGGTATGTTCATAGGTGATGAACAACAATGGGTGATGTGCACTTATGACTGTGCTAGATCTGCGTAAAAGAAAGGTGTCATGTAAGGTATGGATTGGCATGAAGAAGGGTCGATTCAGTGTTTGGAACAACTGTATGATTGGTTCCTAGATCTGTGCAATTTAAGAAACAAATTGCAAAACTGAGATCTGAAGATTTGAAGCCCTAGATCAGTCAATCATTAACTGTAGTTGGGCAGATCTGGAAGCCCTAAGAAGCAGTCTTTTAGTGAAGTTGGAAGGATTTTTAGAGGGTTGATTGTAGAAGCCCTTGATGCAATATTATGAAACGGTCAGATTGTTGACAAGATGGGCAAATCTGTAAGCCCTAGGGAGAGTGACAAGAGAAGTTGATTTGTCATAGAGTTAGGCCAATTTTGTTAGCCTTAGAAGCAGTATTCTAAAATGACCAGAACAATGAAAAATGGGCAGATTTGGATGATAAGAAGCAGTGCAGAATGCAATGCCAAATGTAGTAGATGAAGACCTCAAGTGCAGGATCATGAGAAAAGAAATCATGATATGTTAGAAGGCAGATTGGGATCCCTAGTTTAGTAAGTTGTTGTAAAGAAAATCTCAAATGGTTGCTTGAGGAAGCTACAACAGATCTCCACAGAACAACAGTTAGTTGCTGTAAGGTAAGTATGAGTACTTCTGACACAAGCTGAGGCTTGTAGATATATTCTCCCTGTCTGACAGTGACATATGGCAAAATACGTATGACCATGAAGTTTGAAATCTTCAATACTATATGGCAGTATGACAATGATGAAGAAGATAGTGATGGGTATGATAAAAATATGAGATCATCATAATCAGCGATATGACAGTGGTGACAGTTCTGTAACCGCAAACTTGAGGAGCTAAATCTGTGATTCTATAACAGTGACATAGACAGACACCCATGTTTACGAAATTCATAATAGTTGTAAGCTTGTGACAATATCAGTCTTACATTGGAGCGTAATGATAAACTTGGAAGTGTGATCTGAGAAGTTTTTGCAGCCTTCAGCCACGTTGTTGGAGTCTTGAACCATGATCAGCAAAGCCTATGAAGTTTTGAACAAATATTGTATATGATATACGCATGATAGCTATATGACAGTATATGGCTGTGAGTCTTGGATGGCTTTGACTGTGGGAGAATAAGACTCCTTTCCAAGCTGGTGTCTGGGATGCCCTTATTTAAAATAGATGTCTTCCCTCACAAGAGAAGCTAGCATTAAGAGGGAGAATACAACTATATATGCTCCTGAGCTAATATCATTGCTAAAAGAAAGAAGACCCTCATGGCTCAAAGGTATATGGCTTCAAGGGGGAAATTCCGGTAGAAAAACAAGAAGCCATATAAATACCAGAGGTATCTAGCTGCCATGAGTACAATATGAGCTAGTATCATTTGAAGAAGTTGTAGTCACCTCGATATAAGATCAAGCATGGATTTGAAAAAAAATGTGTTGCCTGAGATTTCTTTCTAGGAAGGCATTGATTATGTTTGCAGTTGTGATTTACTATTACCCTTGCTGCTACGAAAGGACGGAATCTTCATCAAATGGATGTGAAAAACGGCTTCCTGCATGGTGCGATTAAGGAAGAGGTGTATGGAGAGCAACCTTTGGGATTCAAAGTCCAGGATCGAGACACCCATGTTTGCAGGTTGGCTAGCCCCCAGGGCTTGGTACGAGAGGATAGATAGCTACCTGAGGAAGCTGGGCTTCACTCGTAGTAATGCTAATCTGAACCTTTACTTCAAGGTTGATAAAGAGAAGCCTCTCATTCTGGTGTTGTATGTGGACAACATTTTCCTGACAGGTGGTGACCCTCTCATTCATCAGTGCAAGAGTGAGCTCGCTACTGAGTTAGAGATGAAGTATCTAGGACTGATGCATTACTTCCTAGGCTTAGAGGTCTGGCAGAGACCTGGCAAGATTTTCCTTTCTCGAGGAAAATACATTGGGAAGCTTCTGGTATGGTGGACTATAAGTCCGTGTCGACACCGATGGAGCTCAACTTTAAGAAGTTGAGTAGCAGCGCTGCTGGACCCCTGTTAGCAAATCCTACTGAGTATCGTCAACTCGTAGGGGCTCTGATGTTCTTAGTGAACACTCGTCCGAACGTATGTTGTGCAGTGAACACTCTGAGTCAACACATGGTTGATCATAACATTCATTGGGTTGGTGCCATGAAACTCTTGAGATATCTCTGTGGCACGATAGACCATGGGCTGAAATACACTAGACCATGGGCTGAGATACACTATCGAGAGCATGACACTCCTTGAATATACTGATGCCGATTGGGCTGGCAGTGTGGTGGATCGTAAGAGCACATCTGGATGCTACTTCACAAGTAGATCTGCTTCGAGCAGGAAACGAAGTTGGTAGCCTTTAGCACCGCTGAGGCCGAATACATTGCAGCATGTATGGCCCGTTGTGAAGTCACTTGGTTGCGAAAGCTCTTTAGTGAGCTATTCGAGCATGTGCTACATGCCACCGCTATCCTTTGTGATAACCAAAGGGGGATTCATTTGTCAGAGAATCTCGTGTTCCACAATTGATCCAAGCATGTTGATGGTTGGTACCACTTTATCCAAGATATGGTACAGCGAGGCGCCGTAAGGCTCGATCATATAGGAACTGATGAGCAAGTCGCGGATATTCTCACAATGCCCTTGGGGAAGGTCATGTTCCTAACCTTCCGTGAGAATCTTGGAATCATGAAACGACCCTATTCTGAGGGTCCTGTTGGACGATGAGCTCTAGGAGCTCTAGGGGGCCTTGGGGATAGTTCCTCGGAGCTATAAGCAACCACAAGGCTAGGCTTGCCGAACCTTGTTGGTGTGCTTCTGCCCCACCGTTATGATGATTGAGTTGATTCGCCTCTCATGATCTGTGCCCCGTATGCATCCTACCCATTTGAGTTACAGACTCATGGGAAATACCTCTCATTTGGCCAATGAGGTGGGAAAAGCTAGAGACTAGTAGCAAAAATTGATGGACGCATCAGAGATTGTCGTACTCACTATCTAGGATGACACGGTCCAGCCACCTAATCTAGGATCAAGTCTAGTGACGTTTCGGACCTCCTACTAACTTCAGGCCAGATAAACCAACTTCGAGTTGGTATGTGACCCTTTGAGTTCATGTGAGGTTTCGAACCTCCAAACTGACTTTGGGTTAGTGAAACTAACTTCAGGTTAGTATATATGAGACTCTTTGTGAGTCTTATAGAGGTTTCGGACCTCTAGGTTGAATCTGTCAGCCGGGAATGATGTCGTTGTGACTGACCCACTTTTTTTTCTAAAATAAAGAGGCCAGCAAAGCAAGTTACGGCGGGATGACGCATAATGTTTGGATTGCACTAGTCGTTGATTTGTCAATGAGAAAAGTATAAAGGAAAGGCTTGGGGTCATTTGTAAGACACACAGAGGTAAAGCACTGAAGCTAAGCTGAGATTCTAGGGCGGGTTGCTAAGAATTCTCAGAAGTGTTTCAATTGCAGAAAGGGGAATTTAGACCAAAGGGGTGATCTGATCCCATGGTCTAAAATACACAAGAAGCAGAGAAGAGATCAGCGAGGACAGCGTAGAGAAAGGCAGCAATGGCAGCAGCAGACGGCAGCAGCAACAGAGGTAGACAGCAGCAGCAGACGGCAGCAGTAGCAGCAACAGACCGCAGCAACAGCAGTGTCTTTCAGTCGCAGCACTGGGGTTTCTAGGCCTAGATCTGGCTGAGTTCTGTAAATCCTGTTTGAGGGTGTGGATCAGTCAATATTTTTGGTCTTATATCAACCAGGAGTTGCAGATCTATAGTTTTCTCTGTAGGGTTTTCTAGATCTAGAACCCAGAATTGTGTATTCAGAAATATTCTTAATAATAGAGCCCTCCAGCAGCCAGAGACCAGTTTTCCCACATTGGGTTTTTCCGGGGACAGTTTTTCCAGAAATAACTGTCACTTTGTCTATGTGTGCATGTGCTTATTCTAGATCTAAATTGGTAGAGAACTGTTATGTGTTTTTCTTCAATGTTAACTTGAATTTATTCAGTTGATAACTTGTATAAGTAGGAGGAGCTTAACCGGATTAGCAGTAATAATTTCTGCATAAGAATTAAGGTTCAGAAATTTCTACATTTCTCTCTACTCTAACTTGTTTCTTGATCTTGTAGCCCAGAGGTAGAGTGTTGGTGGTAAGAGCATCAAGTTAGGATCACACAAACTCTAACATTTTCCTTGTAGGACCTCTCAACCACTTTCAAAGTTTATTTTTTGAGGAGTTCGTGGACAAAGAGGAGGGTTGCAATTTGGCAAGGTTGTGCACATTTGAGAAGGATTGGTTGCTTGTCATGTGCAACACTATGTTCACTCTTGAAGGCCAAGCTTTGATACATCAAGAGACACTTAACTTCTTCAATCTTGACAGCTTTTTCATTGTAGTTTCCTCATTTTCTGAATTTGACTTTCAAGAAGGAGATCTAGAGCCTGAGAATCCTCACACATTGTAAAAATCCCTCTTGAGGTTTTACTTTGTTGATTTTTGGTAGCATCGAAAGTCTGAGATTTGCTGGGAGATCGGGGAATTGAGCCGGGAGGGTTGGAACTAGACTTTCTGAGGAGCAGGTCGATCTGAGAGAGGAGGTGACGTAGTCCACAGAGGTCCCCACATAGGCCTACGCAGCTACTACAAAGAGGAAGCGCAGAGTATGTTGGGGTTTTGCCAATTCAGCTATCGGATCAGTCGAGACTTCCAATGTGAGGTAAACTCACAATATTTTTGTCTGTCGTGATTTATCTATACTGGATAGCCAACAAGGCATCCAGAGATTGTATTCAAAAACTGTTGCTTAATAATATAAACCCTCAGATCTGTTGCACCAGTTTTCCCGCATTGGGTTTTCCCGGGGGTTTTCGTCCAAAATAAAGGTGTCCTGTGTGTGATTTATTCTTTGCTCAGTTTCCTTGTTTCAAAATCATAAAGTATTAAGTGTATGCTACTTCAGTAATTTACTTCAATAATTTATGAAGAAATCTAATTAATTCTGTAATGTAATTTACAAAATAAGAGAAGTAAATTCAATTGGTTGCAGTAGGATTCCTAAGATTGTTAGATCTAGGAATTTTCACACTTGAGACCCCTTGGAAGGTGCCTCGTCTTTTGACATCTAATAAAATTTTAGTTTTTCTTGGTGGAGCTTGGGTTTTCACCCAAGGCATCATTTTCTCCTTTTTCCAAAATGAGAAACTTGTGGGTGGTTTGATCTTGCATTTGTTTTCTTAGTTTTCATCTTGCATGCCTTAAAATTAACATAACCTCACCTTCACAATCAAATTTCTGAATTTGTTTTTGCTACTTATTTCCATTATATTGTTTGCAACTTCAAGTTTAGGTTTAGAGTACAATTTTAAATTTTATTTGTGGAGCAAATTTATTTCATTTTAAGCAAACCATTTCATTTCAAGTAGTGAAATTGATTTAGTTAGTTTAACCATTTGCTTCATGTTGGCCTCACAATAGGCTCATTGTTTAAATTCTCATTTATTTTAAATTATTTGTTCATTTTGCAAGCATATAAATTACAGGCTTCATTGTTTTAGTTGGTTATTGCTATCATATGTCAAAGCAATTATTTTTAAAATGACAATCTTATATGTTTATGACGCATTATGTATCTTGCATTATTTTGAGCAACTATCTAAGTTATCTTGTTGAGCAGATTTACATTTCTTGAAGCTTTTCCATTTTTGCAAAACACTTGTAATCTTACTTGCATTACATATTAGGCATTTTAATATAGTTGCATTTTTAATCAATTTACCTCCAACCACAAGCTTCGTTGAAAGATATTTCTTAGGGACCCCTTTCTTTCATCAACTTGAGGGACATAGACCCTCTTATGTGGTTAACATGATGACCTTGCGGTTGTCAGAGCCACAGTCTCTGCAGCACCAGAGGCATCGGCTATGTTGGGTAATCCAAGGAAGGTATCATTAATATAGCCTTTGTTGTCTTTCTCTTGGACACCTTCCACAACACACATAAGAAACTTGTTTCAAAATAGTCAGAAGCAATGTCACAGCTAGATTACGCATTTTAAATTAAAAGCAACCAAAATAATTGCATCAAATTTTAGTTTAGGAGCACTTTATGCTAACACATACTACTATTTTACTTGCAAATAATTTCATGTACTTATAATTGATGCAAATGTTTCGATTTGATTATCTTGTTTAGGCAAGTACCATTTGGTTCACTTTTGCAAGTAAAGTTTAAATTGTTCTCCTTTACAAGTCACTCTATATTTGTTTTCATACATGCTTTGAATATGAATTTTGAAAGCATTTCTTGAAAGAAAATATCATATCTTGTATTGGTATCATATATTGCTAACATCGTTTGTTTGATTGACAAGGTTACTTGTGTTTCAATTTGAAACACTTCATTTTATTTTGAGCAAGTATTATTTATTCTTAAAAGCAATATTTTAAGGCACTAGCTTCATATATGCTAATCATTATCTCATGTGTTGATGGTTATTAAAGTTTATTTCATTTTATATTGCTCATTTTATTTGCTCACAATCTCAGGTAATCCTATATAACATCTAGAGATCTTCTAACATAGTTTTCCATTTAGGGACCACCCCCCTTAGCTAACCTAGGAGATAGGTTAAATAGAGAGAGTTGGGAATAGATGACAGCCCTTTCTCTAGGTTCATTGCCACCAACCACACCTTGTGGGGTTAAAGGCTTTTCTCACTAACTTATAGGTAGGTGTAAGTGGCAAGGTCAACAAGAAGAAAGGATTATTAACAAGATTGAAGAAAGGTATTTATGTGGGAAGAAGAATAAAGTGGCATGTCAGATAGTTGTATGCTGAGAAGCTAATGCAGGGAGTAGAGGAAGAAGTAGCACTCAGAGTAGCTAACTGTGAAGTTAGAGAATCCATTTGTGAACCTGAAAAAGGACCAATTGTTGGAGAGGAAGATGATGATGAAGTGATGCTAGAAGTATCTTTTGAGACTAAATTGTCTCATGATTTTGGTTTTAATTATTTTGGTAAGCGTATATTTGCAAGTGGAATAGAAAAGATGGCAGAAGTTCCACAAAGATAGAACCATGACTGTAGAGAATAGGAAGAGAAACAATTCCAAAAAAATGCCACAAGAAGAAGCAGTTATGAGATAGTTCATGATGAAACTCTTCAATGGTGTAGGATGAAGCTCAGAGGTATGATTGGTTGGGTTTGTTTCTTTTTTATAATTATATATTTAGTCATTCTTGAAGGAGCTAAAGATCTTTGGAATTCGGGAAAAGAGAGATGGCATGTTTTGCAGAGTGCAAATAGTGGAGAAGGAATTGGCCAGAATAATCCAGTTCAAAGTATTGCAAATGGCTCAAAAAGGCAGAAACGAGGAAACAGAAGAACATGTATGGAGATAGAAACTTGTGCACATGATGAAGATGATCAAAAGAAACAAGAGATACCTGAGGTTGGTAATGCAGTAGATGTTTTGGAACACAATTGGTTCGTTGATGAGGAGAAAGTCTCGGCTATTGACGAAAGGTTTATTAATAGCCTGATGGACTATGGAACTAGTTTAGACCAGCTTGAAGATAATTCAGTCGAGGCGGCCAAAAAAGAGCCTGATTTTTTAATCTGACACTTAGTGTGTATTTGCAGGTTTGAGAGATGAAGATTAGCAAGTTAATGATATGCTTATGCAGATAGAAGAAGAATTGAGACTCATAGAGGAGGTAGTTGTAATGGAGGAGCTATGTGAGCATTTTTTTGATGATGAAGTTGTTATAGTAAAGGGAATTGAAGTAGGGAAGCCCTCCAACTTTGTTATGAAGTAGGATGGAACAGCAGCATATGAAAACATGCTTGAGGGGAGTCTCATACCTGAAGAAGGAAGCACGAGTGAAGAGGAGATTGAACTATAGGAGGAATGGTTCGTAGAAGAACTGAGTGATGGATGTTGCATAGAGGACGAGGATACAATTCAAAATGATTTTGAATTGTATGCAGAACTGAATTCTTTGGAACATAGGATAGAAACCCAAAGAATGTGAATACAAATCTGAAGGACAAAACTGGAGGAGGAAGGATTTGTGTTCAAAAACAGTGAAGAAAGAGTTGTCCAGCATAGGCAGCAAAAAATTGAACAGCTGATTAGTAAGAGTTTTGTAACACTTATAAAAAAGGAGGATGTGCAGCAGCCTAAGGACAGGAATAGTAGCAGTGGAGATCAACCAAAGATAGAGATTGACAAGGTGATTCATGAAGTGTGTGAGCCGATGAGAAAACCATCTAAAAAGAGGAGGTATAGCAGGCAAATGAGGATTGGTAATAAGGAAGACCAGCTGACAAAAGAACGTTTCATTAGCAGAGCAAGTGGGCAGCAGCAACACAAGATATGGAAGCCTAGAGAAGAAAAGACAACAGGGAAATATCACCACAGCCGAGAAATAGACCAGTTACAAAATAAAGTTTTTGATCTAGGAGGACCTTCAGTAGCACATGAAAGAACATGGTCAGGAGACCATGATATTTTTACTACCTTGGGAGTTTGAAGCAAGAGCATTCCACTTCCAAGTCAAAATCTATTTTGACTAGACCTAGGGGTTTTCATTTATCAAGGGAGTTGGTTCCCTAATTAAGTGTAATTATTCATTTAATCGTATTTTCCTATGTTCCCATAACAAATGTACATAAGAATGAGGATATTGTAACTAGACTCTCTTTTAGAAGATAGATCTCGTTAATATCTGAGAGTTAGAGAGAAATGAGAGAAGTTAGATTGTTGAAAAAAGTATGGATCTAGGAATCCTAGAATAGAGGCTAGTTGAGGATTTTGCGGATCTGAACCAAAATATAGTTTAGAATCCTTATGTATAAATATGTAGCTAAAATAGGATTATGTGTGGTGAGAGAGAAGAGAATCGAGGCTTCAGGAAGCCAAAAATGGCTTCAATGCCAAAAGAGCCATGTATTATAGATATAGCTAGAAGGGCCTATGGTAAATCTGTTTTATTCTTTTAATTGATACAAGGAAGCACTCTATCCATGTGCCCTGAGTCGATCTATGTGTGAGAGGGAAGCAAGAGCTTCTTTTATAAAAAATCCTTCTACTATCTTAAGTCCAGAATACATACACTGTAAACATGCACAGCATTTAGGTACATAATAATGGTTCCAGACTTGTTTGTAGATAAGGCGAGAGGAGCACCTAAAATATAGCACATATATATGAGAGTGATTACAAGAGGGTCACATGAGAACGCATGACAGAGGCTAAGCAAAGGAAAGGAAGCTCGAGAGGATTAGCACAAAGAATACAGAACAGAGATTGCAGAGAGAGATAAGCACAGAGTCGAGAAGGTGTTGGGGCGCAGAGGCATTACATCTAAGCACTGGCGAGGGCGCAACGCTTAGTTTTCTTTTCGTGACTGAATTTCGTCACTTGACAACAGCGGGATACATCACTTGACAGCGTCGGGAGACAAAATGTGAAAAGTCGGGTCAAAGGCTTTATTTCAGAAGAAAAGAGCAAGAGTTCTTGACCGCATCAGGTCGAAGTTATTATCCCGGAAGTACAAGAGAGGAGCACTTATGAAATAGGCATCTTAGAGATCGGGCTCACGTGGTGAAGTGGATCAGCCCAAAAGTTTCATAAACTGGAGACATGTGAACTCATCTTTGTGTCGCACCAGGATTTTGAAAGCGAGTCGGGGATATTAAGGGGAGAGTCTGGATGGGTCCCTCCACGAAGGCTTACTTCAAAAACTTGTGTAATTACCCTTTTTTATTGCATCGGCAAACAAAGATTGGGTTCGGGTGAGATCCCGAAGTTAAGTTGGCCAGCTCGGAGGCTTAAGCCGGAGGTTTTTATGATCCTTCTATTTACTGAGCGGGGCCATTATGAGCAGGAAAATGTCACAGTGATGAAAGAACTGATGGAAAGGCGCTAGGTTGATGTGTGCAGACTAGCCAATACAAAGGGAGTTGAGTTAATGTGTACAAGCCGACAAAAACCAGGGAACAGAAACAGATCTAATGATGTGGTCATGTTGCGTGAAGCGTAAAGGAATTTGAAAGTGTCAGGTGCTTAGATAATGTATGGGGCATGTAGAAGTATAATAACAAGCTTCAGGGCTATATGTGTAAGTATTGAATTTGGTGGTTTTCGTGGAATTCCTCCAACCCTTCCGATTCCTCCCACTACTTTAATAAAACCTCCCACTGTATATTTGGATATGAAGGGATTTTATATCCTGAGAGCCATTGTATGCACATAAAAGGGATTTATATCCCATGGAACGAGACTACGAACAGGGATTGAAGAAGCGTCGAATGTGGGGAGACTAGGCACTGTGGGAAAATTAGCAAGGTCTATTTAGGCTTGCATCAACTTTCATTTTCTATGAGAGGGAATTCATCTGAATCTTAAGGGGGTTTATAGTCTAAGTTTGGATGTATAAGTCATAAAATCATACTTTTATGAAAAACGGAACTTAATCGATATGTAACTAATGGGTTCAAACCTAATCAAAGTTGGATTCAACAAAAAGACACATTATAGGGTATGACCAATCATAACAACCCTACGATACCACAATACATACTGTCACTTGGCCTACAAGGCTTTACCTTGCATTCTTTGATGTTACAACAATGCTACCAAATGAAAAAATGTGTGTGTATCCTTGCTGAAATGAGGGGTAAAAGGGTACAAACCTTCAAAATAGAAGTCAACACATCATGAAATAAATATTTTTTGACAACATAAATTGTAGAATTTTCTGTATAACAATTTTCCTCATTCCTATTGGATCCTCCTTATAGTACTAATAGCATGTATTTCTAAACACTGTGTCTAAAAGTATAGATAAAAGTATTAACAACATCTCATCAAGGAAACATCAACAAAAGGTACCTAGATCATGGCCTCAAAATGCATGGTATATATTATGCATAATCTCAAATGACAAACATCAAAGATGCCGACAAAAATCCAATAGATGGAGGATAACCCTTTAGGATGGAGGTCATCTAAGAGGAAAATAAAATTGTTAAATGTGCATTATAGGATTTTAAAATGCCAATAATTATTCATATTGAAAGGTTGTCCCTTTCAAACACAACAGGGACCCAACTAGCTTGGGACTCAATAAAACTTGGTAACTCAACAAAGTCTAGACAAATACAAAAGAAACTTAACATACAGTAAATTTTGTACACAAAAATATGGTGAGTCTATGGGAAGTTTGGTGATTTTGTGACAAGTCTTGGCTAGTGTGGCAAATCTTCAAGAGAATGGCTAGTTCCTCACGAGCTTAGTGAATTTTGAATTTCAAGGACAAGTCTTGGGCAAGTACTCGGCCTAGCCAAGCCTTGGCAAGACACGACAAGAGTTGCAAGCTTGGTTGGGTCAAACTACACTATAAATTCTTTTTTATGCATGCACAAATGACCATATGCATTGTCTATATTACAATCAACTCTAGAATGATTTTCCTTATCCAAACATCATTCTTTTGCATGAAAATTAAAAACAAAATAAATAATCATAACCTACTAAGAGATTAAAACTAACGATCAATATGGCATTATGAAGCTACAATAGGAAAATACAACCAATTAATTAACATAATAGTGAAAGTATGGAGGTAAAGATTTCCACCTAGATTTAGTATTTTATTTCGTGCCGCATTCCGTAGAGATGACAAGCAAGTTTTCCCATTGTAATTTTTCTTGCTCACATTGTATCCCTATGCAAATATAAGATAACACATTGCACAATCTCAACCACATTATATATTTTCTTAAAAAATGGACAATAGAACCACATTCAAAGATAAATTCTGGGAAAGAAAGATCGAAACCCAATATGCTTACATTGTACATCAACATTTGTTTCTTTAGCACCTTCAAAAGATCATAGATAACAGCGCTAGCCCATGGATCTAAACACTTTTTCCTAGAAGGTTTTTCAGACTCACTTTCCTGCAAAGAAATAAAAATTGGATTCTCACATTAATAAGTGTTGGAAGAAGAAAGTTTATATTTCTAATCCTTAAGAACAATTCAAACATATTTATAGATATAAAACCAATCAATCACAATCTCTAACAATTTAGTATATCATTATGTTATAAATGATAATGTATAAACTTTGTGTATGTGTGTGTATTGATTACTATGTTCCTTTTTCCTAAGCTTTTAATCGTTATTACCATTTGTAGACCCTCCCTTTAACGTCTTCAATAAGTTTAGACATTGTAAGTGTTCATTTTGGGTAGTTGTAGGAGATATTTACTAGCTACTCAAGTTAAAAGAAAGAAAAAATAAATTTCAAATTAAAAGAAAGAACATTTAATTCAATTTTAAATTTAATTTGCATAGACATGTGCCTTTGAGGCACCCTAATATCACTATAAAAAGATACTTTAACTTCTCATTTACTCACCCTTTCATCACACACATTTTTCTCTCTCTCTCACACACATGGGAAGTTATCTGAGGAAAAGGTCGAAGTTTCTAAGGAGTAGAATTTCTGAGACAGTTAATGTTTAACCAGTTGAATTTTCTAAGTGTAATTACTTAATGATGTTTTGGAGTGTGTTAAAGTAATATCATATATTACTAGAAGTAATGATTAGTTGCAGAAAATTGTGCTTGTCTAACTAGCACTTGAAAATCAACATGGTATCAAAGCTAGTGTTATGTGCCAGATTGTGATGGAAAAAGCATTGGTATAGGATAACACTAATATATGTGAGTTATGGCAACGAAGACTTGCTCTCATACACTACAAAGCTTTGCCAACGGTGAGGAAGATGGTTACAAGTCTTCTAGAGCTCCAGGTAGAGCATGAAGGAGTTTGCAAGGGTTGTGCACTTGGCAAGAAAGTCCAGGGATCTTTTCTGAGCAGTGACAGTAGGTCCAAGAAGATCTTGGATCTAATAAATTTAGATGTTCGTTGACCAATGACAGTATCTTCTTTGGATGGCTTCTTGTACTATGTGAAATTCGTTGATGATTTCTTTCGGAAAACATGGATCTACTTCATGAAGACCAAGGATGAAGTCTTTAGCAAGTTTTAGGAGTTTGAGGCTCAAATAGAGAACTTGATAGGGAAGAAGATCAAGGTTTTGAGGTCAGATAATGGAGGAGAGTACACTTACAAGGCCCTCATTTCCTTTTGCAAGGAAGTGGGGATTAAGAGGGAGTTGACAACCCTCAGGAGAATGGGGTTGTCGAAAGGAATAACAAGTCCATTGTGGAGGCTATTAATTCAATGATTCATGATCAAGACTTACCCAAGTTCTTATCCTTAGAGGCATCCAAAATGGTAGTTTATGTTAAGAGCAGAAGTCCTCACCGGATCTTGGGGAATAAGACTCCTGAAGAGGCTTTCACAGGTGAGAAGCCAGAGGTCGGGCATTTGAGGATCTTTGGTTGTCCAATCTACAAGCATGTACACAAGAAGAAGAGGACGTATTTGGATCCTTCTAGGAAGAAGGGAACGTTTGTTGGATACAATGAGACATCAAAGGCTTATAGGATTTATGTTTCAGAACAACGGTAGGCCGAGGTTAGTCGAGACATTACCTTTGATCAGGATGCATCCTACTAGAAATCTAAAGGATCTCACATGGATATTGATGATGAGGAGCAGGAGGCTCCCAAGGAAGTGGTTTCAAGTCCTTTTGTATCTATGGAACATCCTTTAGATCATCAGGAAGACCCAAAAGGGCCTAATGAGCTAGTTGACCCACTTAGGGTCATTGTTTCAGAATCTAAGAAGAGGTTGACATGGCTTCAAAGTACAATGAAGGATGCAAAGGGGCATGTAGATCCCCATGGCACCTTCAGGGAAAGCAAAGATCCTAACAAGTACTCAAGATATTCAACATTAATGAGTCACATCATTGATTCTGAGCCATCCAACTATAAGGAGGCAATAGGTCAACAAGTCTGCAAGGATGCCATGATGGAGGAATATAAATCCAGCATGAAGAATGATGTGTGAGAAACTGTGTCGAGACCGGAGGGGAAGTCAGTGGTGACTTCCACATGGATCTACAAGATCAAGCATGCAGTAGATGACAGCATAGAGAAGTACAAAGCAATATTTGTAGCAAGAGGATTATCCCAGAAAGAGGGAGAGGATTATGAAGAGGCATTTGCTACAGTCACCAGATACACTTCTATTAGAACTCTTATTTCTATTGCTTTTATTATGGGTTGGAAATTGCATCAGATGGATGTGACAACTACTTTTCTCAATGGAGTGATAGAGGAAGAAATGTGCATAGAGCAACCTCATGGCTTTGAGGTACATGAGTAGGAGTCTCATGTCTACAAATTGAAGAAGGCTTTGTATGAACTCAAGCAGACACCCTAGGCTTTGTATTCTCAAATCAATGGATACCTGATGAGTATTGGTTTCACCCAGAGTGATGTCAATCCCAATATTTACTACAAGGTCATTAAAGAAGTGTGGTAGAGGCCGAGTGAGATCTTCATTGGTCAAAGGAAGTATAATATTATGATCCTTCAAAGATTTGGGATGATGGACTTCAAGTCCATGGCCACTCCCATGGCGACGAATCTGAAGAAGTTGAGAGGATCTGACTCAGATTTGGTGGATCCCTCTATGTATCAATAGTTGATCGGATCCTTGATGTATCTAGTTAATACCAGACATGATATTGATTTTGCAGTGAACATACTCAACCAGTTCATGGTGGAACCTAGTATGTACAATGGATTGCAGCAAAGCATGTGTTAAGATATCTGAGCGGTACAGTCAGTTATGGCTTGAGATATGTCTCATATCGTAAAGTATAGCTACAAAGATACACATATTTTGATTGGGCAGGAAGGACCGAAGACAAGAAGAGCACTTCAAGATTTTACGTCAATTTGGGTTTTGTTATGATATCCTCGATGAGCAGAAAGCAAACATCTATCGCACTCAACACTGTAAAGGTTGAGCATTTTGGAGCTAGTTTGGCGAGTTATGAAGCAGTGTGGCTTCAGAAGTTGCTCACAGGATTGTTTTGATCAAGTGTTGGAGGCAATCGTGATGACAAGTCGAAGCACATTGATATCAACTACCACCACATCCGAGACATGGTACAGAAGGGAGCAGTTAGGCTCCAATACATTTATGCGGAGCTAGTTTGGCGAGTTATGAAGCAGTGTGGCTTCAGAAGTTGCTCACAGGATTGTTTTGATCAAGTGTTGGAGGCAATCGTGATGACAAGTCGAAGCACATTGATATCAACTACCACCACATCCGAGACATGGTACAGAAGGGAGCAGTTAGGCTCCAATACATTTATGCAAACGAGTAGGTCGTTGACATTCTCACAAAGCCCCTGTCCCAAATGAAGTATGTGTACCTCAAGGACAATCTTAGAGTGGTTGAGAAGGCCTCCCTTGTTGAGACGGAGTGTTGATGTTGTAGTATCAGGGCATACATTCTCCCTAAGTCAAGGGTATTGACCAGGTTGCAAGTAATGTGGCTAGGGAGAATGGCTGAAATAGCATTAGGGTCCATAGCGCTCCCTTGGTCAGAAGGTTCTAACCGTATTTCGAAATGTTACTTGGCTAGTGGATAGAGTGATTGCCTCAAAGCATCAAGCAAGTATTTTTACCATTCAAGTTCTGGGTGACGACATGGAGGAAAGGTAAATGGGTCGCAGGTTTCACCATTAATCGAGAAAAATTGACCTAGTTCAAAGTGACAACCTGGTTAGTTGGTGACCCAAGACTAGTTTTTTCTTTACCCCGGTCAATGTATCCCCATTTAGCAATTTTGCTAATTAGGATATTAATTTTTGATAAATTTTGATGTTGCTAAAGTCAAGCATAAATAAGGTGGGTTGGGACCCACTAATTGAGGGAAAATTTGCAGCCCACTCCTATAGTTCACAAGGAAAAATTGTGGCCTTAGTGTGGTGCATGTGGCCAACATTAGATTTGAAGACAACTCCCTAGGTGGCAGTGTGGGGGAGGCTTTATGGGGGCAACACAGTGAGTGGTTGGATGAGGGGACTGCGCAGTCCATGGTGGGCCCAAGGGAATGTTGGGGGCTCAATTGATAAAAGGAAGTGAAGACAGCTCATTTCCTCCTTCATTCGACTTCTAATTGATTGTCTTCTTGACATAGCATGCCTGTGATGGGTGCCAAGTCTGCAATGTTGTTTAGCACACGAGATCTTCAGGCAGAGATCTCAACCTCTAACTCGGGGGACTTGAGTGCCCGCTCAGGAGAGAAGTCATACCATTTTGGAGGGGCATTTCATAACAGATATTACAAGAGCGTTTTCACTTCAGCAACTGCGTAGAGGATGCAGTGACAGCGCAGTGCAGGACGCAGTTCAATTGGGAGGTTGCTTCAGCAGGTGAGAAGTGAGAGGAGATTTTGGAGGACACTTGGTGGGGAGGCTTAGAGCTTCCTAACAGGGATTTCCTAGGCATTTTGGTGGCCTCTAGTAGCAGAATTTCCAGGAGGAACGAATTGCCCAGTAGTTGGGTGAGCCAAGCCTAAGAGGGCCAAATTTCCGAGATCAAAACATGGACAAACCCTTTCTAAGTTTTTCTGTATTTATTGAGGAGAAGCCAAGATTAATTTGGCAGAATTTTCTGGGTAGGTTTGAGGTGTCGAACAGAGATCCTAACTCAACCAACAGCTAGAGGAGCTAAGGGAAATAAGGCCGAAATTCCGAGGTCAACATTTGGCCAATCCCTTCGCGGGTTTTTGTGGGTTTTATGAGTAGAGTTTGAAGTTAAAAGCCCAGAATTTCTGAGCAGTGGAAGCATCCCAAGGCCAATAACGTGTTGTACGGATTTGTTGAAGTATCCTTGTTGTTGCCCTCTTTCTTCTCACTGCTAAGAAAATCTCCTTGCTTTCTTCTCCTCCTCTCTCAATCTACTCATGAGAGAATGATATTTTCTCTTCTTTTCCTCCTTTAACCTAACCCTAAGTGACTTTTGGGGAATCCCTAAATCCATGGCTAAGATAGCTTTAGATCTAGGGCTGAGATTAAATATGCATTTAATTCTCAATTTCTATTTTTTAATTCACCCCACTTTAATCAAGACTCTCTTAGTCTTTTATTTCCAAAGTCACTTTTCACTTTCTAATTTCACATTGACTTTATTAAAGTCACTTTAAAATTAGACTTAGTAACTTTATCACTTATAAAGGCACTTTTAAATTAGATTTAACTTTACCACTTATAAAGTCACTTTCGGAGAAAAATTTAAATATATTTGGACACTTTTCCCTAGGCCAAAGATCAAAGATTTAGGGAACCACTTGTCCTCTGGTTTCCAAATTTTAAAACTCCCTCTTACCGAGGAAAGTGTTCTTCACCACACCCATCTTGTCTCTGAAGTAGACATGCTTGCCCCGTGGTAAGGCTTTGGTGAATATATCTGCTATCTGCTCATCTATGGGAATATACTCAAGCTTCACAGCTTCCTTCTGAACATAGTCTCTGATGAAATGATATCTGATCCCGATATGCTTTGACTTGTCATGAAATACTAGATTCTCCGTGAGTTTAATGCAACTCTGATTATCGCAGTAAATCACTGAAGGTTTCAAACGTTGACCAAATAAGCCAAACAACATCTTGCGAAGCCATATGGCCTCACAACTAGCCAGACTGGTTGCCATGTACTTTGCTTCCGCTAAACTCAATGCTACTGACTATTGCTTTCGGCTGAACCATGACACAACTGCCGAACCCAACCTAAAACAACACCCTAAAGTGCTCTTCCTATCAGAAGCATAACATGCCCAGTCAGAATCATTGTACCATGCCAATCTCACTCCATCTCCCTGTCTATAATCCAGACCATAATCCACTGTCCCCTACAAATACCGCAAAATGTGTTTTGCAACAACCCGGTGCACTCTCCTAGGCTCACACATGAACTGCCTCATCGTGTTGACTGCAAAACATATATCTGGTCTAGTGTTGACCAAATACATCAAGGAACCAATCAGCTGTCTATACAATGTAGGATCCACCAACTTGAAATCTGAAGCGTGAAGCTTCTTCCAGTTAGTGATCATAGGTATCGACATGGGTTTACAATCCTCCATGTGAAATTTGCTAAGGATGTCCACAATATACTTCCCCTGTTCCAGGAAGAAATGCCCCTCCTACCACACCTCCAATCCCAAAAAGTAATGCATCAAACCAATGTCCTTCATCTTGAACTCCGAAGCAAGATCTCTCTTGCAGCGCTCTATGAGTCTCTTTGCACCCGTAATTACCAAGTCATCCACATACAGCACCAGAATGAGAGGCTCCTCACCTATCACAATAAAGTATAGGTTCGAATCTGCATCACTCTTTGTGAAACCCATCTCCTACAAGTATGTATCAATCCTGGAGTACCAAGCTCTAGGAAATTGCTTTAGGCCATAAAGTGCCTTCTTCAGTCTACATACATGGGACTCCTTCCCATGCACCTCAAAGCCTTGTGGTTGCTCAATGTACACCTCCTCCTGTATGAAGCCATTGAGAAATGTGGTCTTCGCATCCATCTGGTGGACCTTCCAACCCATCTCTGCTGCTATCGATATAATGAAGTGTATGGAAGTATATCGAGCCACAGGAGCGAAGGTCTCCTCATAGTCAACTCCCACTTCCTGGGAGAACCCTTTAGCCACAAACCTTGCCTTGAACTTCTCGATGTTGCCATCTGCAGCGCGCTTTACCTTGTAAAGCCATCTGGAAGTAACCACGGATTTGCCCTCAAGCTTCAGCACCACCTCCCAAATATCATTCTTCATGATAAAAGGATACTCCTCGTACATGGCCTCTCTCCAGTCCTGCTGGCTAGCTGCCTCCTCATACTAGAAGGCTTGGAGTCAATGATGTTGGAAACCATTGCCATATAGCTACAGAACCGCTTAGGTGGTCTGCGCTCTCTGACCGATCTCTTTGGCCCAGCAACAAATGTGGCCTCTCCCAAGGTATCCTGAAGCCACTTGGGCTTCCTCTTCCCTGAGCACACCAGTCCCACTGGAGTGAAAAATTCCTCATCCTCATCATAAGCTTGAACTCCTAACTGTTTGTCTGTTGTCCTCCTGCCTGAACCTATGCCTGTAGATGCTGAAGTACCGTGTGAACTGTCCATCAGTAGACTACCTAGTGAACTGCTCTGCAGACTGCTCTGCATGCTGCCCGAAGCACCACCCCTCTGACTCTGTGAGCCGCTGCTCACTGATGGACTTAACACCGTAATCGATGTACCTCCTAATCCCTATCCACTGGATCCCTATGACTGACTCAGCTTCTCCTGAGGGTCTGGTGAATCCAGAAACTCTAACTCCTGTGACATCCTGAAAGCCTTGTCCTCCTCGAACTTCACATCCCGCCTGAGAACAACTCTCCTCTATGCGGGAATATAAATATGAAAGGCTTTTGAGGTCTCACTATAGCCCACAAAGAAACCCTTCTCTGCAGTGGGCTCTAGCTTGGTCCTCTTCTCCTTGGGTACATAGGAGTATGCAATACACCCAAAGACACGGAAGTGACCAACATCAAGCTTCTTCCCAGAAAAAGCCTCCTCTAGAGTCACATGCCCCAAGGCACGATGTGGACTCCTGTTCTGCAAATACAAAGCAGTGTTGCAGGCCTCTGCCCAAAAAAACAACGGTAACCCGTGATCATGTAGCATGGCTTTGGCAGCCCCAAGATGGATCTATTCTTCCTCTCCGCAACCCCGTTCTGCTGGGGGTTGTAAGGAACTGTGAACTCCCTCCTGATGCCTACCTCCGCACAATAATCAACGAACTCACCAAGGGTGTACTCCCCTGCATTGTCCGACCTGAGTGACTTGATCTTCCGACCTGTCTGAGTCTCCACAAGAGCTCTGAACTCCTGAAACCGCTTGAAGACCTCACTCTTGGTCTTCAAGATATAAATCCAGGTCTTCCTAGAGTGATCATCAATGAATAAAACATAGTACTCATATCCACTCAAGGAAACAAGAGACATCCGACCGCTCACGTCAGTATGAATCAAATCAAGAATCCCAGTCGATCTGCTGTCACTACTAGGAAAAGGGGATATGAAAACTTCCCCATAGCACATCCTCTGCATGTATCAATGTGATCAGAACAAAAATCTAGCCCACCCATAGTGATCTCCGACAATGTCCTCAAGGCCCCATGATACATGTGCCCCATCCTGCGGTGCCAAATCTCGCACAACTTTGAACTGCTAGCTCTGCTGCGGGTACTACTGCTCAATGCCAAAAGGGGCTGAAATGAAAACTTGTACACCTTGGCATGGCATACACCAATCACTCTAGCTAAAGAAGTTGGAGTGCCCCTGGGATATATAAGCCCCTGTCCTCTCTTGAACAATACCTAATACCCTCTGTCCTCTAATGGTGAGACAGATATAAGGTTCTTCTTCATCCCTAGCACATATAGAACATCCGACACTTTCATGGGAGGTTTAGGTTCCCTATCAAATGTCAATGTCCCCACACCAACTGCTCTAACAATGTTGTTGTCTCCGAGTAATACCTCTATATCAGTGCTACTCTCTGAAAGCTCTGAGAAGTACTCATGGACTCTTGTAAAAGGATGTGAAGCCCCACTGTCAACATAAATACTTGAAGATGCTCCGCTAGTGGAGGGAAATGCAAACTCCCTCTCAACCTCCGTGGTGAGTTATCCTGCACTAGTGGACTCACAAGCAATGAACCCAAACTCCCAGTAAAAGCTCTCCGAAAATTCCTCATCTCTGCTGATGCTGCCATGGTCTTGTCCTTTCCCTTCTTCTTCTCCAGACACACAACTACATAATGTCCTAACTTCTGACAATTCCAACACTTCACCTTGGAATAGTCTTTCTCCTTGTTCACCTGCTGCTTACCTTTGCTTTTGCCTTTGCCTCCACCACCACTTGTGGAATCTTGATTCTTTCCCTTACCCTTCTTGCCCATTGCTAACAATGCTACATTGTCATCCTCCTTAACTGGTTCGGCTGCCCCAAGATGGTTCTTTCTGATTTAATTCTGAATGCAATCATCCCACAACCTCTCCCAAGTGGGAAGGGTCTTTCGTGCAACAATCCCATCCGCAAAATTCTCCCATGTCTTGGGAAGACCATTCACTGTAATCCACACCAACTCAGTGGGTGGAATGGCCTCTCCAACAGCTGCGAACTCATCACTCACATTAGTGATCTTTGTGAGGTATGCAGTAACGCTATCAGTGTTTTCCATCTTAATGGCCTTCAACTTCTCCCTTAAGACCATTTTTCTATTTTCATTGGCACCCTGGTAGAGATTGGTCAAGGTTGTCCACATCTCATGTGCAAATCTCTTTCCTCTCACATGAGGAACGACATGGTCTTTAATACCATCTAGAATCAGTCTCTTCCCCTTGGCATTTTTCTTATTAAAATCTGCCCGCTGAACAGGGTCAGCGGGCACTACTACTGGGTGTTGTGTGGTATGTACCATTATGCCCCAGACTTCTGCCTCATCAAAGATGCTTTGGATTCTCTCCCTCCATGTACTATAGTTGCTATGCCCATCCAACTTATCATCTACCCTCAAGCCCAAAGACATGCTTGTTGTTCTAACAAACTGAAAATTTCAATTCTGTGGTAAAGGTTCAGTTTTCTATGTGAAATATCAGCTTGCTGTAATTTTTCACTACTTGTCCCAAACTGCACTTTTCAACCACCCTAGCTCTAATCCCATGCAGAAATTTTGACCCAACCCCGGTTACCAGTTTCTCCTTATTACTCCCATGTAGTTAAATGCCCATTCCCATAACCATACATTCAACAAGCTGGAAATAATAAATATTTCTGAAAACACATATTCTAGAAATTTCAAAGTGCTGGAAAATGTAGGAAATAAAATTCAGAAATAATTTCAACAACACACACAGAAAATAACATGTTGATTTTTGGTCAATATGACCCTGGAAAAACCCCCTACAACTCTTGGAGAAAACCAATTCGAAAGCTCCTCATTATTTCTGAATATTGCTTTTACAATGAGATAGAAAAACACAGTAAAAATTCCAGCAACCAAAATTATAGACTTATCTCGATTTTCGTGCTTGCACACTGCCTCGAAAATTGTGCCAAAACAGCAACTTACAAAACAGAAAATTTTACAGCATTAATGATAGCAATAAATGTTGTACGGCCACCTCGAAAAACATGTCAAAATCAGATGTATAGAACTGTACGGATTTGTACAACATCCCTCCTCGAAATTCATGCCCAGAAACTGCGTCGAAATATGCATTGAAGCTATTGTCCTTTTTCTCGATTTTTGTGCCAAACAGCTACATTTCTCCTCAATTTTCGTGCCCAGATTTCTACCTCGAATTCCATGCTTAATGCTACTGATGTCTTCCTCGATTTTCGTGCCTCCCTTTCTTGGAAATAGTGCCTCTCTTGCTGTACAGATTTCTGCCTCGAGATTTGTGCCAATAAGGTGCATTATGGATTTTCTCAAGTATCTTTGTTCTTGCCCTCTTTCTTCTCACTGCTCAATGTTGGCAATATGATGCAGAGTGTTGTCCTTGATGGCAACCCACTGAATGAAGATGAAGACATGAGACTGTTGACATGTGTTGTCCTTGATGGAAATCCACCTGATGAAGTTATTCTTGACTTGATGGACTTGGTAAATGATGTAAATCTGATGTGATATGATGCGTGTTGATATTATGATGTTGAGTGTTGTCCCTGAAAGGCAACCCACTTGATAAAGATGATGGCAACTTACTTGATGAAGTTGTGCTTGCTAGAATATGTTCTTGATGAAGAAAATATGATGTATCTACAGTGTGTACAGAAGGCAATGAAGAAAGGAATTCAAAATGTGCTCAAAGTATGATGAAAAGAGTATGTCTCTATGAATACGCGGATCTGTCTAAGGAAAGTCGCGTATGCACGCGGAAAAGAACGTTCCAAGTCGCGTATGGGCAAAAGCGCTCAAAAAGTGCAAATCCAGGGGCCCGTGGTATTGAAGGCTCATGGTATTGAAAAAGGGGCCCGTGGTATTGAAGGCTCGTTGTATTGAAAAAGGATAAACCTATATAAGGAGAAGAAATTAATTGTGCAAATCATGAGTGTGGGTGCAAGATGTCTGAGCTTGAATGAATACTTCTCTCTGAAGTAGATCTGAATGGAAAGGGTTATAGCTGGAACGACGTATCCGAATGTACATGCCCCAATGAAGAAATGATGAAGGGACATTCAGATCCGTAATGTATTTTGTATCTCCATGGACCGTTTATGGAGTGATTAGATCCAATCGAGAAGTAATATCCGTCCAAGTAAAAAGGTAAACTGAATCGAACATCTGATCTGATGAAGTATGCTGCTCTGTAATGATTGAAGATCTATACGCTACTTAGCCGCGGAGGAAGCGCGTATATACGCGGCTTCAGCGAAGAGAAAGCGCGTATGCGCAATAAAATATACACTGAGGTATACGCTGGTTTGTGTGGACGGAAGCGCGTATATACGCGACATCAGTGAAGGGAAAAAGCGTATGCAAACTAGGGTTTGCTGAAGCAAGGGGTATGAAATATCTGATCTGTTCTGCTGTGTTTCTGCTATCTGATCTGTGTTGATATGTATCTGTTGATGACGTATGTTTGTGCTTAAAAGTATGGAAAGGGTCCAGTATGAAAACATGATGAAATGTGGCCTGCAAGTGGTGTTCTATTGAATTTGTTGGATCCAGTGTGAAAATTGATGTGAACGTATCCACAGAACAGTGGTTGGAACACTGGGTGGTAGCTCTCTTCTGTGTGAGGTCGGTAAACGAGATCGTGGGGTCGTAGCTCCTTCTGTGTCGCAACGAGATCGGGGGTCGAGGCTCTTCCAGGAGAGGCTGGTAAACGAGTCAGGGGGTCGTAGCTCCCTTCCAGGAGAGGCTGGTAAACGAGCGCAGGTGGGTGCCTGCGTGCTGGTCAAGTCTGCGCCAGCACATATGTTGTAAGATGTTTTCTCTATAATAAAATATTGGAGGCTGAGCAACTGCAGCGGTGGTTTTCTCCCGACTTGGGTTTCCACCTAAAAATCCTGGTGTTCATGTGTGATGCTTTGTGTGATGGTTTATTCTGTTCTTACTGCACATGTTTACTGTTTATTGGACATCTGATGAATGAATGATGGAATGATATAAGCAAAGAACTAATGACATAACTAGATCTCTGTGTATGCGCTAGTTACATGAAAGATATCCGCGTGTATACGCAAGTTTAATAAAGGAAAGTAGCGTATGGGTTTTAAGGAATGAAAAAGTGAAAAGTTTTGAGTATGCAGTAAATACTGATTCACCCCCCCCTCTCAGTATTTTTCCCAACACTCAGAAAATCTCCTTGCTTTCTTCTCCTCCTCTCTCAATCTGCTCATGAGAGAATGAATGATATTTTCTCTTCTTTTCCTCCTTTAACCTAACCCTAAGTGACTTTTGGGAAATCCCTAAATCCAATGGCTGAGATAGCTTTAGATCTAGGGCTGAGATTAAATGTGCATTTAATTCTCAATTTCTATTTTTTAATTCACCCATAAAGACCCTTTTAGTCTTTTATTTCCAAAGTCACTTTTCACTTTCTAATTTCACATTGACTTTATTAAAGTCACTTTAAAATTAGACTTAGAAACTTTATCACTTATAAAATCACTTTAAATTAGATTTGACATTACCACTTATAAAGTTACTTTAGGAGAAAAAGTTAAATACATTTGGACACTTTTCCCTAGGCCAAAGATCAAAGCCTTAGGGAACCACTTGTCCTCTGGTATCAAAATTTTAACATTTCTCAACACAAATAAGGCTCTAAGTGTTTTTCCTATCTATGTAAGTCTAATGTTGAAACTCAAAACGTTTTGTATTATGGTTCCTAAGACATTGTAGGATACCGCTAGAATATATATGTAGTCTTCATAAGCAGATTGTATTCCAAAGGATCGAGTGAAAAATCACTACCCTCTTTGATTGGAAACTCTTGCACTTCAAAAATAGTTGCAATCATTTGTAGATTTGTTCACCAGCATGTTTAGCAAGGTACTCGTTCTAGACAGATAATGTAATTCCTCTCAAGCCAACTCAAGGTTTTGCATTAAAGTAGCTTTGGAAAAAGGGACCCGCTATTCATAAGTGTTATAATGATGGATGATATTCGTCAACAAAAGGTCAAGTGCCTTAAACTTCCAAATGCATAATTTGTGTTGAAAAGTGCAACTAGGATCGGTCTTCATATTGACTATGCAATTACGTATTTATGTAAAGAAGAAGACAAAAGATAATAAAATATGTTTTTGATATGCTTGCCTCATGGGTTTCATGAGCAAGGTTTTATTACAGGTCAATAGACTTCTTCTTGATGTCTATTAGGATTTGTCTTCTGGTTATAAATGTAATTAGGATTCATGTATATGAAGAGTCTAGTCAGATAAATATGCCTCGAGACCTTGAAGAAAATGGCTCCAGAATGATGCTCAAAGCAGGCTTCAAGAAATCCAACTTGAAAATGTTGGATAACTCGACTCAATAATATGTCACATCAGTTCACTGATAGGTCGGCTAATTATAGGTTCAAACAACTATAAATAGCCCAGTAAACTTTGCAAAAATTATAGAACAGAAATTCCGACTTCTGTAATTTTCGGTCAAGTTTGAGATTGGAATGCGGATTATAGGGATGTATAGCGAAGATTCTAACTGAAGATTTGTGGATTGGTCTGAAGCAGAAAAGTGCGGATAAGTCTGAAGGAGATATGCAAGTATAGGTTTGCGGTTTGGTACAAAGATGGAACCTATTTATTAAAGATAGTGAAGTTGTCTTGGTGTAAATATCTCGGTTATAATTCTGCGAAAGGGTGCACAGTAAGGGACTGCAATCAGCAAGCTGAGGGGCATCATAAGTGAGAAACAACTATCCTATACAATGCGGAAGAGGATGTATGTATAGTGTTGAAGAAATGAAGAAGGGACGATTACAAGGTGTGCAAAAGAGTATCGGTCTTCATAGAAGATATACACAGATTGAAAAAGAGGCATCACAGCAAGAAAAGAACTCGGTCCTAGGCATCAAAGGTACTGAAAGAAAGACCGAGGCTATATCAAGGAAGGGCAGAAGAAGGATCTCACTGTTTAGGGCTAGGAACCGAGGTTTCCTAGTGTTGGTGCAAAGCTTTCTAAGGCTGGTGCTAAATAGTGCAAATCAATGCAGGAAGGTGCAGGAAAGGAGTTATTAAAGAAGCAGTGACAAAGTCTTGAAGGCATATAAAGTTCAAGGGTACTTGTCATCTGAAAGTCTATAAGAAGAATTTCTTGCGAGTTTTCCTCTCCAAGAGGGAGAGGATTTGGCCCTGGCTTGAAGAGCCTAAATTTGTGCTTCTTGTGTTTTTGATAATTGACTTGATGAATGATATAATAAGCTAAGAAGAAAAGAAATAACTAAAAGAAGTAAACTCAAAATTAATTATCAAGGAGAGAATTTGAATTAATCATCGCCCTACCAAATTCTCAACATGGTATCAGAGCTAAGGTGTTGAACACAAGGGCTACTTGACAAGAAGACATTCAAGGAAGCAAAGATCAAGAAGATTCTTCAAAAAATCCACTAATCAAGAAGAGACATCATCCTTTGGAATACATCCTTTATCATCAAGGATTCAAAGATCACCTACATTGGAAATCTCAATCTAAGAAGAAGTTCATATATTCATCATTATCAAAGAAGCTGCTAGAAGTAGGAAGTCACCCTACTCAAGTAAGTATCTATGATCTTATCTAATGACTTATTGAAAAGAAAGCACTTAATTGGTTGGGTCATCAAACTTTAGTGCATGGAAGTAGACGACAGATTTGAATCTAATTGAAGACGAAGTTATGGACTATATCAAAGATTCTACAATTCAACCCTCAAAAGAAGATGCTCCAGTACATGCCAAGTACATTAAAGGAGAAATCAGAGCCCAGAGGATTCTCATAGAATCCATTAAGGACTCTCTCATATCCTACAATCAAAACTGAAAATTGCAAAAGAAATATATGAGAAACTGGTGGAGCTATTCTCTGTGAGTACTGTAGGAGAAGCAATCTCTCTGAAACAAGAACTATATAAAATGAAATTGTCAGGAGAGGAAGGAATCACTTCATATTTTATGAGGATTTCTAAAATAAAAGACCAACTGCAGGAATTGGGAGAAGTAATGTTTGATAATGAAATGACTATTGTGGTGTTGAATGCTCTACCGGAAGAATGGGGAAAACTTCACTTCAAGCTTATACGAGAAGAAAGAAGCAACACCATTCCACGATCTATGGTCTTTATGTAAAATAGAGGAAACAAGATTGAAATCCAAAGCTAATATAAGATCAAGTGAAGGGAATCAAGCCTTTGCAGCCATGTCCAGGAAGAAAGGAAGATTCAGAAAATTTGGTCGTTAGAATAAACGAAGAAGTATGACAAAGTACGATGTTTTGGATGTAATGAACTTGGGCATTATAAAAGAAATTGTCTTAATTCTGGAAAGGACAAGAGGAAAAAGGAAGAAGCCCATGTCACAGATGAAAGGAAAGAACCTGATGCAAAGAAATCTAAGAAAGCAGAAGCGAGAGATCTCTATTATGATTGAGATCATCTTCCTCTTTAAGTGATTTCTGTTGGTTGTAAAATAGTATGATAGGAAGCAATGTATATTAATAGCATCATGATAGAAGCATGGTTGAAGCTCTTGGTGAAATAGGTCCTAGAAAACCTGTTAAAATTGGACAACTAGGTCCAAACTCCATGTTGTGATGCTCAGATTAAGATACTGATATTTTTGTTGGATTCCTCTTTCGGAGAGGTGTAAAATCCATATAAAATATATCTTAATCCGATGAGTAGAACATTTATTTTGAATTTATTATTTATAATAAATTATATGTGCAGGTCGGCCTTAATGTTTTGCACCCCCAGCAGATGTGTCACACACCTCAATGATGGATATAAATATAGTCAAAGTTGGAGAGCATTTCACTCATCTCATCTCATCACATCTTCTTCTTCTCTGATTTAGTACGAGCTTCTTGGAGGACAAATTCAGCTCACACGTGGGAAAAAGGACAAGCTACTACAGCCAAGAAGAAGGACGCAGTTTGCTGCAGCTAGGGTTTCCTAGGAAGTTTGACCAGCGTTGACTTTGGTCAACACATGGTCCAAATAGGCCCAAAATTTGTGGAGACTTCGATTTTAGCAGGTCGTACACTTTGGCACAAGAACTGAGGTCAAAATGTTGACCGAAGTTGGATCTGCATTGACTTTTATGTTGCTGCCCTGCGTTGACTTTTCTGGAGTTGAGTTGTGTTGACTGATTTAAGGATTGTTGTGACACATTCTAGGTTGGCTGATCAAGAAGACTTTGCTGGTTGAAGCATCCTGTTGACCGTCGTAACACACCATCACATTTTTCCTGTTTTTGGTTTGTCTTCTACAGATCCACTGGTATGTTCTATCAGCATTTTACTTAACTGTTTGGGTGATTGCTGTAATAAAAGTAAAGTTGCATCAAGCATAGAACATCTACAAAATTTTGCAAAACCTCACTGATAAACAATATTGATGGAAGGCAGTCATCGAGATCAAGGGTCATCATTCAATAATCAATGTGCAAACAGGTGCTAACATTTTCTAATGGAGTTCTCTGTGGATTCACTAGTTAGAAAGAAATCAGAAAGGTTTCCTCAAGAATTCTATGCTAAAGAATTATGGGATTAGGATATGATGACATATTGCTGAAGCAGGTCAAGGGAATGAAGTTATTCATTCTAGTAAAATTTCTACAGGATGACTCAAAGGGAAAAGGTATGAGGTATATATATATATATATATATATATATATATATATATATATATATATATATATATATATATATATGCCGGGATAATCGGATGTCATGAAGTCATGTCATATGGTTGCAAGTAATGGACTTCTATCTTTAGAAGTATAATCAGAGAAAGGAGGATCTCTTCCATTACACAAGTTATCATTATCAGATGAAATCAACATAATATGCCCTCATATGGAATATGAGGTGGTTGTATACAAACAAGGAGTTGGAAATTGGAAGTTCCTAGGAATGAAGATGTGTGGAGAAAAGAAAGGAAGAAATCATGAAATGCAACCATGTCAAGAGGCGGTTATCATCCGAAAGCCAAGAAGATTTGACTAGGACATCTCCTGGGAGGATATGTAGACTCTGATAGAAATCTGGTAAAGAAGAAAACCCTTGACAAGTCATATCTTTAGCAGATGTATCAATCTGAATAGGGGATGTCGATGCCTACAGGAAGATGTCATGGTGAAAGATTATCACTGAGGTAACTTTTGATTTAAAACTTCTTATGTATATGTTTATCTGGATAAGTTTATGTAGGGCTGCCAATCATGAGGAAGGATGTAAGATCCTTGGAGATGGTTCGAAGGAAAGAAGCATGGCATAAAGGTGGACCAAATGATAAAGACTGATGAATCACTTTCTGATAGTCGACATGACTCGTGACTGAAAGTGATAGATGATCTGTGCCCTAAGGAGCCAAAGGTTGAAGATTCCTCAATATCGAAATCCATGACATCGAGGGGTGGAATTCTTCATAAGCAGTTGGGTGTCTCACCATTGTTGCTGCAGGTCTCTGGTTCAGAGGGAGCCAAGTGATAAGTTTCTTCCTTGGAAGAAACTTCAAGTATGTCCTTCCTAAGTTAAGAGGGAGTGACGTATATGATTCTCTAATACATGTGTCATACACTAGACTAGGACTAATAGCCGTAAGTCTCAGTGAAGGCCATGTGAAGAGAATGGATAGACATAGCAATATGGTCTTCACCTGGGAAGACAGAATGGAGGATTGGGTAATCATCTGGCATTCAATACTCTTTGAGAATGTGATAGAGCATTCAAGGTAAGAGTAGTCGGGGACTGATATTCTTTGAGGGTTGGCTACCCAAGAGAAGAATAGTCCAATAAGATCATACTCTGGGAACACCTGGGTGGAGTATGCACCTTCGAGAGACAATGACAATGGTGTCTATAAGTCATGTGTCTTGCCAGCATTGTAGCCCATTGTCTCATTGAGAGATGGGTTTGTTATTCAAGGCCTTGCACTAGGACAATGTTGGTTGATATGATGCTATACAGAAGTGATTACCAATCCAATTCTTCTTATGAGATTCTTCAGTTTGAAAGTGACCATGTACCTGTATGAATACCTCCCTAGTTAAGAGGGAGTGTTGAAAAATGTAACTAGGATCAGTCTTCATATTGACTATGTAATTATGTATTTATGTAAAGAAGAAGACAAAAGATAATAAAATATGTTTTTCATATGCTTGCCTCATGGGTTTCAGGAGCAAGGTTTTATTATAGGTCAACAGACTTCTTCTTGATGTCTATCAGGATTTGTCTTTTGGTTATAAATGTAATTAGGAGTCATGTATATGAAGAGTCTAGTCAGATAAATATGCCTCAAGACCTTGAAGAAAATGGCTCCAGAATGATGCTCAAAGCAGCCCTCAAGACATCCAACTTAATGATGGAAGATTAGTCCTACAAGTCAGCTTGAAAATACTGGAAAACTCGGCTCAATAATATGTCACATCAGTTCACTGATAGGTCGGCTAATGTTAGGTTCAAACAACTATAAATAGCCCAGTAAACTTCGCAAAAATTACAAAACAAAAATTCGGACTTCTGCAATTTGTGGTCAAGTCTAAGATTGGAATGTGGATTACAGGGATGTATAGCGAGGATTCTAACTGAAGATTTGTGGATTGGTCTGAAGCAGAAAAGTGTGGATAAATATGAAGGATATATGCAAGTATAGGTTTGCGGTTTGGTACAAAGATGGAACCTGTTCATTAAAGATAGTGAAGTTGTCTTGGTGTAAATATCTTGGTTATAATTCTGTGATAGGGTGCGTAGTAAAGTACTGTAATCAGCAAGTTGAGGGGCATCATAAGTGAGAAACAGCTCTCCTATACAACGCGGAAGAGGATGTTTGTACAGTGTTGAAGAAATGAAGAAGGGAAGATTGCAAGGTGTGCAAAAGAGTATCGATCTTCATAGAAGATATACACAGAGTGAAGAAGAGGCATCTCAGCAAGAAAAGAACTCGGTCCTAGGCATCAAAGGTATTGAAAGAAAGGCCGAGGAGAAGTCTCTAAAAGACCGAGGCTATATCAAGGAAGGGCAGAAGAAGGAGCTCACTGTTTAGGGCTAAGAACCGAGGTTTCCTAGTGCTGGTGCAAAGCTCTCTAAGGCTGGTGCTAAACGATGCAAATCAGTGCAGGAAGGTGCAGAAAAGGAGTTATTAAAGAAGCAGTGACAAGGTCTTGAAGGCATATAAAGGTCAAGGGTTTGTTATCATGGTCATGGTACTTGTCTGAAAGTCTATAAGAAGAATTTCTTGCGTGTTTTCCGCTCCAAGAGGGAGAGGTTTTGGCCCTGGCTTGAAGAGCCTAAATTTGTATCTCTTGTGTTTTTGATAATTGACTTGATGAAAGATATAATAAGCTAAGAAGAAAAGACATAACTAAAAGAAGTAAGCTCACAATTAATTATCAAGGAGAGAATTTGAATTAATCATCGCCCTACCAAATTCTCAACGCTTTGCATATCAAGCCCAAGATGACCTCATCCATGATTGTCGTCATCAAATGCCTAATTTGACCGTATCTTTACCAAGTGTTATTTCCTCTACAACGCTTGCAATGAACGAGGTTAGTTCGTCAATGGGTTCAAGAGAAGCAAACAAGGATGGTGGATCCTTAACAAAGCCATCTCAAAGTGCAGGAAATAAACATATTGGGGTTGCAGTTCGCGAATCTTCTCAAGGCATTGGAGGCCGCATTTCATAATCAATTCTTGAACTCAAGCCTTGCAAACATGATGATAGTACCTTTTACCCACCCAAGTGGGTTTAATCCAAACGAGAATTTTTTTCTTTTATTTGTTCAACTTGTTGCCAACAGCCCTATGATGATCCATAGAGGGCTATCCTCAAAGGCCTTTCATTTATGCTTCAATCAACGCTATATTTTATCTAGCTTACTCATAAGTCATGAGATGAGGCGCAATAACCATTTTTGTAATCAAGTGCTTTCATTTAATGTCTAAGGGCATTTTAGAATGGATCATACGTTGAATTGGATAATAGATTGTCTTTTATTGTATTCTTGTTCACATTCTTCACCTTGGTGTTTATCCTTTGTCCCTAGCCTAATGTGACCTTCCTTGACGCCTTTCTTTGCACTATCCAAGAGGGGCACAAATAGGAGGCTTTGATTGATGTTGTGTCCATAACAACCCATACTTAACATTTTCCATTTGTCCCTTCTATCGATGGCACGTCTTTGTGTTCATAGTTATTTGTCACAAGTATTGGTTCCCTGTTTTTCTCATCCTTGAGTAGGAGCCTAGAAACTTTGTCCTAGGAGGTTGGCGCAGCGGAAAGAAAAGTAAGAGCATGAGCCATAATGGTAAAATGAAAAATATTGGATGGGATATAATAAAATATGTGAATAATGCCTAGCCAGAATTCTACCCCCCTCATTGAGATTCAACTTTCTTGGATTTGGATCGCAATGTGTCAAGATGGTAAACACACTTTTCTCAAATGCCTAGCCTTTGTATCAACGAACAAATCCTTGTCCCCTCACATTTCACCTCATGTGTCCATTTTCCAAGGGCGTCCTTTGAGCCCTTACATATATGTATTGAAAGCAAATGCTTTGGATTACTTGTTGAAAGCTAATTGAATACAATGCCCCATACAAATTATTTCTCTCCCTAATGATACAAATATGGTTATAACAGTGTTTTAAAACATAGCCAACTCAGACTAAGTAGGTTGATGCATAAATCAATCAATTCAGTGCCAAACCAGTCCAACTTAGTCAAGTCCATATTGTTACACCCTCACTTCTAGGGGTAACTATGGGATATTTTTCTTTGATGATCCACATCAAAGGCGATGGTCCATGTTGCTAAAAAAACTAGCAGGCTTAGTGCAAAGCCTCACTAGGCAAATTGATATCTTAAGGGAAAGTGATCAGCTGCCACTATAACCTCAACTTCCTTTCTCTTGCTATTTAGTGGTATTCAACCACAAGGGAGGCTTCCCAAAAGGATATTCAATAAGAATGGCTCAAGGTGATTGGATGAGGTCTAAAGATTGGGATGTAGTAATGGAAAAGCCTACATCACTTACGTAATTTTACCAAAGTTCAAGTGCTCTATTCCTAGACCAAATATTAGGCTATTATAGGTTAGAGTTTCGCATATTTTCAATGATAAGGCAAGTGATGTCATATAACAGTCGGAAGAAAAGCTCTTTCAATGATAAGTCAACAAAGGAATGAGATCTTCAATTATATATCAAGGATATAAGGTTTGAAAATAAATTTATATGGCTAAAACATGCCTAAAATAGCCAAAGAATGATGACATCAGCCCTAAGATAGGGTTAAAACAAGCGAAAAATACTAGATATTGCCTTATAATTATTTAATGCATTTCCTACTTTAAGAGCAACGTCACATCAAACATAAATCATTTTCTAGAAATATTTTACACAAAACCCTAATCCTAACACTAAATATTTAGGAATATAGAGAGAAGGAAAAAATTCTTTAAAATAAGGTTTGATCAACAACACTATGAGTAGTGCCTTGTTCTAAATAAACAAATGAAGCCTACTAGGGAAAATCCAATGAGAACGGATTTATTGAAGTGGGTAGGATGACTACGACAACACTTTTAAAACCTAGTGGCTTCCTTCGGAAGGGAGATTTTAAATGTAAGAAATAAACACTCGGGGTTCTCTTAAATAATTCTAGGAAAACAATTTTACATATCATAGAGGAGCAAGATTTGAAGATAAATTCAACAATTTATATCTTGGCATTTATAGAAACCCTACTACACAAATACAACATGCAAAACACAAAAAATATGTGATAAACTTACAAAATTTTCCACAAGAATCACTCCAATCAATCCCAGCAAACCATCTCCACGAGCATCTCACACCACAAAATATCACATTTTGGGCAAATAGAGACAAGAGGACTATGTGCACTCCCAAAGAGAGGAGAGTGTGATGAATGATTGATTATGATAAAATGAAATAAGGCCTCTATTTATATCAGGTCTAACATGCCTTATTTCCATAATTTTACAAGAAAAGCCATAAAACAAGTTTGCTTAAGCATTCAACAAGACTAAGGTCACAATTCAACCTTAATATAGCTCAAAAACATAATATAAAGGCCAAAAATAGCCCACACATCGGGGAAATAATGATCCCGACCATGACATCACGCTCCATAAATGCTCAAGGTGCATCAAGCAAGTGACCAAAATGAATCATGAATTCTCCTCACTTCAATAAAAGTTCAAAGTGCATGGGTAGGTCTCCATAAAGTGCCTTCTTAATCATGACGTCGTCTAAATTATGCCCTATGTCACTCTTTTAGGGTTAAGAGGAGTGAGGTGGCATCATCATATGCAAGCGTTGGGGACCAAAGTTGATGTATCAGCACTCCCTTGTCATCTCAATGATAACCAACCATCATCTAGCTTCTTGAACAAGCAACATCCATGAAACAATATCAACTCCAACCTACCAATGTCTTAGGTCCATCTAAGCACATCATAATGTTTTCTAATGCCCAAATTCATTGGCTCAATGTTTCAACATCTATGAGTATACATACGGGTCAAGTACCATGTGGAAACATCTCATAGCCCAATGCCCATGTTCGGAGGGGCAATGGTGAATCAAGAAAGTCAAACTTTCTCTCTAAATGGGGTACAACGACCTCTGGAGTGTTGTTGAAGGGGATAAATTCCATATCTCAAAGGGTCTCTACTGTTGTGATAACAACACCTGAAAAAAACCTCTCAAGATCAAACGAGAGCCATAATCATCAAGGATAATAACCATTGAGGCATTAAAGCGAACCATATCTAATTCTAGGGGCACAAGAATATTTCACACAAAAATCACCTTCAAATGTCTGACTACATCAAGACCTATAAACGAGTTATCTCACTTATACTAGGGACGATTAGGTCAACAACCTTATTAGGTAATTCCAACCCCCAAGGGGAGTCACATGTTCCAAGGTAGCCCATCAATTCATAGGTGTGATAATGATGGTTACAGAGTGTGAAAGACTTCAAGGCAAGTGCCACAACCATGTGACTAGCCAACGGGGGTCCAACATCCTACGTGTATATATGCAAGGAGCGAGCAATCGTGCAGCCATTAGTTGCCCCTTTCCTCGACCTACTTTTTACTTCTAATGATTTTCCTTTATTTTGTGCATAGCTTAAGAGCCCAAGAGTGTTTTTGTATCTCAATCTTAGTTTTAAAAAACGGTCGATTCGAATCGGACCAGGCCTGGTCCGACCAGGTACAAGAAACGGCCAGTTGGCCGGTTTGTTACCGAGCTGGCCGGTTTTTGTACCGGCTCGGCCAGCTCGGTAACAAACCGGCCGATCAGGCCTGGCCCGAGTGAACTCGGCCAAGCCAATTCCGCCAGTCGGTGGGCCCAAAAACTTGACTTTTGTGGACTTGAAACCGAATTTTATTCTTCTGTTAGGTTTGTTTGAGGTTTTCTAACCCCTCCCCATGCTATTTAACTAACCCAACCCCTCTCAATACCTCACATCTTTCTCATTCAATTTGCTTGAGCATTTGTGAGAGTTTTCTGAAGATTGTGGAGTTGGTTTTGGAGCAGCTTTGAGGAGTCTTTTGGGCAAGCTTTGGAGCAGCAGTGAGGAGCTTATTGGGCAAGCTTTGGAGCAGCATTGAGCTAGAGGAAGCTAGAGGCTAGACGTATTTATTTTTTCTCTTCTAAATCTGCCTTTGTTTGTTTTATTTATTTAGCAAATCTAGCATTTGCCATTTGCATTTGCATAGTTTTTGGCATTTTCCATTTGGTGAAAGAAATGAACATAGAATGAATAGCTTTTTTTTTGTTTTCATGTTCAGATTTAAACATTTTATTTCCAAGTCAAAAACTCAGTCCAAAATGGCCCCTAGAGCAAAATACTCTGCTTGGGCATATGCTCAAATGGTTGGGGATCAAATGTTTTGCAAATTTTGCAAGAAAAAAATTAAGGAGGGTGGAGGGGGCATTCATAGACTGAAACTACATTTGGCTGGTGTTAAAGGCCAAATTATTGCATGTGAAGCACCAAACATTGGGGAAATTAGGAAGCAATTGAAAGAACAATTTGACAAGTTTAAGCAAGAGAAAAATAGGCAAAAAGAAATACAGGCTGAAATTGGGACGAAGAGGAATCTAACACATATGATGGCTGCCAACTCAAGTTTTGAATCTTTTGATTATGAGGATTCCTCATCTATCCCTTCCACTGATGCATCAAAAAACCCCTTTCGCTATGTTCCTACCTCTAGGGAGTCTATTTCTGACAAGGGTAAGGGTGCAATGAGAAATAAGGGTACTATTAAAAGTTTTTTTGTGCCCCCGTCTCCCTCTGATAGTGCAACTACATATGGTCCTAGTCCTCCAACTGTGCAGCCCACTTTAGATGCTCATTGGAAAAAAGAATTGAGAGATGTTGCTTATGAGTACATTGCTAGATGCTGGTATGATGTTGATATTCCCTTCAATGCTACTCGTTCACCTAAGTAACCGGTAGAAGCACACCAACAAGGTTCGTCAAGCCTAGCCCTGTGGCTTCTTATAGCTCTGAGAAGCTATCCCCAAAGCCCCCCAGAGCTTCAAGAGCTCATCGTCCAACAAGACCCTCAAAATAGGATTGTTCCATGATTCCAAGATTCTCACGGAAGGTTAGGAACGTTGTTCTCGTTGTACCATATCCCGGATAAAGTGGTACCAACCATCAACATGCTTGGATCGATCATGGAACACGGGATTCTCTTACAAATGAATCCCCCTCTGGCTATCACAAAGGATAACGGTGGCATCTAGCACATGCTCGAACAACTCATTGAAGATCTTTCGCAACCAAGTGACTTCATAATAGGCCATACATGCTGCAATGTATTCGGCCTCAGCGATGCTCAAGGCTACTGACTTCGGCTCCCTAGTCGAAGCAGACCTATGTGTGAAGCAGCATCCAGATGTGCTATTGCGATCCAACACATTGCCAGCCCAATCGGCATCAGTATATCCATGGAGTGTCATGCTCCCGGCAATGTATCTCAACCCATGTTCTATCGTGCCCCAGAGATATCTCAAGAGTTTCTTGGCACCAACCCAGTGAATTTTATGAGGATCAATAATGTGTTGACTCAAAGTGTTCACTGCAAAACATACGTCCGGACGGGTGTTCACTAAGAACATCAGGGCCCCTACGAGATGACGATACTCAGTAGGATTTTCTAACATGGGCCCAGCAGCGCTGCCACTCAACTTCTTAAAGTTGAGCTCCATTGGTGTCGACACGGACTTACAGTCTACCATACCAAATCTTTCCAGAAGCTTCACAACGTATTTTCCTTGAGAAAGGAAAATCTCGCCAGGTTTCTACCAAACCTCCAGGCCTAGGAAGTAATGCATCAGTCCTAGGTCCTTCATCTCGAACTCAGCAGCGAGCTCCCTCTTGCATTGATGAATGAGAGGGACAGCACCTGTCAAGAAGAGGCTATCCACATACAGCACCAGAATGAGAGGCTTTTCTCTATCAACCTTGAAGTAAAGATTCGGATAAGCATTACTACGAGTGAAGCCTAGCTTCATCAGGTAGCTATCTATCCTCTCGTACCAAGCTCTGGGTGCTTGCTTCAACCCATAGAGGGTTTTTTTTCAACCTGCTGACATGGGTGTCTCGATTCTGGACTTCGAACCCCAGAGGTTGTTCCACATACACCTCTTCCTTTATCGCACCATGCAAAAATGCGATCTTCACATCCATCTGATGAAGACTCCATCCTTGCGTAGTAGCAAGGGCTATGATAGATCGGATGGTGGTATATCGGGCCACAGGTGCAAATATATCATCATAGTCTATGCCTTCTTTTTGAGAGAAGCCAGGGGCAACGAATCTTGCCATGAACCTTTCAACACTCCCATCAGATCTATGCTTGATCTTGTAGAGCCATTTTGATGTGACAACTGCTTTGTCCTCCAGTCTTGGAACCACATTCCAGACATCATTCTTCATAATGGAGTCATATTCTTCATGCATAGCATCCTTCCAGACTTGATGCTTTACAGCTTCCTCAAAAGATCCAGGCTCAGATTGTACAATAGTACTCATGGCTGCTAGATACCCTTGGTATCTATTCGGCTTCTTGCTTTCACAGAATGTCCCCCTTGGGGCCATATGTCCCTCGGCATCCTCAAGAGTGTCCCTGAGCCATGATAGTCTCTTCCTCATCAAAGGAGGTGGATCAATCAAGTCCATCGGTTCTTCAACATCGGGCATCATCTCATCCTTCGGTTCTTCTTTATTTCCAGGCCTTGCTTCATGATCTTCCTCAAATCTTGGAAGATTGACTACTTTCCTCAAGGAAGCATCTTCGTCAAAGGTAACATCGTGGCATATCTCCACTTCCCTTTGACCAGGCACATAGACTTTATAAGCCTTCGAAGTTTCAATGTAGCCCACAAACATTCCCTTCTTCCCAGAAGCATCCAGCTTGCTCCTCTTCTCTTTCGGCACATGAAAATAAACAAGACATCCAAAAACTCTAAAATGTGAGACGTCAAGTTTCTTACCAGAGAAAACCTCTTCGGGAGTTTTGGAGTCCAGAGCGGAATGCAGGCATCGGTTTTGTATGTACATAGCAGTGTTTGCGGCTTCTCCCCACAGAAACTTCAGTAGACCTTGCTCACATAGCATGGCACGGGCAACTTCCACAATGGTCCTGTTCTTTCGTTCAGAAACGCCATTCTGCTCAGGAGTATAGACAGTTGTGGTGTCCCTCTTGATGCCAGCTTCTCTGCAAAAGTTCTTGAACTCTTTCGTCTCATATTCAGTGCCATTTCGGTCTATCAGATAACATCACATTTCATCGCTCCCAGTGGACTTCCTCCAACCTGGTAGAGTGTATGAAATCTAAACCCAATCGTGATAGCTTCCTTGAAACTCTTCTTCCAGATACGCACCTTCCCATCAATGAATGCTACATTGAAACCTTGGTCTTCCATGGCTAAAATAGACACAAGGTTCTTCTTCAAATCAGGTACATAGGGCACATTCTGCAAGCGGAGGACTTGACCTTGAGACAAGTGGAGGGTCACAGTCCCTGTCCCTTTCACGGGATATGTGGCATTATCTCCAAGGATAATTTTCAGATTAACAGCCTTCTCAACCATGTCAGAAAGTGCTCCCTTGAACCCAGTGATGTGCCTTGAGGTACCACTATCTATCAACCAGACAACTATAGTGTCGGGTGGAGATGCAGCAGAGAGGGCAGATACAAGAATGAATTCATTTCTTTTATCAACAACATTTGATTCCTCATACCTGGAATTTCTCGACCTTTTGAAAGGTTGCCCATTTCCGTCGGAGGGAGCCTTCCTCTTCCCCTTGAACCTATTGTTCCTTTGATTGCCATTCCTCCAGTTGTTGTTGTTGTCATCATCATCTGGAGAATCCTTCTTGAAAGGGCATTCTCTAGCATAGTGACCTGGCTTGTGACAAGTGTAACACTTTCTTTTCTTTCTTTGGGCCCCTGTTCTTCCTTTGTTCCTAGGACCACCAAAGTTCTTCTTATTAGTATGAGCAGCGAAGGCAGCATTTCCTTCATTTTCATATTCCTTCATCCTTGTCTCTTCTTGTACGCATCTCGATAGTACTTCATCAAAATCAGGTATCACATTGTTATTGAGAATGGTAGTGTTGAATACATGCCATTCGAATGAGACACCTCCAAGTGCGGTGAGAACCATCTCTCGATCAACTATTGTCTCCCCAATAGACAGAAGATTATTCCTGATTTCGGTCAGCTTCAGAAAATATGATTGAATAGACTCATCCCTGCCTTTCTTCACATTCTTCAATTGATTCTTGAAGAATAAGACTTGATTCGCATTGTTGGCCTTGAACATGTGGACCAACTTATCACACATCTCCTTGGATGTGCCCAGCTCAAAAATGTAGGCAACTAGACTCTTATGAATAGAGTCCCTTATCATCAGCTTGGCTTTGATTTACCCCTTCTTGTACTTTGTTTTGGCAACAGCAGTTCCAGTGGATGGAGGCTCTTGAATTTTACCTTGCACATAGTCCATGACATCTTGGTCTTCCAACATAAGATCCAATGTCATCTTCAAAGCATGGAAGTCATCCTTCCCAATCAATTTGTCGTCAGCCTTAAAGCCATTGTAGTTAGAGGAACCCACGCTCTTCTTCAGTGATTGCTACAAACTAGGGCTTTGTCTTCACCTCAGCTCTGATACCATGTAATTTTTTGTAGATGTTCTATGCTTGATGAACCTTTACTTTTTATCCCAATATCAATCAGCAATCACATAAACAACAAAGTAAAATGTTGATAGAACATACCGGTAGACCGACAGAAGACAAGCCAAAATATATAAGTGTGTTGGTCCGTTATGGCGGTCAGCAGGATGCTTCAACCAGCAAAGTCTCAATATGGTCAGCCAACCAGAAGTGTCACACAACCCTCTAGGACAGCCAAAACAGTTAACTCAAAAGTCAACCAAAAGTCAACGCTGGCAGTCAATGGTCAACGCAAACAGCAGCAGCAGCTAGGTCAATGCAGCCAAGTCAAAGTCAGCGTCTAGCCTCGGTAATAGTGCCAAAAAATGCGGATTAAGAAAATCGAAAGTTTGGGAGAGTTCAGGTCAATTTGACCTTGTGTTGACCAAAGTCAACGCTAGTCAACGCTATTGTAGAAACCCTAGGCCGAAAACAAAAAATTGTTGCTTGCTGAAATTTTCCCACATTTGAAGAGAAGAGCCTCCAAGGTGATCGAACCAATCAGATGAGGAGAGAGAAATGTGTGAGGATGAGATGAGTTAAAATGTCCTCCAACGTTGACCAATTTATATCCATAAATGAGGGTGTGTGACACAACTGTTGGGGCACAAAACCTTCAGGCCGACCTGCACATATTTTGAATAAATTCAAAATAAATGTTCTGCTCATCAGATCAAGGTGATCTTTAGATCGATCTTGCACCTCTCCGAAAGAGGAGTCCAAGAAAAATATTGGCGTCTTCATCTAAGCATCACAACATGGAGTTTGGACCTAGTTGTCCAAAATTAACATAGATCCCATTGAAGGCTCAAGTTGGAGTTGTGTTCAAAAAAGTTGAGCATCCATCTTTTAGGCCAGCCATCAATGAGATGCAAGTAGATGCAGAGGCATCCAGTAGGGCTATATGGCTTCCAAATGATAGCCATCGAAAGAAGATTGAACATATTAGCACAGATCTTATGCCAATGAGGAAGAAGACTCAGACACTTATAGGCACCATCTTGCAATAGATCAATAAACTTGAGGAACTTAGAGTCGTGTGTGTCGAGTCAGCGACTAAGTTGTCTAGCGTTGGGGAACAGCTAGTGTCCCTAATTAGGCAACCAGGGGAGCATATTCTCAAGTTTCAGCACAACGCTCTTTAGGAGTACATAGATAGGGCTTGCAACATTATCAACCCACCTTTGTACAATGAACTCATGTTGTGCCTCTCCCAAGTGCCTTTGATCCCTCACAAAGGTAATAGTTAGGGTTTTGGTTGTTAGCATCAAAATATCCTTACTCCTTTGCAAGATCTAGCTTATCTCAAGCATCCATAGACACCATCAACCCAAGGACTAGGCATTAGCCAACTCTTGTTTGTGATCAAGTCATCTTTTATCTAGAATTTTGAATTTTCTCTCTTTCTCTAATTCGGCTCTCTTAACGCCAAGTGGCCAATTAGGGCTTAGTGCGAATTGACTAGGAGGAGGAATTGTGTGACTTGGGAAGCCTAATCATTGAGGGTTGTAGAGGTTGCGTCAAAATCATTCCCTTGTGGGCATTCATTCCAATTTCATCCGAAATTTCTCTTGCTCTACTTGTTTGCCCTAAGGTAAACCCTAGTTTGGTTATAGCTTCAACTTGGGGACTTCTTGAGGGTTTCATGTGTCATAATCTTGTTGGAATACATTCTAGTAAACCCTTTCTTGGCATCTTGACCTTTGGTCGTCCCAACTCTCAACCTATCAATGAAACTCTAGGTCTTGCGTTGTCGTAATTTGGCCTTTTCAAGGAAAGTGAATTTCCTCCTCTTCATAGTTGGAGCCTAGTGCCTAAATTGAGCCTTTTGCTCGGATTTGTGTCATCTCTTACCTTTAAGCTTAGAATACTTGTTAGGTGGCCTATATATATCTATATATATATATGTATATTGGGACTCCTCTCATTGGTGAAAATCCATAAAAAGCAATGGGTTTTGGTTGTGTTGACAGTGGGTCATTACCCATTCTTGTCACTTAGTCTAGTGTTTGCCTTGTAGGGTACCCCTCTACAAGGCCTACTAGATTTTGCAACAATCGGAGAAGTCATCAGAGGCCAATATGGCAATATTAGGCGACATGATTTAGTAGTCACATTATGGACCAGCCATCAATGAAGTGCAAGCAAATATAAAGACATCCAAAGTGGTTACAAGGCTTCCATGTGATAATCACCAAGAGCACATTCAAGAAAGGGTTAATAATAATATAGAAGGCCTCTTAGAAATAAAGGAAGAACTCAGAAGGCTAAAGGGTACGATATATATATATATATATAGGGACTCCTCCCAATGGTGAAAATCCATAAAAATCAAGGGGTTTTGGTTGTGTTGATAGTGGGTCATTACCCCATTCTTGTCACTTAGTCTATTTTTTGCCTTGTAGGGTACCCCTATACAAGGCCTACGAGATTTTGTGACAATCGGAGAACTCATCAAAGGCCAATACGGTAGTATTGGGAAACATGATTAAGAAATCACGTTATGAACCAGCCATCAACGAACTGCAAGCAAATATAAAGACATCCATAGTGGTTACAGAGCTTCCATGTGATAATCACCGAGAGCACATAAGAGAAAGGGCTAATAATATTATAGAAGGCCTCTTAGAAATAAAGGAAGAACTCAAAAGACTAAAGGGGACAATATTGAAGAAGGATAGTGAGCTTGAAGAATGGAGGATGACGAGTGCTAGGACAATTTTCATGCTTCCTAATATTGAGGAGCAATTAAAACTGAGTGCATATTTCCATAATTGTTAATATTGAGAGAATTTTCTGAATAAAACTATATGGAGAATTTGTAATCCTATCCAACGTTTGCAGTGGCAAAAACATGCTCTTAAGTTGTTTTTAGCAAGAACGAGAGGTGAATGTATATCTGCCCTCTTCAGAAGTACTTAAGCACTGCTTGTAGCACATTGAGTTCACATAAGCAGGGGATGGATGGATGGTATGAGGAAGGAGGAATCCAATATTGCAAGTTGTTAGAGCGAGATGGAGGGATGCAAATAAAGAAGTCAGAACTATGGCATATTGGCATCTCAGTTATAATCAGAGTAGCACAGTGTCAACATGGTGTTGTATGTCAGGGATTATTGATGGCTGATGGGAGAGACACTCTCTGGGAAGTCAATGACTCCAAAGTTGTTAAGGTGGCTGTTGACATCTACTATGATAGAGGTCTCCTACAGCTAGACTGGAGGGAGATTATGAGTTAGTACCCAATCAAATGGGAAGTTTATGGAAGAATACTTCTAGCCAAGGATGCAACAAATCTGGAATGTTCAAGCACTGGGATGATAAATTCCCTATCTGGAAGTGGGATCCTAGTGGATTATCCCATGGAATGGAAGGGCTTGACCAAGCAAGGGAGTACTCTGCAAGTTCACCAGGAATTATTAGAGATGATGGATTGCACTTCTATGGATTGCTTTAAGGCATGGCCCCATGTGGTAGTAGTACCAATTGTAGCATTGTTGAGATGATATGGTAATCATGTGTTGAAGCATTCTACAGACTTGTTAGGGTTCTTGGTATAGGTGTATGGATTTCTTGAGGACAAGCAATTTTGAGAAGGGAGAATTATAATGTACCTTTTCGGGAGTTGGGAACAGAGAACATCTTAGTCTAAGTTGCACGAAACAAGGAAACGGAAACGAGTTTCCGAAACGGGAAGCAAAGCGAAACACGACCTCCCCAAATTTTGTAAACGAGGAAACGCGGTATGTATATATATAGAATTTAAATTTATATTAGAATTTAGGACATTTAAGAAACGTTATGTGAAATTATAAAAGTTTAAAACATACATGATACATGATAAATTCAAAGCATAAACTATTACAAGTTACAACACATTTACTCATGAATGATAACAAACACAATGAAAATAGCAATATCGGAATATCGGATTGGTGCTCTTGATTAAATACGAGTTCCATACCCTAATACATGACAAAATACGATGGAAACATTGCAATCACCCAATCCTGAAATCCTGAAAACTGACAAATCTGCTAGATTTTGAATGAGATCTAAAATTCTACTTTCTCCATATGAAATCCAATGAGGTCGGAACCACTCTCAAACATCCTGAGTCATTTCATGGTAATGTTAAAAATTTAAATAAAAGGTTTAATTTAAGAATTTAACATTATCATGAATCGCATATAAATACTAGGGCCATAGGCTTTAAAAATCCATCTAGAAGCATCCATAAACGATTAGACTAATATTTAAAAGTACGAAAATTGAAAAAAATATATATAAAATATATATTTAAAAAAAAAAAACACACCAAGTTAAATCGCTTTAAAGGGAAGGAAACGCAGCCGTACGGCCTGGAAACGCCTTTCCGGCCGTACTGGCAACGTTTTCAGGTTTACTTTAAGAATTTAACATTACCATGAATCACATATAAATACTAGGGCCATAGGCTTTAAAAAGCCATCTAGAAGCATCCATAAACGATTAGACTAATATTTAAAATTACAAAAACCGAAAAAAAAATTAAAAAACCAAGTTAAATCGCTTTAAAGGGAAGGAAACGTAGCCGTATGGCCTGGAAACGCGTTTCCGGCCGTACTGGCAGCGTTTTCCGTATGGGAAATGTGCCAGTACGGCTGGAAACGCGTTTCCGGCCGTACTGGCAGCGTTTTCCGTATGGGAAACGTGCCAGTACGGCCGGAAACGCATTTCCACGTTTCTGTTTCGTTTTTTGCCAGAAACGAGGGTGGGGAGGATGTTTCCTGCAACATAGATCTCAGTAGACCTAGACTACAATTTAAAAAGAAATTGTAGGCTATGAGAGAATTAATGAATTAAAAAGTGATTAAGAAAAGAAAATATTATAAAATTTCTTTAATAAAAGAAGAAAAAAACCCATGGTATTCACCCACGGTATTCTAATAGTCCATGACTATTAAAGGAGATAAGAGCTCACTCATTAGGCATGCATTTGGATTATTGTTTTGTTGTTGTTGAGTTGAGCTGTTAGAGCTTGTTTGGGTGAGAACCCATATTATGTGGAGGGTTAGTTTCAATGTTAAGTGATCCACCCTAGCTCATCTAATTAGGAGGGGTTTCGGTATTGAGACATATACCCTAGCCACATGAAAGAGGAGGGATTAAATCTGATCCGCTCATTGAGCTTAATGTGGAGATCGTGAGGAGAGGTCAATCAGATCTCTCATAGGTGCATAACTTTGGAGCAGCCATTGTCATCCATTCAAATATTTTGTTGTTGTTTTAACATGTTTTCATAACCATATTGGCATGTATTTTTAGATCCATATTTAATATAATAAGGTTAAGTTTTTGTTGCTATTTCTCATGTGTATTTTTGAGCTGTAGCAATTTTGGGTTTTATATCTGCAATTTCATTTGTGCTGATATTTCTTGTATGAAATTGTGCCATTTCTTTTTTTTTAAATTGTGGCAATTTTTTCTGAAGCATTTTCTTGAAAATTTTATTACACAATATTAAGGGATATTACATAATAGTGGTAACACTTCTATGTTCCACTAAAACTTAGCACCTTATGAGAGGCTTTGCACTAAGGTGCTAGATTTTGTTATAACAAATACCAAGTTGATTCCCTATAGGTCAAAAAGCCATTTTGGGGGGACAACATTTTTTTGTAAATTATTTGCCTAAACTAAAGCTTCAATCAACCTAAACCCTAAAATCACACTTCATTTATCATTTGTAAGAATTTGGATTTTTCAAAAGTAAAAGTTTTAATTTTCTTCACATTTCCCTTTCTACCCTTTTACTTAATTTTTTTATATTTTCATTATCTATTTCAAAATATCTGAGGGGGCTTCCAACATCATCAAACCTCATCCAATGAAAATAGAACATCACATGATACATCCCATCTAAAATTCAACAATTTTCAAAATTCCAGCAATATGAATTGCAGAGAACCAAAGACAAGTCCACTAAACCATCAAAAGATGCCAAATCTCACCCCACTCCTCTACTACATGCCATTGGCAAAATATAGACCTACCAAAAATAGACATGTCAGAGAGTAATTCCAACTCCTGAAAAATAGGAGTTACTGAATGTGAAAAAAATTGCTCCAATCACTAAACAGAAAACCCGATACAAATGCCATTGTGTTGGATGTTATTGATCCAACCGAAGAATCGTTAGAGCAGACTGATTCAGCAAACTTTGATCTTAATATCGATGGCTTGGGTTGGATTCATTTGGATTTGGATCCACTTGTGGGAGTAGCACAGCTCATGCTGAGGATCCCATTTCCAACAGTGGCGATGAGTTTGATGATTGATCATGTAGATCAATGATATGTAACAGGCTAGTATTTTCTATCATGTTATTTTTTGAACTTTAGAGGCTATTTAGAGCCTTGTTGACTATATATTTTGTTTCAAATATGTATTGCACTTAGTTCCATTTTGATATATTCACCCTTACATAGTATATACATAAACAAACTATGCATATTTTGCATCCAATGGTTTGGAATCTTTAAAATAATTTTTAATTCAAATTTTAATATTTAATGTAACCTTTTGTAAACCAAATCATAAAATCCAGACTAGTCTAGTTTCAGCTCAAGTCCAAGTCAAGTCTGATTGAACCCTTGGTTGATTTGAGGACCAGACCAATATTTAAAAAACTATTTAATAATCATTTTACAGATGATTTGCTCATTTCTGTTAGCACAAATTAAGGTTCAGCTAATGAAGCTACAAATTGCTTGGTTATGTATTGTGGGGCCTCGAGGGTGATTGTTTGCGATCAATAAGCTGACGGCTACTTGGTTGGATAGGAGCACCCACTTGACTACATACCTCTAACTTAGACATTTGTCTGCCCAAGTGTTATTGTGCAGCATTTGACTGCCCAATTGTTATTGTGCAATATCTTGGCATCCCCTTTGATGTGATGCTCTCTCCAATTGCCATGTTAAACAAGTGTCTAAGACTCTAAAGCACCTACAATGTAAGCTTCTCTTTTAGCAAAATAAGGACCTCTCATTTCCCATGAAATTCACTGTTATGGGTATGTATCTACAAGCATCTCGGATTAAATCATGGATCTAGTGCCTAAAAGAGGGAAATCTCACTCAAAAGGCCATTAAAAGCATGCTAAATGGTTATATGGGACATTTCACATAGAACAAGGCATGATTCACATATTTGGAAGAGCTACTTCAAGCAAGAAGTGGACACATGTCATCTTACGATTAAATCAAACCCTAAAAAGACCTCTAAAGAGGAGCATTGAACTTCTGGGATTTTAGCACTCAATTATTATTATTTTATTCATTAGGGTTTGATGTGAAAGGTATAAATAGAGATAAGATTTGTTCGCTAAATGCGGGGTTGGAAGTGTGGGAGTTCCCTTCCAAGTTTAGCTAAAGATCTTTGGGAGAAGAAGTTAAAAGGCATTTCAGTGTGAGGTTCTTCATCTTTTTTACAGTCTTCATCAATTGACTTGATAGATGGAAATTACTTGTACAAATATATGGGTGTAATCTTTTGAAGAATGGAAAGTTTTCTTCAAAAGGAAGACACATTAGGGTTGAGGTGAAGCGCCATCTCTTTTCCTCGTTGTAATCATTTGTACTCATGGAAGGATATTTATTGCTGTAATTTTTTGGTTAGGACTCTTCACTTTATTTTTGAGTGTTTGCCCTAGCTAGGGATGAAGGTTAAATGTGACACACTAGGTCCCCTGGATATTTTGGAGAAATTAGACTTGGAAGACCTAATATATTGCTGATCATTCGTTCCTTAAGCAAGTTGTCTCAATTATATACCTCAATTATGCCATCATCTATGGCTGTCATTTAATTGTTCATGGTTCGACTTTATTACTTTGCTAACTTTGTACTTGTTGCAACAAGCATCTTTGGAAGAGCCCTCTTTTAATTTTCTGTATATTTAAGTAAATCCATTAAGTTGAATAGAGCATGTTCATAACAACCTAATACACCTCCTTCCATATTGTCCAAACACTCTTTATTGTTGATTGCCCAATTGGATAGACACTGGTCCTGGAAGTCCACCATCACATTATTTCTAAGGAACATCCTAAATCATCATTTCTAAGGTTTCTTCCCTTGAGCCAAAAGGGAACTAACCTAACGTGAGAGGAAAGTTTTTTAGGGTGACAATGAGTTACCTTTCCAAGTGCCTTTATGGCTGGTCATGTGGATGTTTGTAGCTTGGACGGGTACTTTTGCACGGGACTAAGTGTCTAGGTGTGCAGAAGTTGCATAATACACCCTTAACCATAGAAATTACTTTAATGATTAAAGTAAATTTTTCTTATAAGATAAAGTGAGTTAATCTAGTGAAATGCAAAGGTTTTCACATTTGTGAATTAGATGTAATTTCAATAGTTGATCTCAAGCAATGTTGAGATCTAATCTCAACCATCAATCAATTTGGGGATTAGGGTTAGGGATTCAGTGATAACTCAAGCTTATAAAAGAAAGGGTAGGCTAAGGGAGAAGAAACAACAACACAGCAAGTGAGCACAAGACTTGAGAGGAGATCTTAGTGATTGGGTGGAGAAGGAGTTTCATCCAAATGTGTTAGGGCTGAGGAAGGTCCAAACAGTGCAGCAAGGGAGATCCAAATCAACCAAGACATATCGAAGGTCAGATCTAGGGCTTGATTAGTTAGATCAGGTCTAGGTTATTATTGTCTTAGTAATTTCCTCAATGAGCCATTTTCCCAGTAAGGGAGCCCAAGCGGATTGAGTTATTGTTGAAGATTTGTTTGATTGGCAAGAAAATCTATGTGTGCATGTGATTGTGAGAATGGTGTATTTAATTTGCTTCCATTGTTATATTTCTTAAAATTCTAATCATGCTATTAATCAGTAAATATGATTTGCTAGGAAGTAATTAACTAAGTGCTAGGGAAACCTTGCTAAGTTCCTATAGGATTGCACCTCACTCAAGGATTTAAATATCTTTAAGTGCAAGTATTGGATGGAACAAAAACAAATGATCAAAATGTATGTGATCATGAAGAAGTGTTGAGGACACACTAAAGACCTTTCAATTAGTAGAGAATCTTGGAGGGGGATGAACGACAAGGAAAATGAACTTGGAAGCACTTCTTCATGGCAAGGTATGTATTTTTTAACTCCCAAACCCCCACATTGAGTGATAAATCCCTAAACACAAGTGTGACCTTAGAGGAACAAAGATGGGTTTTCCATTGTCATCACAACAACGCTATGTCTCTCTTTAGGTCAGCTCTCCTCCAACACAAGGTAGGTATCTCTAAAGAAGGGTGGGTTGCTAAGACCACTACCAATCCAAGGGTTATGGAGTCAAGAAATACAAACAAAGAGGGTTTAGAATAAAATGGAGAAGGTTTAGTACTCAAGCCATAAATTGATGTTCCATGACTGATTCAAGTAGATTCTTTGGGTCATGTGAGAGTAAACAAGGACCCTAATGCAAGATGCAATAGCCAATGTCCAACCATAGAATAATGAAGGATAACTATGACGTGAGATTATAAGCTAACAGGATTACGTAGACAGCCTTCTAATGAATGAACAACCCAACCATATTTCACATTATCACATATAACCCCATAAGATTAGCAAGCCATAATATATGCCATAATAGATCTGTCATTATAGCAGAAAATTCCCCAATATTCTAGATTACAACAAGGAATAAAGAGGGCTAAGAACCTCACACTTAGCCCTTCTTATGTGCAAAGATTTGCATTCTAGAGACTATTCCAGCAACAAGATACAACAGCCACTCCAACATAAAACCCAAATCATTCAAGAGAAAAGAGATGAGTGATGACAACCTCACATACACTTCCTTGTACCTTCACTTGATCCTCCTACATGATCTTCAATTAGTCTTTAGAAGGTTCTCCCTGTAGAGACCTAAAGTTTTAAATTCCTAAATTTTACACTTAATTTCAGAGAATTTCAAAGTTTTGCTGGAGAGAGAGACTTAGCTAAATCAACTAACAGGGAATCACTGCTACAATTATCAGCTTGTTAATGAATACATTCTAAGACATCCTTTCAGCATGAATGAATCTAAACATGTATAAATATATGTCAGCAGTAATACGATTTGATGCAGAGCAGTAATGAAATTTCAATTTTTGCATAAGGAACTAATCGAAACATGCGAAAATACCTAGAGTATAGCTGATGATTTTAATGGTGGTTCTCCTCCTGTGATGTTGTGGACAGTTGAATAGTTCACCGAAACAATCAAGTCCTCCCAGCCAATTCGGGAACAATCCCAGACCCAGAGGATGTCTCCTCTACCCCCGTGCCCAGATTTCCAAGAAGAACAGAGACTCTCCCTCAGTACAAATCCTTTCTTATCATCATCTCCCTTCGTAATCCCTTCAAGTTCAGAAAAAAAAAAAAAGACGACCCCTTCCTCCTTCGAATCAATTTCCTTATATAAATTTCTCCACCGCCATACATCCTATCCCACCGCCTCTTTTCCATTAAGATAAGATCTTTTTTTTAAAGGAAGGTACGAATGTCATTTAAGGAGATGTCAGTGGTATTAAAGAGGAGGTGATCTTATGGCTGTCCAATTTGTTGGAATATATGGCTGAATTTAGAGTACCTTCATGATTTAAGGGTTATGTTGGAATATTTAACTTAACTATCTATATATATATATATATATTTTAATTAATTCAAATTTTATTTTCTTTTCATTAATCCTTTTTATACACTTTATACTAAATTAATATGAATTTTAATCTGAAACCTTAATATTAATTTCTAACTCAGGTAATCTTGATATTAGTAGTTAGGTGTACTAGTGCGATGTGTGCGAGATAGGCAGGTGTAGCTATCAAATGTCTATACCGTACACACGCTAATATCATTGTGTATAACTCGGGAACGAGTTGTTACACTCCCTACCAATCCAACCATGAAAATAAAAAGAAAGAGCCAATCCTTTTATAGACCTAGAGCTCCATCTCCTTACAATAAATTTTCGATTTAGTGGATTGTAGATCCACTTTCTTCTCCCATATATAACAATAAAGTATGAACAACTCTTAGATCCTTGTTTTTCTCCAAACGAGCAATAAAATAATATGAGTGGCCTCTAGATCCATCAATCTCTCCAAGCAATAATAAATATTAAAAATACAACCTTAACCTCCTTAATTATTCTCCGAAAAATAATGGCACAAACAAAGTCAATCAATCTACTCAAGGTCCAAGGAAGGTGTTCTTCTTCTTGGCCTCTTTCTCCAACATGCCAACTAACTCCCCCAAAAAATGGATCTAAGGACTAACAATATTAGAACATATATCACAATTTTAGATCCATGATTTATTGCAAGGGATATTAATAAAATATCCATGGCAGCTCCTCAATCCACAAACTAGCGATTAATAAACCATATAGTGATTAATAAACTTCTTGAAATCTATACTTCTTCCTATTAGGATCTTCAAAAGGATTAGGAGAGTCTACTTTATCCTTCCCTTTTGACATGTATTACACCCAAGAGCCAAACGACCTCTTTGAAATACTTTTCCACCCTCCAGTTATGCGTCAATGAGTTCAAAAGGCTTCTTCTATGCTGAGAGTTATCTTCAAGGATGTTCACTTAACCATGTTAAGGAGGAAAATGCCTCTAACTTATGAAGATTGTTCCTCCACTTTGCTCCTTTTGGCCATGTGAATGAAGGCATTCTTCCAATGTGTAAGGCTATCAATAAATAATAGCCAACAAGATGAATTGCTTTAGTGCCATGAGTGAGAATTCAGGTGGTCACTGTCGTAGTGAAAGAGGATGATATTTCTAAGTCCAAACAAATATGAAATGACCTCTGTCAAGCATGATTAAAAGTACAACATGGCAAGCCTTGATGCTATGATAGGGCATCTCAATCAAAGGATCTTCAATGCTAGATTACTTAACTTTAATCTAGAAAAGGTGTTTGTTACCTGCCAGATTGTAACTAGCAAATAAAAGAAGAAAACTATTAAAGTTGGACATGGCATCGCTCCAAAATTTCAAATCCAAGAGTCCAACGAGGCAATTTTGCCCCTTCTTCTCCTCTCCTCTTCTCTCTTCTTTCTCTGTGCAAATGTCATACCCCATAAGGGAATTGTAAAAAATATCACTAGCATGATGAACTTATGTAGCCCCTTGGGACCTAGCTACATAGGAAGTTGCTCCAAAGTGTTTTTTTACTTAATTATTTTTTATTTTAAGCAATAAATAATTAAATGAGTTTTTTCACTCACATACTCCAAAGCTAGAGTGTGTCTTAATAACTAGGCCTTGAGTGCGTTTTTTAAGTCTAGGGTCAATGTATATTACCATACTAGGCATTATTGTGAGTCTCATGGAATTGTATTAAACTGTTATAGGAATTATTTAGTACTTAAAAGTTTCCCACATAACGGGAATTTTTAATTAAAATTTATGTAACGAATAAAAAGTAGTACTAGGAAGACTCATATGGCATGTCGATACTCGTTTTTCAGGCTCAGAGTACCAACATTACCTTAGTACCCACTTTGGGGTGGAAAATATTAATTTTTCCTCATGAAAAATCATGTTTACTCAAAAAGTGAGAAAAAAGACAAACAATCAAGATATTACTATTAGATAATTGGGAAGATGTTGGAAGCATGATTTTGGTCAACTGAGGTTCTTAATCACTTGAGAGGAGTGAGTAAGCACTCAAGATGGAGTTAAGCTACAAGAAAATTGATGAGATGGACTCCCAATTAAGTGCAAGAGCTAGGGTTTTGCTACCATTTAAGTCGAAATTTAGAGGTCGAGTTGTCTCATTAATGTGGAGGTTGAGTTAATGCCCAAGTGAGGCAGAGTTGAAGTCAAAATAAAAGACAAGTTGGGGAAAGGTGGTGCCAGTTCACTCCTCTTCCTTTCCACTTGGAACTTATACTCCCTCCACTTGCCTACGAACTACCTCTCTTGGCCTACGCATGCCCACACTTTGAACTCGCATGCCTCTCCTAAGATTGTCAATCTTTCTTGGGATCCCTTCCTTCATTTTCTATAAATTGAAGCTCTTGCCTCTTCTACAAGCTAGTCTTAGTAGTGTTGAAGTGTGGGAACTCTTGGGGAAGCTTCGTTGCTATTGTATTGCCCTATCATTTGTGAAAAATAAAAGGGTTTGGAGGCTACATGGCGAGTTGATTTTTGTGTGTGGCTTGGCTCTAAATGTGAGGTATATTTGTTTATATTGCATTTTCTTTGAATTTGTTATTGTAGGCCTTGTAGGGGCATTATTACTCACGGGAAAAGACAAGCAAACTTGATTGTTTGTTAGCCCTTATGATATTTTTGTGTTTAGGAATTGAAATTTGCATATGCTTCCAATTTGATAGCAATGTTTATTCAATCTCCCTATGCAAAGCTTCACCTATCTTAACTAATCTCTTGACAAGATCTTAGAAGTTGTAGGTGCCTCAAATTTGAAGGTTGGATTCTCCTCAGTTGCAGTGTTCATCATTCAATACATAAGAAGCAAATTCCCACCAAGCACCAAGTGTCTCCAATTGCTTTGAAGACTCCATTCTCTCCTTCTCTTCTTACACATAAACTCTAAAGAGTTCTCTCAAGATTCTAGGTTCTATTCTATGAGAAGTTATTGTTAAATATATCAATTTAAAGGCTTATCTTATTGTTGTCCGAACAGCAGTAAAAATCAGCCAAGAAAAACCAAGTTACTTTGGTTTTCCCTTGGTTACCTAGAGTAGAAATTTGTTTCTTTCATTCTAGATTTTCACTTGCAAATTTTTTAGTATTTTCTACGAACAATTGCGGGTGTTCCAAAGGCATTTTGGACATTTGTGGCTATTTTTGCTTGCTGGTTTTTAGCAGGTCCGTGAAAATACAAGGGGAGGTGCTGGCCGATTTTTGTCAAATCGGACCATTCAACCACCCAAAAGGAACTTATAGTATTCCCCTTTGTAAATTAAGCGATTATCTCAACCAATGTAACTTTGAAACCGCCATTTCCTTTTATTCACAAGGGATACCCATCACCATATAATCATTGCAATTTTGAGGGAGCTAGGACCCTCTCCTAGGAATCCCATTCCCCTTTACACAATAGGGGGGCTCTTGTGTCTTTGTCTCATTTTCATGGTGTGCTTTTATTGGGCTTAAAATTAAATTTTCACCGCAAAACATTAGAGTTGATTTATTTTATTGAATAGATCAGATTTCAATTTATGTTCTTAGATTAGATTTCATTTTCACAAAAGTAACAAACATCTCCCGTACAAGTCCTGTTATGCTCTCTATCATTGCAATCCTAGCTTGATCCTTGGGCAAGACCAGAGAGGGCTTGTTGGTTTGATTAGCTTAATTAAGGAAAACCTCTTAATCTTTATTGTAATATTGGTAGAAAAGAAATTGTAGACTTGTAAAATCAAGATAGTGAGCTAGCTTGCTCTTGATGGATCTCCTTGCAACTGTTAACTTGTGAAATCAGGAGAGTGACCTACCCTCCTCTTGATGGAACTCCTTGCCACTGTTGACTTGTGAAATCTGTTGAGATTTTGTGTATTTGGGGTAGCATTAGTTGTGCTCTAAGTCCCAAATTTTGAGGAAGGACTAGAGTTCACTTGATTTACAAGACCCAGAAATGGATTTGGGAAATTTCATCTAGTTTAGGAGATATTAAATTAATTAATTATTTTAATGTATTTCCTAAGTTAAAACTTAGGAAAATAAAATAATTAAAGATGTGATGAAACTGTCTTAAGTCACACGGATCAAGTTTTCTTTTAATTTTAGCCATTGATTAAAGATTTAATCTTGGTCGTTGATTTGTCAACGAGAAAAGTATAAAGAAAAGGCTTGGGGTCATTTGTAAAACACACATGGAGGCAGAGCACTAAAGCTAAGCTAAGATTCTAGGGCGGGTTTGCTAAGAATTCTCATAAGTGTTTCAGTTGCAAAGAGGGGAATTTAGACCAAGGGGATGATCTGATCTCAGGGTCTAGAATACACAAGAAGCAGAGAAGAGATCAGCAAGGACAGCGCAGAGAAAGGCAGCAGCGACAGCAGCACCAGCACCAGAAGCAACATACGGCAACAGCAGCAGCAATGCCTTTCAGGGGCAGCGTTGGGGTTTCTAGGCCTAGATCTGACTGAGTTCTGTAAATCTCATTTGAGGGTGTGGATCAGTCAGTATTGTTGGTCTTAGATCAGCCAGGTGCTGCAGATCTAGAGTTTTCTCTATAGGGTTTTTCAGATCTAGAACCCAGATTTGTGTATTCAGAAATATTCTTAATAATACAGCCCTCCAGCAGCCAGAGACCGGTTTTCCAACCTTGGGTTTTTCTGGGGATAGTTTGTCCAGAAATAACTGTGTCACTTTGTCTATGTGTGCATGTGCTTATTCTAGATCTGAATTGGTAGAGATATGTTATGTGTTTTGCTTTGATGTTAACTTGAATTTGTTCAGTTGATAACTTCTATAAGTAGGAGAAGCTTAACCGGGTTAACAGAAATAATTTCTGCATAAGAATTAAGATTCAGAAATTTCTACATGGTTTCAGAGCAATTGCGGATCTAGAAGGGTCACCAGCTGAAGCATCTAAAGGATCTAGCTACAGAAAGCAGCTGGAAAGGCAGCAGAAAAGCAGATCTGAAGGCACAGCACAGTTTTCAGGAGGAGATTCACACAAAGGGAAGGGCGACGTTGTCCAGCGCTGTGTCCTAGCAAGCCCACGCAATTACTGCGTAGAGGCAGCTCAAAAACAACGCTGGTTGGGTCTAAAGCCAGCCAGTGTGATTCAGATCTGAATCTGTTAGATCCAGAAAAGTCTGCAAAAAAGTTGCAGAAATTCAGAAGAGTTGGTGGGGTTAAACTTCTGAATTTTTCAGATTTTTAACCTTAGCACAAGTGACAAAGTTTGGGAAGAGATCAGCTTCTCAGAGAGTTTCTTGCCAAAGGAAACTTGCAGATTGGTCAGAGAATCAAAGAAGAAGCTGAATCATAGTTGATTTGGTAGATTTCCAAGGAGGGAAATCAAGTGTCAAAGGGAGCAGAGGGTTCCCAGTTCGAAAAGGACCCTAGATCCAAGATCTCTAGCATAGAGAAGAGGAGCTTCGACACATTCTGAGCAGATGGCTCCTCATGGACTGCGTGATCAGGATAGGCTAGAGGGCCTCTCAAACTTTTCGGTATGGAAAGCTAGGATCCTGAATGTCCTTGAGGCATATGGTCTAAGAGACCATGCAAAGCAGACCCTGGCCACACCGACAGATACAGATCTCCTATGGAAGCATAGAGAAGCTACAGGGCATGCCAAGCGGCTGATAATGGACAGTATCAAGGACCATATTGTACCACACATAGCTGAGAAGAGGACAGCTAATGAGATGTGGAAGGCCTTGACTTCCCTATATGAGGGAAAAAAATCCAAAGACAGATGTTGTTGGAGGCCCAAATGAGGTCATTCATGATGACCAAGGGAGAAGACATTGAGCATTTCCTCTTTAGATTGCAGTTAATCAGGGATCAGCTGACTGCAACGGGTGCAACCGTAGATGATGCAGTGATAGTCAGGACTGCCCTCAATGCAGTCACAGCTGAGTGGGAAACCTTTGTCCAAAGTATCTTGGGCAGAGCGTACCTTCCAGATTGGGACAACTTGTGGTCGATTCTGCGGCAAGAAGAACTACGCAAATTCACCAAGAAGCAGCACAGCCCCAGGTTGAGCAAAGTAAAGAAGCAAGAGGAGGAAGATGCAGCCTTGGCATCAAAGAAGCAGCTGAAGAAGAAGAAGGATCTTTCAAAGATCAAGTGCTTCCCGTGTGGCGAAATGGGACATTTTGCCAGCCATTGTCCTGAAAAGAAGAAGGACAAGGAAGCATCTTCTTCCAAAGCAGCGGCGGCAGATGATGGGTTCGGAGATGATGTAGCCATGAGTGCTCATGAACCACGGAGATGGGGTGACATGGACATGTAGAGGAGCTACATGGAAGTGAGGCGAGATCCTTGAGCAACTCATCTCTTGGATCACAAGCGAGCTACGGCAGCCTTAAGACAGTAGTGGGACAAGTGGAGTTGTGGGTGCACAGATCACAGATGAGGCAAAAGCAAAGGCAGATCTAGAGGCTGGAAGGAGCAGCGCAGAGCATAGCAGCAGCAGCGTAGAAGCAGTAGCAGTGCAGAGGCTGATGTGACTTCAGCAGCGCAGTGCAGTACTGCTTACGCAGTGTAAAGCTGCAGCAGCGCAGAGAGCTTCAGAGGGACAGCGCAGTGTAGCAACAGCGTGATAGATTTCAGCACAAGGAGCTGATGTGACTTCAGTAGTGCAGAGGGAGTCTGATTACGCAGGCAGAGTTGTAGTTGTGCATCGTTCTTTAGATGCCAGCACAGATTTGTAGCCTATGGAGCTTCAGTGATGAGGATGCAGCCCATCTGGCTTGTCTATCAAAGATTGGGCAGGAGATTCAGTTGTTACTCTCATCAACTAAAGTTGCAGTGCAGCAGATCAACAGTGGCAGTGTTATGAGCAGCACAGATGCAACATATTGAGAGGGAGTTGTAGTACAGTGATTGCAGTGGCAGTGGCAGAGTCATGGGCAGCAGTACAAAATGGCAGCAGCAGTGAAGATTTGAGTGGCAGGAGGCCAAGCTTCAGCAGCACAGAACCAGTGCCCAAAATCATGTAATGCATAAGTGTGATGTAATGCTAGAGCACACCCTTGATGCTAAGAGGGAGTGTTGAGATTTTTTGCATTTTTGGTAGCATCATTTGTGCTCTAGGTCCCAAATTTTGAGGAAGGACTAGAGTACACTTGATCTACAAAACCCAGAAATGGATTTGGGAAATTTCATCTGGTTTAGGAGATATTAAATTAATTAATTATTTTAATGTATTTCCTAAGTTAAAACTCAGGAAAATAAAATAATTAAAGTGAATTTAATTAAACATGCGATGAAATTGTCTTAAGTTAGACAGATCAAGTTTTATTTTAATCTTAGCCATTGATTAAAGATTTAATCTTGGTCGTTGATTTGTCAACGAGAAAAGTATAAAAGAAAGACTTAGGGTCATTTGTAAGACACACATGGAGGCATAGCATTGAAGCTAAGATGAGATTCTAGGGCGGGGTTGCTAAGAATTCTCAGAAGTGCTTCAGTTGCAGAGAGGGGAATTTAGACCAAGGGGATGATCTGATCCCGGGGTCTATAATACACAAGAAGCAAAGAAGAGATCAGCAAGGACAACGCAGAGAAAGGCAGCAGCGTGGCAGCAAACGACAGCAGCAGCAGCAACAGACGGCAGCAATAGTGTCTTTCAGAGGCAACGCTGGGGTTTCTAGGCCTAGATTTGGCTAAGTTCTGTAAATCCCATTTGAGGATGTGGATCAGTTAGTATTGTTGGTCTTAGATCAGCCAGGTGTTGCAGATCTAGAGTTTTCTCTGTAGGGCTTTCCAGATCTCAAACCCAGAGTTGTGTATTCAGAAATATTCTTAAAATTAGAGCCCTCCAGCAGCCAAAGACTGGTTTTCCCACCTTGGGTTTTTCCGAGGACGGTTTGTCTAGAAATAACAGTGTCACTTTGTCAATGTGTGCATGTGCTTATTCTAGATCTGAAGTGGTAGAGATCTGTTATGTGTTTTGCTTTGATGTTGACTTGAATTTATTCAGTTGATAACTTGTATAAGTAGGAGAAGCTTAACTGGGTTAACAGAAATAATTTCTGCATAAGAATTAAGATTCAGAAATTTCTACAAAATCAGGGTAGTACTCATTGAAGCGAAGCTTCCTCCCATTAGATCTCCTGGCAACCTTCTCTACCCCATTCGAAGTATAATGTTAAAAGAGGAAATACCAAGAGCATAATGTTAATAAATTTTTAAAAATTTACCAAGAGCACTTTACAAAACATTTCTACAATGTACAACATTGGGTTACAATTTCATCGCTTGATTTATTTTCAAGCAGATTTATTTTCAAAGTAACAAACATTTACTTTTGGCACTAGTCTATTTCATTATTCAAATTTCTGTCAATTGATTATCTGCTTGTCTATCATTCATATTGTATGCTTGTGGTTAATATAGTCATGTGTAATCTAATTAATCCTAGAACTATTTTTCTTGTTTACTATAGCTTAAGAAGATTTAATCGTTTTAGGGACTACTCCCCTTGGATTCGCTAGGAGTTAGCCTAGATGGAGGATCCAAGATTGAGTGACGGCAACTCAATTCAAGACTTGCCCCCAAGACCACATTTAGTGGATTAAAGATTTATTCCACGTAACCTGAAGGTGTAGATTAGGCAGCAATGTGAAAATTTCATCTATTGCAGTAACTGGAAATTATTGTCCTAACTCAAAATTCAATTATGCAATTTATTTGCTACGGCAAACAATGAATAAAATCACAACTGCAATTTTCAACATAAAAATTCTACGGAAAATTAAATACTGGAAACTAAGAAATTATAGCACATACACAAAAATTTTAACATGATTCCTTTAGACAATTGTCCCCGGAAAAACTAGACTTGGGAATACCGGTGCAGCAGACGAGGGTTTTACTATTATTCTTCAACAACAAATATGGGTACAATAATCTGGATGCTCAACTAGCAATCCAATTTGAGAGAAATAATGGCAAAATTATGGTGAGGATTTCTCCTCACCCCACAGTTGATTTTTGTCCCTGGAACTGCCTCTCCAGCCTCACGCAAATCCTTCTGCATCAGCCTATGCACAAATCTTGCGCAGTCTCTGTTGTTGTTGCCCCCAAAAAATTCTGAAATCAACAGCTTTGTTTGTCTCTGGCTCTAGAATTGATTCACTAGCTCATCAAACCAAAATCTCGGCCTCCAGTTGTTGAATCACTAGCTCCTCCAGCAAGATCAAACTATACTACTGCTATGCTTGCGCAGATCCTATGGGGATTCCACACTCCCTCTCACTGCCTCTTTCGAAAGTGAAAGACTTCGTCCGAAAACGTTGCCGACCTCCTCTGCCACCTGCTACTCACCCTCTGGCTTAATCTTCTCTGTTGGAACTTTTCTACTGAGAAAATCGAACTGCCTCGGCAACTGAGTATTTGCACAGGTGTTTCCTCCATCTACCCATCGTCTTCTTCTTATAATCTTATGTTGAACCTCAAACAGCCAAGATTAAAACTTAGTCAAGGGACCAAATTAATTCCCTGTCGATCTGTGTGAGTTTCTAGATGATTCACACTTTATCTCAATTAATTCTTATTAATTAACCCCTTTTCCTAAGTTCAGACTGAGGAAATAATTAAAAATAGGCTAATAATCTAATTGAGACACTTCTAGGTGAAATTCCCGGAAACAATTTATGGGTTATGGAGAACTCTTGTGTTTTAGCCTATCCACAAAGTTTCAAGACTAGAACACCTCTGATGCTACAGAAACTAACACTTCCTTTTAATGAGGAAGGTGTTCTCTCTAGTGTTGCACACTCTGCCACAACACCTTGTCTCTGTGTTAGTTTTTGTAGCATCAGATGTGTTCTAGCCATGAAATTTTGCTGAGAGGCTAGAATACATGACATCTCCAAAACCCAGAAATCGTTTCTAGAAATTCGGCCTAGAAGTGTCCCAATTAGATTATTAACTGATTTCTAAATATTTCCTATGTCTAAACTTAGAGAATATGGCTAATTGATTAGTATTAAATGAGATAAGGTGAGAATAGTCTAGAAACTCACACGGATCGACTCTAAGATGATCATAGCCATCGATTATGTTTTAATCTTGGTCGTTGGTGTTCCAACAGAGGATTATAAGAGGAGGTTGATGTTGTGATGGAGAAGACACTTGAAGAGTTTGATTTCCTGAGTAGCAGCGGTCAGTTTTCGGAGAGAGAGTCAGAGATCGAAGCAGTGAGAAAGGAGCAGAGATAGTGAGGCTGGAGGAGGCATTCCAGATCTAGCAAGCACATTTGCAGAGAGGTTGACGCTGGGGCAGCGCAATAGTCTCTAGAGGCAAATCGATTTGTTGTGGGGGAGAGACGTTTTTAGTTGCAAAGGCCGACAAGGAGTCCTAGAATGTCGGAGAAGCATCTTTCAAGTCAACAAAAGGCAGAACGACTTCATCAGAGATCAGTCTAAGGCTATATGTCCAGCAATCTACGCAGAGCAACGCAAAGGCTGACGCAGAGGGTCAAAGGGCCATATTTCCGAAGGCAAAGTCATGCCAGGAGATTGCCTGTGGGGTGAGGAAAATTTCCTCACTAGATTTCTACCAATATTTTCTTTGTAGGATTGCCAGCATTTCGACATCCAATTGTACTCAGATTTTCTCACAGTTGCATAATAATAAAACCCTGAGTTGTTGCATCGGTTTTTCCACATTGGGTTTTTCCAGGGATTTCTTCCAAAAATAATTGTGTTAATTTTATGTGTGAGTTAGCATTTCTTCTAGTGTTTATTCTTCCGCAATTTTATTTGTGTAGATTGCAGTGTGATTTATTCAATATTTTTCGTGGCAAACAACAAATCAATTGTAAAATTAAATTAACAATTAGGATAATAATTTTCAGTTGCTGCAATAGGATTCTAGTTAGGAATTTTCACACTATGTACCACCCTTTGTTACGTTGTTGATGTCTAGCCACTGTCAATACCTGCCATTGCCCACCAAACACTGCGCAACTCTGATTATGCATCTGTGTTGCTGCTGACACTGCCATATTGTTGTCAACTTTGCATTTGCACTGCAACTCCCTCTCAATTGTTGCTACTGCAATTGAGAAGCATCCTAAAATAATTTGTCCTCACGATTGAAATGGGTTCTCCACCATACCCATATGTTCTCTGAAATAGATGAACTTAGCTCTCCCTAGAGCTTTTGTGAGTATATCTTCAACTTGCTCTTTTGTGGGAACATACTGTAGCTGGACTGCTCCACGCTGCACACAATCTCTAATGAAATGACACCAAATATCTGTGTTTCGACCTATCATGAAACATTGGATTCTCGGAGAGCTTGATGCAACTCTAATTATCGCAATAGACACTGGTCACCTCCATCCTCTGCCTAAACAAGCTTACCAACAACTTCCGAAGCCAAATAGCTTCACATGTAGTTGTGCTTGCTGCCATATACTCTGCTTCTGCAGAGCTCAGTACTACTAACTTCTGCTTCTTGCTACACCAAGAAACCATTCCCGATCCAACATTGAAGCAATACCCAGAGATACTTTTCTTGTCCACTGAACTGTCTGCCCAATCTGCATCTGTGAACCCACATAGTCTTGTTGAGATTTTGTGTAGTGGGGGTATCAACGGATGTGCTCTAGCTCCCAAAATTTGTGGAGGGACTTGAGTACACATGATCCATAAGATCCAAAAAGGGATTTGAGAAATTTCACCTGGTTTGGGAGATATTTAATTAATTAATTATTTTAAGGTATTTCCTAAGTCTAAACTTAGGAAAATTAAATAATTAAAGTTAATTAAATTAAACATGTGATGAAATTGTTTTAAGTCACACGGATCAAGCTTTCTTTTAATCTTAGCCATTGATTCAAGATCTAATCATGGTCGTTGGTTTCCCAATGATAAAAGTATAAAGGAAAGGCTTGGGGTCATTTGTAAAGACATACAAAGGCAGAACACTGAAGCTAAGCTGAGATTCTAGGGCAGGGTTTGCTAAGAATTCTCAAAAGTGTTTCAGCTGCAGAGAGGGGAGTTTAGGCAAAGGGGATGGTCTGATCCCAGTGCCTAGAATCAGCAAGAGGCAGAGGGCAGCTTCCAAAGGCAGCGCAGCGAGGCAGGAGCAATAGCAGCAGAAGCAGAGAGGGCAGCAGTTGCGCAGCGCAGGGCCAACTTCAGCTATGCAAGTGTTGAGCAGTCTCTCCCAGGGCAGTGTTAGGCAGTAGGAGACCCTCAGGGATTACGCAAAGACCCTCAGGGGCAGGGTAGGGTCTGCGTCACCCAATCTGGGGTTACGTAGCCCTCTCCAGGCCAGCGAAGAGGGATGTAGAGGCTGCAGAGGCTGACGCATGGGCTTCAAGGGCAGAGCTGGGTTTCTAGGGCCAATATCTGGCTGAGTTCTATAAATCTCGTTTGAGTTGTGGATCAATCAATATTTTGGCTTTAGAACAGCAGGAGAGTTGCAAATCTATATTTTCTCTGTCAGGTTTTCGAGATCTGGAACCCAGATTTGTTGTATTCAGAAATACCCTTAATAATAAAACCCTCTAGCAACCAACAAACCGGTTTTCCCGCATTGGGTTTTTCCAAGGACAATTGTTCAGAAAATCCTTGTGTCACTTTGTCTATGTGTGCATGTACTTTTTGTAGATCTGAATTGGTGAAATTCTGTTATGTGTTTTGCTTCGATATTAATCTGAATTTTCAGCCTAATAACTTAATTAAGTAGGAGGAGCATAACCAGATCTAACAGTAGATTTCTGCATAAGTAACGTTCAGAAATTTTCACATGGTATCAGAGAAATTGCAGATCTAGGAGGGTCACCAGCAAAAGACTGAAGGATCTTACTGCAAAAAGTAGCAGGAAGTGCAACAGCAGCAGCAGAAGGGCAGATCTGAAGGGACAGCGCAGTTTCAGAGAGAGCAGAGTTAGTCAAAGGGCAGGGTGATCCAGTCTTACGTTGTCTCCCAGCCAGCCTATGCACTTACTACACAGAGGCGGCGCTGTGATTGTCTAAAGCTAGCCAAGGTAACGCAGATCTAAAGCTGTCATATCCAGAAGTGCCTAAAGCAGAGCTGCAGAACTTCAGAAGGTGCTGGTGGGGTTAAATTTCTGAAGTTCTCAAAATTTTAGCCTAAGCACTAGTGACAAAGAGCGAGACGAGATCAGCTTCTCAGAGAGTTTCTAGCCAAAGAAACTTGCAGATCGATTAGAGGATCGAAGAGAGATGAATCATTGTTTGATTTGGCAAATTTCCAAGAAGGGAAATCAGTTGTCAGAGGGAGCAGAAGGTGCTTGTTTCGCCAAGGACCTTAGATCCAGATCTCTAGCACAGAGAAGAGGAGCTCCGATAGATTTCTGAGTAGATGGCACCTCATGGACTGCGTGATCGGGACAGATTGGATGGCCTATCCAACTTTTTAGTTTGGAAGGCTAGAATCCTGATAGTCTTAGAGGCATATCATCTAAGAGACCATGCAAAACAAGTCCTGGCCACGCCGACCGATGCAGATCTCCTAAGGAAGCATATTGAAGCTACGTGACATGCCAAGCGGCTGATAATGAATGGAATTAAGGACCATATTGTCCCACATATAGCTGAGAAGAAAACAGCTAATGAGATGTGGAAGGCCTTAAGGTCCCTATATGAGAGAAAGTTCGTCCAGGGGAAGATGCTTCTGGAGACTCAGATGCGGTCATTCATTATGACCAAGGGGGAAGACATGGAACATTTTCTCTTCAGATTACAGTCGATCAGAGATCAATTGACTGCCACAGGTGCAAAGGTGGAGGATGATGGTCAGAACTGTTCTCAATGTTGTCAAAGATGAGTGGGAAACCTTTGTCCAAAGAATATTGGGCAAAGCGGACCTTCCCAACTGGACAACTTATGGGCAATCATGCGTCAAGAAGAACTCTGCAGGGTCACCAAGAAACAGTACAGCACGGGATCGAGTAAGGTGAAGAAAGAAGATGAAGAAGATGTGGCCTTGGCATCAAAGAAGCAACAGGGAAAGAAGAAGAAGGATCTATCAAAGATCAAGTGCTTCCAGTGTGGCGAACTAGGACATTTTGTCAACAATTGTCCTTAGAAGAAAAAGGACAAGGAACCTTCTTCTTCCAACACTGTTGTGGCAAATGATGGGTCAGAAGATGATGCAACCATGAGTGCTCATAAACCACGAAAGTGGGGCGACATGGATCTATAGAGCAGCTACAGAATGTGGGCAAGATCTTTGAGCATCTCATCTCTTGGATCATATCCGAGCTACAAGAGCCTTAAGATAGTAGCGGGACAAGTGGAGCAGTGGGTGCAAAAATCACGGATGAAGCAGAGGCAAATCTGAAGGCTGGAAGGAGCAGGGTAGTGCAAATGCAGCAGCAACGTAGGGGTTGATGTGACTTCAGCAGCGCAGAGCAAAGTTGTAGCAGCATAGGGGCTTCAGGAGGACAGCGCAGTGCAACAGCAGTGTGAGAAATTTCAACACGCGAGGCTGATGTGACTTCAGCAGTGCAGAGAGAGTTTGCTTACGCAGTGCGAGGTTGTAGTTGTGCATCATTCTCGAGACGACAACACAGATCAGCAGCTGATGGAGCTTCAGTGATGAGGTTGTAGCCCAACTGACTTGTCTGTCAAAGATTAGGCAGGAGATTCAGTTGTTTCTCTCAACAACTGAAGTTGCAGTGCAGCAGTCAGCAGTGGCAGTGCTATGGGCAGCAAAGATGCAACAAATTGAGAGGGAGTTGCAGTACAGATGTGGCAGTGGTGGTGACATCGTCATGGGCAGCAGTACAGAATGGCAGCAGCAGTGCAGCATTGAAGGGCAGCAAGCCCAGCATCAAGAGCACAGAAACCAGTGCCCAAAATCTTATCATACATGGTGTGATGTGTTAGTGTCAGTGTTTGCATACTTCCACCAGGGATCAAAACACATTTGCATGTGCATCCTCGATGTCCCATTCTGAATAAATTTTTCATCATTCCATTAGGTCATGATATAAAATTGTTCCACTGGTGGTTGTCCTGGTCAAATAAGCTTCCTTCTCCCTCAAAAGATCATATTGGCTTACTCATTCTCATGTCTCCTTGAGCATAATAACACCTATGGAAATGCTCTGTTCACTTGGAAGTCTTTAAAGTCAAAGTCTCATTCAAAATTCAGGTCAAAAAGCAGTCCCATTAGGTCATAGGGTCAAAATCATGAAAATTAGTGATTTCACCATGGAATTCATCTTTTGAAGGAGTAGTAATAGTCAAATGTATTCAACAATTTCAAGTTCTAAACTATCATTTCCAAGTAATTGGCTTTGTGTTTACCATATTTGTCTCTCAGTTGTGCTTGGAAAGCTCATTTCCCTCTCCTAGGGTTTTAAGGGCATTTTTCTTGGTCTCATGACTTCCATGGTTAAATAATTAACAAGACTTATATCCCAATGCTCTTACACTTTCCCCTATCATTAATATACCTTCATAAACACTTTCCATCACTTCTATCCCTCAAAATCATCATTTTTCCACAAACCCTAGCCTATTGCTACAATTTGACACTTTTCGAGACTAGGCATGTGTTTTTCTCTTTTGGACCCCTTCCCCTCACTCAACCCTTGAAATTCCACTTTTCCCTACTCTCTAACATCTATCCCTATCCCCCAAAATTTCCCCAAGAATTTAGACAACTCCTGACCCCTTCATACCCCTCCCTCTACAAGGCAATCCTAAAATCCCCTGTTTTGCTTACACCAAACCCTAATTTCCTCTCCTACTGAGCTAGGGTTTTCTATGGGATCAAAGACATCTGAGTAGAGGAGGCATAAGGCAGGTCATTTTAGCAAGTATGAAGCCACCCCAACTCATAAACATCATGCCTCCATCATTTTCCAAGAAATCATTCTAAGGGACAAATCATTTGCCACACACAGGGCCAATTTCGCTTCAAACTATGTTTCCGGCCAAACAGAGATGAATTTGAAAAAAGTGACAAAGGTTTTTGTTCATAATAGACCAAGGAAGAAAAACCTCCTTCAGTTTTTATACGAGTGTCATGGTTTTTGATAAATGTTAAAAATACAAGTGCTACAAGAGGTTTATTGCATTTCTAGAGTGACCTTGGGAAAATCAAGTTTTCTCCTAGTTGGAGTGTCCAAATTACTCGCTTGATGAGTCAAATGATAACTAGACAGAGAGCGCTTTCCAATGAGCTATCATGAGCTCAATTTGGAGTTGAGGAAGGCCTCCAAAACTTTCCTGCACCAGCACTCTGCATTTCTGCACCCTCATTTAGCACCTTTTGAGCAGTCTTGAGAAAATCAACTTTTGACAAGGTAAATCAACTCCAATCAGAAAAATAAAGGTAGATTTGGAAAGTAGACTTCAAGAGCTTTCCAAAGAGCTCTCCTGGGCCCAATTTGGACACTGGGAAGGCAGTCAAAAGCAGTCTGCAAGTTGGGGGTAAAATGGCATTGCGTATAGCAGCATTGTGCTGCGCATAGAGCAATTTTGGAAAAACACATGAAATTCTGCCCTATGCGCAGCGCCTTGGCACTGCGCTTCTTCTTGGAGCAACCAATGGACAAAAGGAAAGCATCAATGTGTTCATAATGATGAGGACATACCCCCTGTACTTTTGTTAAGCATTTGGAGCAAAACTGGTCAGGCAAAAGGGCCAAAAACACCCAAAAAATCATGTTTCTACCTCTTTTTCAAGATGGCGCTGCGCATAGAGGTAGTCTTGGGTGAATGCATTTTTGAGGGGTCAAATCAACTGCAAATCAGAAACCAAAAGAAGATCTGGAAAGTAGACAAGACATGTAGAGACCTTGTGTTTTAATTTCCTAAATTTTACACTTAATTTCAGAGAATTTCAGAGTTTTGTTGAAGAGAGAGACTTAGCTAAATCAACTAACAGGGAATCACTGCTACAATTATCAGCCTGTTAATGAATACATTCTAAGACATCCTTTCAGCATGAATGAATCTAAACATGTATAAATATAAGTCAACAGTAATACGATTTGATGCAGAGCAGTAATGAAATTTCATTTTTTGCATAAGGAACTAATCGAAACATGGGAAAATACCTGGAGTATAGCTGATGATTTTAATGGTGGTTCTCCTCCTGTGATGTTGTGGACAGTTGAACAGTTCACCGAAACAATCAAATCCTCCCAGCCAATCCAGGAACAATCCCAGACCTAGAGGATGTCTCCTTTGCCCCCGTGCCCAGATTTCCAAGAAGAACAGAGACTCCCCCTCAGTACAAATCCTTTCTTATCATCATCTCGCTTGGTAATCCCTTCAAGTTCAGAAAAAAAGACCCCTTCCTCCTTCGAATCAATTTCCTTATATAAATTTCTCCACCGCCATACATCCTATCCCACCGCCTCTTTTCCATTAAGATAAGATATTTTTTTAAAGGTACGAATGTCATTTAAGGAGATGTTAGTGGTATTAAAGAGGAGGTGCTCTTATGGCTACCCAATTTGTTGGAATATATGGCTGAATTTAGAGTACCTTTATGATTTAAGGGTTATGATGGAATATTTAACTTAACTATATATATATATATTTTAATAAATTCAAATTTTCTTTTCTTTTCATTAATCCTTTTTATATACTTTATACTAAATTAATATGAATTTTAATCTGAAACCTTAATATTAATTTCTAACTCAGGTAATCTTGATATTAGTAGTTAGGTGTACTAGTGCGATGTGTGCGAGATAGGCAGGTGTAGCTATCAAATGTCTATACCGTACACACGCTAATATCATTGTGTATAACTCGGGAACGGGTTGTTACATACTTCCTCCCTTCAAAAAAACTTCGTCCCGAAGTTCAGGGTTTCATATACTCATATCAATATTGTGTTTTTAGGGATTAGGGTGATTGTAGAATGCTTGTAATTTTAAGATTTGAATTTATGTTTGAATAAGTATGTATTGGTAATTTAATTGTTACTTCCCATCTCATTCGAATCTCCAAACTATTCTAAAATCATCCTATCCTTCCTAACCTCTTCCACTCCCATCCTATCCGTCCTCTATAGGAATATGCCATGGCATCAGTTTTATTGATCCATTCATAGACCTTAAGGATGCCAGTGTCGATTACGTCGACCTGACATGCTTGTAGGCATCCGGCAGTCATCATCACACGTCTAGGGGAGCGTGACTCGCACAGTCGTCCCATGACTCCAGGTATTGGAGGATAAACGGTGGGCAACACCTCCACCCCTCCCAGTAGGACCAAGATTAACACCCTATCGTGGGATCTCAGGGAGTCTCAACTGTTCTTGGAAATCTGTCATCACGTAGATTGCTTCGGTAATCTGTTTTTCTGCATATTAATCACTGGTACATAATCTGCAATGTAAACACTCGTACACATATTACAGCATATGCATCTATATTGTTCATAACCAATTGTTACCCATATAACAACCTCTACATATTCAAAATACTTTGATATTTGTGATATCGATCCTAGAACTTATATATATAAAAAGAAAATTTGTTCACATAGGTATCAATATGTCCAATAAAATTTCTCATTTTAGATACTGCTTCTATTTAGTTCATACATGTTCTATTTATGATGCATTGCTTTAACCATTTTCAATCTGTATACCAATATGTTTCACTTTTCATATTCAAAATGTAGTTACGCTTCTATTTCCTTTCTTTTGATCATATTTGAAATGTAATGAAATTCATCAATAGATAGTTTCATCTATAATGTTTAATCTATGATTTCATATTCTTGCAATGTTAATTTAAATGACACCTCGCATATTGGTATCCATGCATCAGTAAATTTAAACAAACAGCATATATCATGTATCACTAGAGCGAAGTAGCATTCTATCTTTATGGGTATCCATGTACCAGCAAAGTAAAAACTCGTTTTTATGTAGTATTTCAAAATTTCAAGTATCAAAATTTGAGCAGTCATATATACATATAAAGTTTCCAGTTCTCAAAATTTAGCATAAGCTGGGGTAATTCTGGCAGAAAGTCTCAGCATCCTCCCAAGTCGCTGATCCAGGACTATACTTGTCCCACTAGACTTTAACTTGGTCTATCCGGCGGTTCCTGAGCTGTCGAACCCTACGTTCCAGAATACGTAATGGTTCGACCGTTAGGGTTCCCTCGTCCGATACCTGCAGTTCCTTCCATTGAAGGTCATGAGATTTATCAGCAATATAGTGTCGCAAGGCAGATACATGAAATACATTATGAATTTTGTGCAGGTGGGGTGGCAGTGCAAGACGATAAGCGACAGGTCCAACTTTTTCCAGGACTTCAAACAGTCCTATAAACCGGGGGGATAATTTCCCCCCCCCCCCAAAAACCGAATGGTGCTCTTATTTGGTCTGATGCGGATGAAAACCTGATCTCCTACTACATAGCTTCTATTTGTCCTGTGAGTGTCCACATAACTTTTCTGTCTATCCTGAGCCTCTTTTAACCATTGTCTAATCAGTTTTACTTGATCCTCCATCTCTTGGATCAAGTCTGGTCCGACGATTATTCGATCTTCTAACCTGTCCCAACTCAACGGCGTTCTGCAAGGTCTCTCGTATAATGCTTCAAATGGCGGCACCCCGATTGAACTGTGATAGCTATTGTTGTAAGCAAATTCTACAAAGGGTAAATACTTTTCCCAGCGTGACTGTTGGTCCATAACATACATCCTTAGCATATCCTCGAGTACTTGATTTACCCTTTCTGTTTGTCCATCGGTCTCAGGATGATAGGCTGTACTCAAATTTAACTGAGTTCCCAAGGCCGACTACATACAATTCCAGAACCTTGATGTGAACCGAGATCTCTGTCAGATATGATTTTCTTAGGTACTCCATGAAATCTGATAATTTCATTTATGAATACCCGTGCTACGTCAGCTACTTCATAAGTATCTCTTACTGGGATGAAATGGGCACTTTTGGTTAATCTATCCACCACAACCAGAATGGCATTATGCTTTTGTTGCATAAGAGGCAGCCCAACGATAAAATCCATAGAAATTATCTCCCATTTGGTCATAGGGATGTCATGAGGTTGTAAGAGACCTGCTGGGTGACGGTGATCAGCTTTTACCTGCTGACATTCAAGACACCTAGCGACAAATTGGACAATGTCATTTTTCATGCCTGACCAGAAAAAGAGTCTCTTAGTGTCAACATACATCTTCTTTACCCCAGGATGTGCACAATATACTGCTCGGTGTGCTTCCTTCAAGATGGTGTTTCGGAGATCTCCACTATCTGGTATCAATGTTATCAGAACCGAACCGGTTCTGAAAAACCAGCCGATCCGACCGGTTTGGAGGCAAAACCGGTCCGAACCGGCCCTCCGAACCGGAAATGACCGGTTCGGTACTGAACCGGCCGGTTCCGTCACTGAACCGGCCGGTTCCGTCACTGAACCGGCCAGTTCCGTACCGGTCCGGTTCGGACCGGTTCAAAGACCGGTTCCACCGGTTCACAAGCCTGGGCACTAAAAAAAAAAAAAAAAATCTGAATTTTTTTTTAATTTTTTAAATTTTTTTTCTAAATTATTATTTTTCCTAGTTAATAACGCTACCCTAGCCCCCCCTAAAGCTACTTAAACACCCCCACCCCCTCTATTTCCCTCACACTATTCATGGTAATGTTAAATTCTTAAAGTAAAAGTGACATTCTCCTTAATCTTCATTTTCATCCTTTTACTTAAATTTTTAACATTACCATGAAATGACTCAAGATGTTTGAGAGTGGTTCCGACCTCATTGGATTTCATATGGAGAAAGTAGAATTTTAGATCTCATTCAAAATCCAACAGACTTATCAGTTTTTCAGGATTTCAAGATTGGGTGATTGCAATGTTTTCATCAGATTTTGTCATGTATTAGGGTATGGAACTCGTATTTAATCAAGAGCACCAATCCCTCTATGTACCTTGATGTTAGTGACATTGGTTGTCAAACTCCTCTATCATGACCCTACTAAAAATGTACCCATCACTCAAACAAAACCTTGACTATTGAAGATGATAGATAAATCTATGTTTAAATCAATGAATTAAGTATGAATTTGTGTAAAAAATATCTAATTTTTAATATATATATATATATATATATATATATATATTTTTTTTTTAATAAAATAATATATAACGTATCGTATCCCAGAAGTATCATGTTCCGGGGTCACCATACCCGTATCCGATTCTTCGAATCCCCGTATCCCTGTATCAGGTGACTTAGGGATTCTGATGATGATTGATGATTTGATCATATGTAGCTTGTAGTATTGTAGGCTATAGTATAATACTATGATCTAACATGTTATTTTGGACTATAAAGGCCTTTTAGAGCCTGTTTCTTGATGTTTGTTACATTTTTTGTTCAGCGATGTTTTGCACTAAGTGTTATTTTGGCTATCTGCACCTATATAATGAAAAATTTTGCATATTTGTGTTTAAATGGTTTGGATTAATATGGATGTACATGAATATATCTGGTTTTTCTTTAAAATATGAATATTTTATGTGTTTTTGGTAAACCGGTTTTTTCCGGTTTTTTTCCGGTTCTGACCGGTTCCCGGTCCACAAGGTTTTCCGGTTCAATAACCGGTTCGGTTCCAATAACATTGTCTGGTATATACATCTTTCCGTGAAATCATAGAATTCCGTCTTCTTCCAAATCATACCCTTCGAACTTATGTTCCTTCGAATGGTTGCTTTCGAGCCCCGACCTTATTTTTAAGTACCAACTATCTCTTACAAGATGTTCAAGCACTTGATTTCTCAAGTTCACCTTAATAGATACGAGGGAGAATATTCGGAGTCTTCTACTTAAGGCATCTGCTACCACATTCTCCTTCCCTTTTATATATGAAATTGCAAAATCATATTCGCTTAGGAGTTCACTCCATCGTCTTTGTCTTGCATTCAAGTCTCTTTGGGTGAATAAATACTGCAAACTTTGGTGGTCACTTTTAAGCACAAAGTTTCTCCCCACCAAGTAATGTCTCCACATCTTTAAAGCTAAGACCACCGCAGCTAACTCCAAATCATGCGTAGCATAAAGTTCTTCATGGGTTTTTAATTTTCTCGAAACGTATGCTATTACGCCTCCTTCCTGCATTAAAACTGCACCTAACCCTTGCTTAAATGCGTCGGTACACACAGTAAAATCTTTATCCATATCCGGTACTCGCAAAATCGGTGCACTAGTCAATAATCATTTAAGTTCAGAAAAAGCTTTATCACACTCCTCAGTCCATTCATACTTAACGCTTTTGCGCTAGAGGTTTGTGATCGGCTTTGCAATTTTAGAAAATCCCTCCACAAACCTTCAGTAGTAACCTGCTAAACCCATAAAACTATGCACTTCATGTGCATTCTTAGGTATCGGCCACTCCCTGATTGTATTTACCTTTTCAGGATCTACAGAGATTCCTTCGCCTGATATGATATGACCTAAGTAATGGATTTCCTTCTGAAAGAAAACGCATTTGCATAATTTTCCATATAACTTGTGCTCCCTGAGACAAGATAACACTATCCGAAGGTGCTCTTCATGTTCTTTTTCATTCTTGGAGTAAATGAGAATATCGTCCAGGAAAACTTGTACAAATTTGTCGAGATATTTGCGGAAAACGCTATTCATAAGGTTCATGAAGATTGCAGGTGCATTGGTCAACCCAAATGGCACCACAATGAATTCATAATGCTCGAAACGAGTACGGAATGCAGTCTTGGAAACATTGCTTTCGCTAATCCTGAGTTGGTGATAACCCGATCGCAGATCAATTTTTGAAAATACTGTAGCTCCTTTCATTTGATCGAAAAGGTCGTCAATGCGAGGCATTGGATCCCTGTTCTTTACCATGGCTCGGTTCAAATCTCGATAGTCCACACACAGTCGCAATGAACCATCTTTCTTCTTGACAAAGATTACAGGAGCACCCATGGTGAAACACTAGGTCGAATGTGCCCTACATCTAATAGTTCTTTCAGTTGTATTTGCAATTCTTGAAGTTCCGGGGCAGTCATTTGGTAAGGAGTTTTAGATATAGGTTCCGTACCGGGTTTCAATTCAATGGTGAGGTCTAGCTCTCTCCGAGGAGGCAGTCCAGGTAGTTCCTTTGGAAAAACATCCGGAAATTATGATAAATCGGATACTGATCTAAGGAAAGCCCTTTTTCTTTGCTTACCATTTGAACAGCATACACTTGACAACCCTTCCTCAAACACCGCTTCATTTGCGTGGCTGAGATGAAACGCAAGGATACTTTTCTCGTAATACCTTGAATTTGGATTGTCTTTCCCATATCATTCAAGTAAAGTATTGTTTTCCCGAAACAATCTACCCATGCTCGATGAGACTCTAACCAATCCATTCCTATCACTAGGTCGTAAGTACCTAGGGCCGTGACATATACTTTTAGTTTGGTCAAACAGACTCCTAGATCAACTTTGCAATCCTCCACACTTAATTCTACCGATTGAAGGTCTCCTGAAGCCATTTCTACCTGTCTAAAATTGTCCTGTTTGCAGGCTGCCAACCCACATTTATTCAATGCATAAGATGAAATAAAACTATCAGTAGCTCCCGTGTCAAACAAGATTTTGAGTTTTATTCCGTTGATTGTACCTGAAGATTCCACTACCGTGAATTGATGCGCTGCTTGGTTGTTGTTAACGACAGCATGGATTCTATGATTGCTCTGGGCATCTGATGATGGTTCTTTTCCTGTTCGCCGAGAGTTCTCCGGACAATCACGTCGAAGATGAGGTCCTCCACATCCCCAACAGTCCACTCGGGTTGGTCTTTTTGCGTTTGACTGAGAAATTCCAGACCAAGAGCTATGTCCCTTGGTGCCGCTTCCTCTCCCATTCCTCCCTCGATTACTAGTCCCTCGAGACCTCCAAGCACTGATGTTTGAGGACTCGGAAGCTATTGCATTTATGGTCCTGGGAACTCCTGCCCCCGTTCCTCTTGGGGTAAACCTGTTTCCATAAGGGGGTGGTCTTGAGTTATTTCCTCGAAAGAAATTTCGAGGAGTCCTTCTTGTAAATGCCTGCAGTACTGGTTTAGCTGGCCTGAAATCCATTTTTATCCCCAGATGCTCTTCTGCATAACGAGCACATTCAACCGCCTATGCCACCGTCGGTGGCTTCCACATCCTTACCATGGCTCTGATCTGGGGATTTAATCCAAATAAGAAACGCTGGGCCTGGCGTTCATCCGTGTCTAGATAAGGAACATATTTCACAAGTTCCATGAACTTTATCTCGTATTCTTCCACGGTTTTACCACCTTGGGTTAGAGTATGGAAGGCTCCGGCTTGCTGCTCTTCAAAGAAAGGCGGTAAGTATTTCGCATGCAATCGGTCCACAAACAACTCCCAAGGAACGGTATCTGATGTCAGATGCAGTTGTTTTTCCATATTTCCCCACCAAATCAAAGCATTCCCTCTGAGTTGGAATACAGCGATCTTTGTTTTAGAAGTTGAAGAATATTCTCTTAATGCGAAGCATCTGATCATCCCTTCCAACCATGCTTCGGCATGTTCTCCAGCTCTTCCTCTAGAGAATTCCGAGAGTTTAATCTTTTGCAATTCCCGTGAAATATCTTCTCTGTGAGGTTTGTCATCAAAATCCTTCTGCCTTTCTGAATGTCTTTCCTCTGAATGACGTCGTTCCTCCTTGTTCCTGGTCGACTGCGACCCTTTTAAGGTTTCCAAAATGGCTTCTAAAGAGCTCATCACAGTAGTAAGATCAGGCGGAGCAACAGGTGCTGACGGCGATCTTGATGGTGGTGATGGCGATGGTGAAGGTGGAAGTGGCGGCGATGCATTTCGCTGGCGCTGCCGCCTTTGGTATGTGTTGAACATGGTATTTTTTCCTGAAATACATAATAATAAATTCATGAGGAGTGGATAAATTTTCAGACTGACAAAATATAATTTTCGTAAGATTTGAGCTGGCATACGGGCAGTGTTTTAAAAACCGGCCGGTTTGAACTGGAAACCGGCCAAACCGGCCGGTTAAACAGCCCGGCGGTTGAAACCGGCCAGGCAACCCGGCCAAACACCACACGTCGCCTTTTTTTCAGATAAACCGGCCCTAACCGGCCGGTTCCGTTCCTAACCGGCCGGTTAGGTGCCAACATGTACGCGGGCGGCAGCGGACCCACTTTTTCCGATTTTATGAAGTGTCAGCGCTGAGTTGGAGGCAAGGGGAGGGTTGTTTCCCTCCAAAAACACCCTCCCCAATCTTTTATAAGGAGGAGCAGCCTCTCCTTTGTCTCACACCAACTCATTGAGTCATTTGCTGTTTGTGAGTTTGATTAAGAGCTTGGAGAGTGTTGAGTGTTTGGCATTTGCTGGAGCAGTTATCTTGGAGATAGTTTGGAGCTGTCAATAGCATTGGCATCTTCAAGAGGACACTAAGGAGGCTAGTTTGCATTGCCAGGTAAGAATTTGCACTTGAAAAATCCTTCATTTCATTGTTGTTCATGTATTTATTTTCTGAGTTCTCATGTGTTTAGCAGCTAGCTATTTTATAATTTATTGCTCTAAAATCTCTAGTCCTATCATCTAAATTTCAAACATGTAACAAGATATTAATGTCAAGTGCTTTTAGAGAGAGAGCTTATGTGCACAATTAGGATTATGGAACTTCACAAGGCAACAAACGTTAGTGTTCTTAACTTCTTATCCAATAGCACAATAAAACAAATATTTTCCACAAATGAACTATTAGAATTTAGAGCATGAACAACAGAAACCTTATGTTCAATGAGCAACAATGAATCTTTTATGACAGCAGCAAGCTAACAGTGAGCAATTATTTTCTTATGTTCCAATCAAAATAACTTAGTCTTTTATGACAGCAGTGAGTTAGAGCACTTTAAATGCAAAATGAGATGTCAAAATGTAAGTGAAACAATCCTCTACCAAAACCACTTTGCAAACACCAAATTCATAAATGAGTTAGGTCTTCTTATGATGCTAACATCACTGTTATAGATCAGACTTGTTGATGCTTATGACAGTCCTCAAAACTTCATGAAATATGCCAAACAATGCATGCCCATTAAATGCAATTAACTTATTAGTGTCTTGGAAAACTTATGAGTTAGTTGAGTGCACTTTTATGAATATTTTAGCACTGTTATGAAATGATTATCTTGCTGTAAGGAAACAGTGAGGAAACAAAGGGTTGGGATGCAAACCAATAGGCCTATTTTATTGCTCTAAAATCTCTAGTCCTATCATCTATGCTATCAAATTTTGGATGTTTGAATGTGCATTTTTTTTTGTAAATTTAGCTCTTAGCTGCAATTTTTTTTAAATGGCAGATTTATTTCCAAATTTCAATTATTTCAAGTCAAGATGGCTCCAAAAGCCAAGGACAGTGCATGGGTCCATTGTGATGTGATTGATGGAAAGATGGTATGCAGATTTTGTCAAAAATGTATTGGAGGTGGGGGTATTCTTAGATTGAAACATCACTTGGCTGGGATAAGAGGCAATGTAACACCATGTGATGCACCTAATGAAGTGTTAGGTCCGGTTAGGGCAGAATACCTTGCCAAGCTTGAAAAGTTTGAGGAGACTAAGGCTAGGGAGAAGGCCATCCAAGATGAAATTGCAAGGAAGAGGGAAATAGTAGAAATGATGAGAGAGAGTGGGTATGAAAGTGATGAGTATGATATTCAAGACTCCTCTTCTATCCCTTCCACCAATAACCCCTTTCAGTATGTTCCTCCTGTTGGCAAAAGATCAAACCCAACAAAGAGACCCAACCTCATGAGTTATTTCTCGTCCAATGCTAATCCCACAACCCCTGCTAGTGCCACTGCCTCCATGTCCCAGCCAACTCCAAGTCGTCAACCCACTTTGGATCAACATTGGAAAAAACAATGCAAAGAAGCTTCTCATCGGTACATTGCTAGATGGTGGTATGATTCAGATATCCCATTTAATGCTGCTAACTCACCTTATTACCAAGCTATGTGGGACTCTGTTTTTGTTGCAGGAAAGGGCTTCAAAGGCCCTACTGCACATGAGTTAAGGGGAGCTCTTTTGCAACAAGAGATTTCTAGTATTGATGAGTATTTGACTGAATATAAAGAGTCATGGCTCAAAACAGGTTGTTCCATCATGTCAGATGGATGGACTGATGGAAGGAACCGCACTATCATTAACTTCCTTGTTGCTTGCCTTAAAGGAACAATGTTTTTGAGATCAGTTGATGCATCTGATAAGGTGAAGGATGCAACCCTTCTATTTGAGCTTTTGGATGAGATTATTCAGGAAGTGGGAGAGCAGAACGTTGTGCAGGTCATCACAGATAATGCCTCAAACTATGTTCTTGCTGGAAAGATGCTTGAGTCCAAGTATAGTACCATATTTTGGACTCCATGTGCTGCACATTGCATAGACCTCGTGCTTGAGGACATAGGCAAACTGGAATGGGTAAAAAGCACTGTAGAGCATGGCAAGTGCATTACAAAATACATTTACAACCACTCATGGGTATTGAACCTAATAAGGAAAAACACAGGGGGCAAAGAGCTTGTTAGGCCTGCCATTACGAGATTTGCAACTCACTTCCTCACGTTGCAATGTCTCAATTCTCAACAGAAAAACCTGCAGAAAATGTTTTCTTCTGATGATTGGACTGAATCTCGGTGGGCTCGTAGACAAGATGGAAAAGACACCAAAAAGAAAGTCTTTGACAATTATTTTGGAAAAGGTCTTCAGAGCTGGTAAAAATTACTGAGCCCCTTGTTAAGGTGCTAAGGATGGTGGATGGGGAAAGGATGGCAATGGGATACATTTATGAGGCTATGGATCAGGCCAAGGAGCAGATACGGGCAACTTACAAGGACAGGTTAGCTAAATATGGCCGGATATGGGAGATCATTGATAACAGATGGAACAATCAACTCCATCGTCCTATACATGCAGCTGGGTATTTTTTGAACCCAAAGTATCATTATAGAGCTCGGATAGGAGATCAGCAGGATGGAGAGATCAGATCTGGATTGATTGATTGCTTGGAGCGCATGGTCCCTAACCGTGCAGACCTTCTGGAAACACATAAACAAATTACTCTTTTCAGTATGGGAGCTGGTACCTTTGGAAAGAACTTGGCAAAAATGGCAAGAGATGTGGATCAACCAGGTAAGTACTAAGCAATTCCAATTTGTTTTTCTTTTCATGTTAAATTGTTTGTAAATAAGTAATGAAATGAACTATGTTACTAATGAATGTCTTTTTATTTGCAGCACATTGGTGGGAGTCACTTGGCGGCCAATGTCCTCAATTGCAAAGGTTTGCAATTAGAATCCTCAGCCAAACTTGCAGCGCTACAGGTTGTGAGCGCAATTGGTCTGTTTTTGAGCGCATACACACAAAGAAGAGAAACCGTTTGGAACAGAAACGGTTAAATGATCTTGTGTTTGTGCAATACAACCTTCGCTTGAGGCGGAACCAACTGATGCGCAAAACACCTGATCTAGATCCCATTGTGTTGGATGATATTGATCCAACATCAGAATGGGTGGAGGAGATTGAAGATCCAGTGTTTGAGGCTGATTTTGATTTTGATGCAACAATAGCGGGGGGTGAATTTGAAGCAGATTTGGTGGCACCATCAGACGCAGACCCAGGATTGGTAGCTGCATCAAGAAAAGGCAAACAACCAATGGTCGACACTAGTCATGCACCTCGAGCAACTCGTGCTTCCATTAGGTCCACTTCTATTGTTATTGGTGGCAGGGGTACTGAGGTTGCAGATGAGCCTGAGGCAGAGGCATCCTCAGACTCTGATCCAGATGATGTCTATGTAGCGCCAACAGCCGATGTTGATCCTGTGTCTAGTAGCGGTGATGACTTTGATGGTTGATCATCATTCATGTGTAGTCTTGTATTAGGCCAATGGCCTCATAGCTTGTAGCATTGTTTTTGGACTTTATGGGCCATTTGGAGCCTCATTTCTTATGTATTTTTCGATGATATGTATTGCAGTCGGTGCCATTTTGATATATTCACCTTTGCATGGTATATAAATGAGCAAACTTTGCATATTTTGTCTCTATTGGCTTGGAATCATGGTTGCAAATCTTTAAAATAGTTTTTTTTATTAAAAAAATAATTATTTAATGTATTTTTTTTAAACCGGTTCATTGGCATCTGACCGCTCCCGGTTAGACCGGTTCCGGTTAGAAACCCGGTTCATTAGGCCACCGGTCCGGTCACCGGTTCCGGTTTTTAAAACATTGCATACGGGTATAGTTCTTTTGCTATTTTACCTGCAGGCGGGTCTTACTGGTACCGAGGTCAAGGAGGGTGGCAACGCGACCTCCTTGTCCTATGCAGGGTATTTTATGCGTACTAACTCTAGAGTGAGATGCAGGGGTTTTCATAGATCAGTGTTGGTTTGTAAAATTTGTCTAGAATGTTTTAGTCCTAGATGCAGTTACAGAAGGGATTTATTGAATTCAGCTATTTATGACTATAATTGATACTTGAATATTGATTTTCTTTACCCTTTGCGATTTTCCCTGTCTGCGTAACCAACAAATGAGAGTAAAATTAATTTGCATAAAACCAAACTCTAAAAAAAAATTATTTATTTATTTATTTACACACACACACACACACATATATATATATATAATTTCACACTATTTTGCTTTACAAATATATATTATAATCTCACACGATATATACAATTTCGACTTTACAATTTATATTTATAACTTCATATTATATAAAATTTCGGCTTCAACGATATATATTATAATCTCATACGATATGTACACTTTCGACTTTACAATTTATATTTATAACTTCATACCATATAAAATTTCGACTTTATCTCGTATAGCCGCAACGCAGCTGTTGACATGGGAAAAGATTCTATAGGCACCACGGTTGACACAGCAAAAAAATTTATGGGCACCTTTCATGAACATTAAGCAATAAATTGTTAAGGGTTTTGAGGACTAACTTATACACTCCTTCCAGCGTTCAATGATTAATGTCGACTGAATTTTAAATAAATTTATTCATTGACGAAAGGAATATAAAAGCAGTGTAATTGACTAACAAAATATCTTTTTTTAACATAGGAACCCGTCGGCTGGTGGAGTCCCAACCGGAGTTCAAATCTCGTCTGCGACATGAATTTTTTTGCCACCCTTTATTCCACATCGTTCAAACCCGACCTTTGTATTAATACATGGATTTGGCATGTTTTTATGGTTGTCTTGTTGCTTTGCGGGCGGATGTCTTGGGCTCAAAACCCGACTCCAGTTTTCATTTAAAATATTTTGGCATATAAAAATATATGTGGGCCCTTTCTTATTTCAACGCGTTGGCATATGAACTATACCACATACAAACGGACCTTTTAGTTTTTAATTAACTCAAATTCCACGTGAACATTGACATGAATTATGGTTTGGCAATGCGGATTTGTTAATTGGGTATATGTGGATTGGTATTTAATTAAAGTTTGACTAATATATATACGCGCACCTGACGTCAAGCCGCTGTCTGATTCCTCCATCGATACAGCGGTGATTTTATGCATAATTATTTAAAGTTTGAAAAATAGATATATACACTCACAGACGTCAAGCCTCTGTCCGATTACTCCATCGATACAGCGGTGATTTTATGCATAATTATTTAAAGTTTGAAAAATAGATATATACACTCACAGACGTCAAGCCTCTGTCCGATTACTCCATCGATACAGCGGTGATTTTATGCATAATTATTTAAAGTTTGAAAAATAGATATATACGCTCACAGACGTCAAGCCTCTATCCGATTACTCCATCGATACAGCGGTGATTTTATGCTTATGTATAAACATATTTACCGTGTTTAAATTTGGATATATTACATCCATATTTCTGCGACAGGATATATTAATATATATATACGGTGACATCTGTGGTATAAACATTAAGCAACGCAATTGAATTTCATACCATATCTTGTCCAACATGCAGCCACAGAGATTTTATCCGTTAACGTGGCTTCACCTTATATACACACCAATTTTGAGTTTTTTGACAGCAATTCGAATGTGACCCAGCTGGCAATTCGCGACTACGTTATTTCCCTTAAATTTTCTCACGCCGGCACCTATAATATTCGGTCTTTTGAAGAGGAATAATAACCAGAATGACCGCAGTGTTGCATCGCCCTCCTCAGCATGCAAATAAGGAGCAAACAAAGACAAGCCATGTACTTACTCATTTGCTGGGGGATGTCAACTATGCAGATGAGAAAAACAGTGAACATTGCAGACAAAGTTTCCAAGGAGTTGTGGATTTTCTTGCTGCAGAGCTATTCAATCCAAATGCGACACTTACTGTGAGAAAAACTGTAGAGGCATGCCTAGCATTTCTAGCCAGCTGAAAAATCATTGAGGTTTCGGAGTTGTATGAACCTATGTAACAACCACTGTTGCAGGAGCTTATTATGCATCCTCTTCATAGTAAAGGCTTTTGAACAACAGGTATATTAGTTAGAATATAATCGAACACATCTTACACATTTCCTTATTGTTTTCAATAACATTTTTCAATTGAGGGAACTGCACCCTAGACTGATTTACATTTGTTGTCAAAATGGATTATACTAGAATTCTAAAGTATTTAAAGATCCTTGAGTTATCTTCAATCCATTTTGAATACAGAATTCTGTTATATTTACATGAATGCTAGTGTCACTGCAGGTGGGAACTGAGATGGCTATAAACTATTGCATGTCCCTTCAGCCTCCACTTCTAAAGATGAGTCAAGAGTTTGTAAGCGTTCTACAAGTAGCATTTCAAATTACGGAGGAAGATGAAAATCCTTCAGCCAGGAAATTTATTAATCCAAATTTGGTTGTGAAACTGACCAAGCTTCGAACTGTGGGTATTGAGCTTCTATGCACAGTCATGGCCCTGGTTGATTTTCAAACTCCAAATCATACAGAGATGCGAGATCGGATAATTTTCAATACTCTTCAAGTCTCTCACCTGTGGAAATCCTGGAATTGTGACGGTTGCAAAGGACAGTCTTCGTCAGGTCATCTTAATACTTTTTTGTCATTATCTATATGCTTTTTATTAGGGTTGTTGGTAATGTGTAAAGAGAAAAGTAAATATGCCTATTAAGTGAAAAGTAAATATGAGTATTGTATCAAAGACGGAATTGCTCTGTATATTTGTATATTAAGGTTGAATTGCTTTTGTCCTGTACAGGTTATGCAACAACAAAAACTACCAAAAGAGCTCATCGTTTGTAATGTTACACAATATTTTCTGAAACCAGTCAATACTGGAAACCTCAACATACCTCTTCTACTAGGTTTATCTTGATTACTAGAGCTTCTATCTCATTCTTTCAACAATAATTTCGGTGAAAGACTCCTAGAGCACCTAAAAAGGTGTCAGGAAAAAAAGGTTTGATAAGAAACAAATCCTGGAATGCTGGTGAGGAACCAGTAATTGTTGCAGTTTAGTTATTGTATAAAAAGTATTTGTTTATGCAGTTTATGATCTGTAATAACGTTTGTCCTCTTTAAATTTGGAACAACCAGAGACCGGTTTACACAAGCAGCAGCTTATAAATGAATTTTTAATGGGCCTATAAGGTCGTAAGAGGGTTTGAAACACCCTCTGATACCAAATGTAGAGACCTTGTGTTTTAATTTCCTAAATTTTACACTTAATTTCAGAGAATTTCAGAGTTTTGCTGGAGAGAGAGACTTAGCTAAATCAACTAACAGGGAATCACTGCTACAATTATCAGCCTGTTAATGAATACATTCTAAGACATCCTTTCAGCATGAATGAATCTAAACATGTATAAATATAAGTCAGCAGTAATACGATTTGATGTAGAGCAGTAATGAAATTTCATTTTTTGCATAAGGAACTAATCGAAACATGGGAAAATACCTGGAGTATAGCTAATGATTTTAATGGTGGTTCTCCTCCTGTGATGCTGTGGACAGTTGAACAGTTCACCGACACAATCAAGTCCTCCCAGCCAATCCGGGAACAATCCCAGACCTAGAGGATGTCTCCTCTGCCCCCGTGCCCAGATTTCCAAGAAGAACAGAGACTCCCCCTCAGTACAAATCCTTTCTTATCATCATGTCCCTTGGTAATCTCTTCAAGTTCAGAAAAAAAAAGACCCCTTCCTCCTTCGAATCAATTTCCTTATATAAATTTATCCACCGCCATACATCCTATCCCACTGCCATACATCCTATCCCACCACCTCTTTTCCATTAAGATAAGATATTTTTTTAAAGGACGGTACGAATGTCATTTAAGGAGATGTCAGTGGTATTAAAGAGGAGGTGCTCTTATGGCTATCCAATTTGTTGGAATATACGGCTGAATTTAGAGTACCTTTACGATTTAAGGGTTATGTTGGAATATTTAACTTAACTATATATATATATTTTAATAAATTCAAATTTTCTTTTCTTTTCATTAATCCTTTTTATATACTTTATACTAAATTAATATGAATTTTAATATGAAACCTTAATATTAATTTCTAACTCAGGTAATCTTGATATTAGTAGTTAGGTGTACTAGTGCGATGTGTGCGAGATAGGCAGGTGTAGCTATCAAATGTCTATACCGTACACACGCTAATATCATTGTGTATAACTCAGGGACGGGTTGTTATAGGACAGGCTTTCCAATGAGCTATCATGAGCTCAATTTGGACATCGGGAATTCAGTGAAAAGTGACTTGCAAGAAGACCTATTTTTTCCTCCTTGGCGCTGCGCATAGGACAAATTCTGCCTGTTTTGGAGTTTTCTCTGTTTGTCACGTGATTTTTGAGTTTTACCTCACTAGTTGGGGTTTTCTCTGATGTAATTGGTAAAGATGAATGTAATTATGATGACGATTAGTTTACTATGGGTAAATTCATTAGCTTGAGTCCTCTAGAGGTCAAATGAATCAGTTTCCTCTCTTTTAGAGGTAAGTTGTTTGGTCTTCCTAGTCTTCAAATTCTTGTTTGGGAGTAGGTGAAAATGATCCCTATCTCATGGATTCGACTCCCTGAGGCTAGCAAAAGTGGTTTTGAGGTCTATATGATGTATTTTCTCAGTCATTGTAATGGTTGGACTCACTTGGAGCTTTGGCATCTCAAGGACGCATTTTGTATCAGTTTGGCCTGGACATTAATGATAAATTTGCAGCTATTTCTTTGGGATCCATGTGGTATGAATTGTTTGACTAGTTTTTTCTTTGTGATCATTTGTATGAATGTATTGTAAGCTCGTAAACCATTTTCATGTCTATGATATGCTTAATTTCAAGTTGAAAGGCAAAGTTCATGTTTCATGCTCTGTTTTGGGGAATTTTGCATAATTTGTTTATTTTCTTCAGTTTAGGGAGAATTCATCTCAGATGCTCTTCCTAACTCCTCACTAGTCTATTCACCTCACCATAATCATCCTTTAAATATCAAACCTTCTACCTACCTTGCCCCTTAGAAGACCCTGCGGATTTTGACCTATTTTCCTTGCCTTAGCTGCTTGACTCCTCCTGATCCAGCAAAACCCTACAAAATCGAAAATCAAAACCCTAAGCTACTATACCTAGACTAAAATCTTCTTTCCTCAATCATTTTCACTGCGATCTATACGGAGAGAGCCCTCTCCTGGCCTAGTAGGGCTAGCTACTTGGCTAAGCGTGGTTTGAGGTTACCTTGGAATTGTCTCTCTCAACCTGAGGTTCAATCTGAGTGATAACATGATGTATTGCTAGAGCACACTCCATGCTAAGAGGGAGTGTTGAGATTTTGTGTAGTGCGGGTAGCATCGGATTTGCTCTAGCTCCCAAAATTTGTGGAGAGACTAGAGTAAACATGATCTACAAGACCCAGTAAGGGATTTCGGAAATTTCATCTAGTTTGGGAGATAATTAATTAATTAATTATTTTAATGTATATCGTAAGTCTAAACATATGAAAATTAAATAATTAAAGTTAATTAAAATAAACATGTGATGAAATTGTCTTAAGTCACACGGATCAAGCTTTCTTTTAATCTTAGCCATTGATTCAAGATTTGATCAAGGTCATTGGTTTCCCAACAAGAAAAGTATAAAGGAAAGGCTTGGGGTCATTTGTAAAGACACACAAAAGCAGAGCACTGAAGAAAAGCTGAGATTCTAGGGTAGGGTTTGCTAAGAATTCTCAAAAGTGTTTCAGCTGTAGCGAGGGGAATTTAGGCAAAGGGGATGGTCTAATCCCAATGCCTAGAATCAGCAAGAGACAGAGAGAAACTTCTAGAGGCAGTGCAAAGAGGGTAGTAGTTGCGCAGTGCAGGGGCAGCTTCAGCTACGCAGGTGTTGCGCAGTCTCTCCCAGGGCAGCGTTAAGCAGCAGGAGACCCTCAGGGGTTACGCAAATACCCTCAGGGGCAGCGTAGGGTCTGCGTCACCCAGTCTAGGGTTACGCAACCCTCTCCAGGCCAGTGCAGAGGAATGCAGAGGCTGCAAAGACTGACGCAGGGGCTTTAGGTGCAGCACTAGGGTTTCTAGGGCCAAGATCTGGCCAAGTCCTGTAAATCCCGTTTGAGGGTGTGGATCAATCAATATTTTGGCTTCAGAACAGCAAGAACGTTGCAGATCTACATTTTCTCTGTCGGGTTTTCCAGATCTGGAACCCAGATTTGCTGTATTTAGAAATACTCTTAATAATAAAACCCTCCAGCAGCCAGCAGACCAGTTTTCCCGCATTGGATTTTTCCGGGAACAATTGACCAGAAAATCCTTGTGTCACTTTGTCTATGTGTGCATGTACTTTTTTTAGATCTGAATTGGTGAAAATATGTTATGTGTTTTGCTTCGATATTAATCTGAATTTTCAGCTTAATAACTTAATTAAGTAGGAGGAGCATAACCAAATCTAACAGTAGATTCCTGCATAAGTAACATTCAGAAATTTTCACAAGCATGGTGTTATCCCCTCAAGTATATCTCAACCCATACTCGATTGTCCCATGCAAATACCTCAAAATGTACCTCGCTTTTGTCTATTGTACCCTCTTCGATTCCACCATGAACTAACTGAGGGTGTTGAAGTTTGAACACGAAGCAGATATCTAGCTCTGTGTTGACCATATACATGAGAGAACCGATGAGTTGTCTATACAAGGTGGCCACTGGGGTCAACATCCTTATCATTTGATGCATCTATTTTCTTCCAGTTGGTGATCATGGGCGTAGACATGGGTCTACAACCCTGCATCCTGAATCTCTTTAGAATATCTGTAGCATATCTTCCTGCACCAAGGAAGATATCCCCGTCCTTCTACCACACTTCCAATCCTAGGAAATAATGCATCAACCCCAAATCCTTCATATCAAACTGTGCTACTAGGTTCCTGCTAGTTTTTGTAGCATCAGATGTGTTCTAGGCACGAGATTTGGTAGAGAGGCTAGCATACATGTATTCTCCAAAACCCAGAAATCGTTTTTGGAAATTCCACCTAGAGATGACTTAATTAGATTTATTAGTCAGTTTTTAATATTTCTTAAGACTAAACTTAGGGAATATGATTAATTAATTAGAATTAATTAAGTTATGGTGAGAATGTTCTAGAAAAGTACATGGATCGATTTCTAGTTAATCCTGGCCATAGATTAAGATTTAATCATGGTTGTTGAAGTCTCAATGGAGGATTATAAGAAGAAGTCGATGGGGCTTGGAGAAAATACACCAAATCAGTTGAGCATTCGATTTTGCTGAGAAATCGATTTCTAGAGTAGCAGTTGTGTGTTGTCGGATGTGATTCAGTGAGAATGAAGCAATGAGAGAAGGGCAAAGATAGTGAAGCCAGAGGAAGATTTCTAGATCCGGGGAGTGCATTTGTAGAGAGCTAGAGACTGCCACAATGAGGCAGCGTAGTGCCCTCTAGAGGCAAATTTTGTTTTGCTCGGGAGAAGGCGAAATTCAGTGCCATAAGCTAGGCAGAGGTTCCAAGGGTCGGGAGAAGCAGTTTCCCAAAGAGCAGTTGATGACATAGTGAGAGGTAACACAGTTTCGAGCTGAAGGGACGCAGTGATTGCGTAGGGTGACGTAGAGACTACGCAAAGGTAGTTGGAACGACTCAATTTCGAGTTGAGCTCAGTGTCGGATTCGTTTGTGGAGTGAGGAATTTCCTCACTAGTTATTTTTTACATATTTTCTCTATTTGGATTGCCATTTTGGGCATCCATAGTTTGTACTCAGATTTCACTACTGCATAATAATAAAACACTCAACTATTGCACTGGTTTTCCCGAGTTGGTTTTTTCCAGGGTCATTGGTCCAAAAATAACGATGTAATTTTGTGTGTGTGCATATATTTTCTGCCAGCGTTTTATTTCTTCCGCAGTTTGTTTGTGAAGGTTATAGTTTATTTAATTCGATATTTTCCGTAGGAAACAACAGATAAATTGTTGAGTTTCACTGCTCTGCGTGAGCAGCAAGAAAAGAGGAGTTTCACTGCTCTGCGTGAGCAGCAATTCAAAACTCCCAGAGGTAGCACAATTCCTTGGCCAAGAGGGTCAATTTCTTGAGGAAAACAGATTTCTCTGAGAGAGCGACAAAGAAAATCTGATTTCTCCGGATCAAGGACTGCCAAAGGCAGAGGGAGCAGCCAATATTTTCTTGCAGAGCAGATCTCTAACTGGATGCACAGTTATTTTGCGACAGTTTGCTAGAGAAAAATAGTGTCGAGTGGAAGGAAGAGCACACACTGAGGGAAAATTTTCCTTGGGGAACTTCTAATCTCAGAAATTCAATTTCCCTTGCAAATCAGCAGTTGTTGTGAGCAGAGTCACTCACTCCAACAAGGAGTGCGTAGAGCCTAGCAACAGATGAGGAGAAGGGAAGAGGAATTTTTCGACATATTTTGTTGAGATAGCCATAGTCGAGCTGCGAGATCAAGACATGTTGGATGGAGCTTCCAACTATGTGATCTGGAAGGCAAGGATTTTCTTCCTTCTAGACGAGTATGATCTCAAAGAATGTATCAATAACGTGGTAGCTACCTCCACGGATCAAGATCAATTGAAGCAGTACAAGAAGGATATGGAAAGGGCAAAGAGATTGAGCGTGGAGTTCGGGATCATGTGGTTTCACAAATAGCGGCCCTGGGAACAGCCAAAGAGATGTGGGACTCTTTCCACGCTATACCAAGGATCTTCCGAGCAGCGCATAAATCGTTTCCTTACCAATATTCAGCAGATCTGAGATGAGCTGGCAGTTGTAGGGTCAGCACCTCAACCTATAGAGTCGGTACGAGTAGCCCTCAACAATGTTTTCGAGGAGTAGCAGGTGTTTGTCCAAATCATTTTGGGGAGAGAAACCTTGCCAAGATGGGACAAAATATGGGCAGACTTGCAGCAGGAGGAGTTGAGGCGAGATCTGATGAAGAGCACCATCAGTGGGAACAGCAACAGCAGTGGATCGAAGGAGGTAAGGGAAGAGGAGAATGTGGCCCTCACATTGAAGGGTCCCAGTCATGGACAGGGGGAGCGTAGTAAGAAGAACCTATCGAAGGTCAAGTGCTTTAGGCATGGTGAGCTGGGCCACTACAGTTCTCAGTGGCCTCTCAGGAAGAAGGACAAGGAGGAGAAGCAGGACCAGCAGGCAGCTTCTGCCGAGATTGATAGGTTGTCCTCCAGGTTGGAGGAATATTTCACCATCTTTGCAGACATCCCTCCAGGAGTGAGGTGGGGTGACTTGGTTTTGTAGCCCAAGAGTGCTACAGGTTGGGCTAGATTCTTGAGGAGGTCTACCTCTTGAATCAGTACCTTGCTACGGTAGCCCAGAGTATGCAGTAATAGGATGGACCAGTGGCAGTTGGTGCAGTCAAATGCCAGAGTGACAAATGCAGTGGCTAGTAGCGGTTAGATACTGGGCAACGCAGCGCAGAGATGGCAGCAGTGCAGTTGGCAGAGTGCAGATTCAGCAACAGCACAAAGGCTTCAGTGACAGCGCAGAGACTAGTAACAGTGAGGACTGAAGTGACAAATGCATCATACTAAACACAGATGCTTCAGTACTTTGGATAATGATTTATTGCAGTAGCAGCAGATGAGAGGGAGTTGCAGATGTTGCAGTAGCAGCAACAACAGAGTTGCAGTGTTTGTAGCAATTCAACAGGGTTAGCAGCAACACAAATGCAGTACATATCAGAGTTGCGCAGTATTTAGCGGGCAACAATAGCCAGACATTGGCAGTTTGACAAGAGATGGTGCAAAGACAATGTATTGTAGCAGCAATCGCAGTACTAGAACACATTCCTCACTAAGAGAGAGTGTCAGTTTTTGTAGCATCAAATGTGTTCTAGCCACGAGATTTGGTAGAGAGGCTAGAACACATGTATTCTCCAAAACCCAAAAATCATTTCTGGAATTTCCACCTAAAGACAACTTAATTATATTTATTAGTTAGTTTTTAATATTTCCCAAGTCTAAACTTAGGGAATATGATTAATTAATCAGAATTAATCAAGTCATGGTGAGAATGTTCTAGAAAAGTACATGGATTGATTCTAGTTAATCCTAGCCATTGATTAAGATTTAATCGTGGTCGTTGAAGTTTGAACAGAGGATTATAAGAAGAAGTCGATGGGGCGTGCAGAAAATGCACCAAATTAGTTGAGCATTCGATTCTGCTGAGAAATCAATTTCCAAGGTAGCAGTTTTGTGTTGCCAAAAGTGATTTAGTGAGATTGAAGCAATGAGAGAGGGGCACAGATAGTGAAGCCGGAGGAAGATTTTCAGATCCGGCGAGTACATTTGCAGAGAGGCAGAGAGTGCCACAGTGAGGCAACACAGTGCCCTCTAGAGGCAAATTTTGTTTTGATGGGGAGAAGGCGAGATTCAGTGTCAGAGGCTGGGCAGAGGTTCCAGATGACGGGAGAATCAATTTCCCAGACAACAGCTGATGAGACAGTGAGAGGTGATGCATTTCCAAGCTGAAGGGATGCAGTGACTGCGTAGGATGCACAGACTGCGCAGAGGTAGTTGGGACGGCTCAATTTCAAGTTGAAGTCAGTGTCAGATTCATGTGTGGAGAGAGGAATTTCCTCACTAGTTATTTTTGCCATTTTTTCTCTGTTTGGATTGCCAGTTTGGGCATCCATAGTTTGTACTCAGATTTCACTACTACATAATAATAAAACCCTCAGCTGCTGCACCGGTTTTCCCAAGTTGGGTTTTTCCCGGGACATTGGTCCAAAAATAACAGTGTAATTTTGTGTGTGTGCATATATTTTCTTCCAGCATTTTATTTCTTCCGCATTTTATTTGTGAAGGTTGCAATGTATTTATTTCGATATTTGTCGTAGGAAACAGCAGATAAATTGTTGAGTAAATTAACAATTAGAAGAATTAACATCAGTTGTTGCAATAGATTCGGGTAACCAAATTTTCACAGTTCCTCTTGTAGTTATGAGCCCTAATGACCCTGTCAGGAAGAGGTCATCCACATTCAAAACTAGGATGAGTGGCTCACCCTCTACCATCAAATAGTAAAGGTTGGGATTTGCGTCACTCTTGATGAATCCCATCTGCTGGAAGTAGTTCTCAATACGACCATGCCATGCTCTAGGAGCCTGTTTGAGCCCGTATAGAGCTTTATTCAATCTGCATACATGAGTGTGCATCTCATGAGTTTCGAAGCCCTCTGGTTGTTCTATGTACACCTCTTCCTCTATCACTTGTTCATGAATGTTGTCTTGACGTCAATCTGGTGAATCTGCCACCCCATCTGATCTACAAGGGATATAACTGACTAGATAGAAGTGTATCTGGCAAATAGGGTGAAGGTCTCCTCATAATCTACTCCTTCTTTCTGTGCATACCCCTTTTCCATGAATCTTGCCTTGTACTTCTCCAAGCTGCCATCTGCAACATACTTGATCTTGTATATCCAACGTGAACCTACAACTGAGTTATCCTCAAGTCTTAGTACTACCTCCCAAACACCATTTGTCATGATGGAGCTATACTCCTCTACCATGGTATCTACCCACACCTGATGTTGTGCAGCCTTATGAAAGTTGGAAGGTTTTGCAACCTGAGCCACCAATGCTTGGTACTTGTTAGGTTGTTTGTGTTGTCTCTTACTCATCCTAGGAGTTGCAATAAACTCTTCCGCATCTTTCAATGTCTGACCAACCTCTTTGTTGGCTCGACCACTAGTGGTGGGCAGTTCAACCAGCTCCGCCTCATCCTGCCTTTGTTGGTCCGTTTGTTGTGAACTCACTAAATCTCTTGTATTGGAGGAAATGTTGGTATTGGTTACTATAATAGAACCTTGTGATTGTCCTACTAGCGGTCCCATTAGTTGCCCCTGATGTTGGACCAATGGAGCTTCTACTAGCTGATTTTGATCACTTGCAGGCATCTCACGAGATCTTCTGAAAACTCAGTCCTTCATGAACTTTACGTCTCGTCTCACTACAATCTTCCTATTGCTAGGAATGTAGATCCTGTATGCCTTTCATGTTTTGCAATATCCAATGAGGAACCCCTTCTCTACAGTCTTATCTAACTTGGTGCACTTCTCATTTGGCACATGGCAATATGCAATGTTGTCGAAGATCCTGAAGTGACTAACATCTGGCTTCTTCCTTATGAAGACCCCTTCTGGCGTTTTCTTCCCCAATGCTCTATGAGGAGTCATGTTGTAAATATACATTGTCGTATTACATGTCTCTGCCCATAGAAACGTGGTCAGATCCTAGTCATAAAACATTGCTTTTGCAGCCCCAACTATAGTTCTATTTTTTTGCCCTGTTAATCCATTTTGTTGTGGATTGAATGTTCTTGTTCACTCTTTTCCAATGCCTTACTTCGCACAAAAGTCTATGAAGTTTGTATCAATGTACTCTCCACCATTATCTGAGCGAAGTACCTTGATCTTCTTCCTTGTCGTATTCTCCACGAGAGCCTTAAACTTTTTGAAACAATCAAAGCCTCATCCTTGGTCTTTAAGAAGTAGATCCAGGTTTTCCTGGAATGATCATCAATAAAGGTGACGAAATATTCGACACCACTGAGAGCTCTAGTAGACATCAGGCGACAAATATCTTAGTGTATAAATCCTAACACGCTATTTGCTCTGCTATCCCTTCTTGGGATTGTTGCCTTAGCAAATTTCCCAAGCACACACCGTCTACACACATCATCGTGTTTCGTGCCAAGTTCTAGAACCCATGTTACTGTCTCTCTTGGCATTTTGAGTGCTCCATGATTTAAATGTCCCATTCTCCTATGCCATAGCTCATTAAGTTCCTTCCCACTGCCACTATCATTGCTTACTAGTGCCATTAGAGAATCGAATTGCAACCTATAAAACTTGTTGCTTCAAACTCCAATCTGTCTTACCCTTTTCCAGCTCCGGTGTTTGGAAAACACCTTCTTCTCTACGAAGTGGACATCATATCCCTTATCATGTAGTTGGGGTACTTAATTTAGGTTCATATCCAATCCTAGCACAAGCAATAGATCTGTAGCACTGGTATTTGCTCCCGATTCCCTTTGAAAATCAATGGTACCTCTTCCCACTAGAGTACACTTCAATATGTTTCCCATCATAATTTGGAATTCCATCTACTCCTCATTGTAGCTAGAGAAATATTCTCTAACCCCTCTCATTATGTTTCCCATCGTAATTTGGAAGTCGATCTGCTCCTCATTGTAGCTAGAGAAATATTCTCTAACCCCTGTCATGTGAGTTGACACTCCACTGTCTATATACCAGACACCTTGTGAAGCCAAGCCTGATAAGCAAGAAAATTCGTCCTCCAATCTGGAAGATAGCTCTAAAGCCCCCTGAATGTCAAATCGATCCATGGTCATGCTGGAGAAATTTTTGAAGACAAATTTGTGTGTTATTCCTTTTCCACCCGGAACTAATTTTGCTCTAGCAAACCGCTGCAAAAACGTCCTGTGCCTAAACAAGGAATCTACTCAGTGAAAAACAATTGAGTTTTTGCTCTCTCTGCTTGCTGGAATCACTGAATCTGGCAAGTCAAATTTTTTTTGCCAACCTGTACTAAAAAACCAATTTGCCCAACAATTTCGAACTGTCTGGCTTAAGCTATGCACAACCCCTAGAAAAATCGTTCTACTGCTCTCTCTGAATAGCGAATTATTTTGACTTTGCTTCTGAGCTTCCTCATCTGATCAATCAAGCTCTGGTACCATGTGAAAATTTAATCTATTGCAGCAACTAGAAATTATTCTCCTAACTGAAAATTTAATTATGCAATTTCTTTGTTACAGCAAACAATGATTAAAATCACAACTACAATTTTCACCATAAAAATTCTGCAGAAAATAAAATACTGGAAATTGAGAAATTCTAGCACACACAAAAATTTTAACACCGTTATTTTGAACAATTGTCCCCAGAAAAACCCAACTTGGGAAAACCGGTGCAACAGATGAGGGTTTTATTATAATTCTTCAGCAGTAAATATGCGTACAATAATTTGGATGCTCTACTAGCAATCTAATCTGAGAGAAATATTGGCAAAATTATTGTGAGGATTTTTCCTCACCCCATAGCTGATTTTTGTCCTCAAAACTGCCTCCCTAGCCTCACACAAATCCTTTTGCGTCAACCTCTATGTAGTGCTTGAGCAATCTCTGTTGTAGCTGCCCCCGGGAAATTCTAAAATCAATAGCTTTGTTTGTCTCTGGCTCTGGAACTGATTCAATGGCTCATCTAACCAAAATCTCGACCTCCAATTGTTGAATCACTAGCTCCTGCAACTCGATCGATCTATACTGCTGCTATGCCTGCGCAAATCCTCTAGGAATTTTGCACTCCCTCTCATTGCCTCTTCCAGAAATGTTGCTGACCTCCTCTGCCACCTGCTACTCACCCTTTGTCTTAATCTTCTATGCTGGAACTTTGCTACCGAGAAAATCGAACTGCCTAGGCAATTGAGTATCTACACTGGTGTGTCCTCCATCTACCCATTGACTTCTTATAATCTTTTGTTGGACTTCCAACGTTCAACATTAAAACTTAATCAAGGGATCAGATTAATTTCTTGTCGATCCATGTGAGTTTCTAGATGATTCACACATTATCTCAATTAATACTGGTTAATTAACCCATTTTCCTAAGTTTGACTTAGAAAATAATTAAAAATAAGCTAATAATTTAATTGAGACACTTCTAGGTGGAATTTCCAGAAACGATTTTTGGGTTATGGAGAACTCCTGTGTTTTAGCCTCTCCACAAATTTCAAGACTAGAACACCTACGATGCTACAGAAACTAACAGGCAACAGTGATCATCAAAATAGACTAAAATCTCGTCGATCTCTATGGAATGTGCTTGCTATATAGGATAACAACGACCCTGCTGATACAGGTCTCCAAGTTGTTCTTCCAGGTTGCTCAAACGCTGAATTTGGCACCATTATAAGGGTTCAAACAGTAGGTCAAAAAAAACTTAAGATAAGTCACAGCACGCTGCTAAATCATCAAAATTCACCTCCACATCTACCTGGAAGTAAAAGGACTGGACTTTGGCTTGATTATAGTCCCCATTACATGATAAAAATACAGACAGTATAAACCCTCTGTACTAACACCAACAGCCATATTGTTTACCTCTTTCTGCTGATCCATATAGGTTGAAAAAATATTCCTTAAATTGTTGCCTCAACCAAAATATAGACAGGCCCAAATAGTCCTGTAGGCAATATTCTTTCTATGGATTTTGCAGGCTGAAACAATGTTCTCTGCATGCTGGAAATTATGCATCAGTATTGTGAGTTTATACACAATGGTATTACCCTTCTGCTGCTGTAGATGAGTTATCAAAACAAAAATGTGTTCCCAAGCTGGTGTAAATAAAGCATTGAAACTTCATGTGCAGTGTATTGCATGCTATAAGCAATCCTCCCAACCAAGCACTTCTCATGCTGAGAATAGACTGCCATGTCAATAATCCATCAGGCTTTTCTACGGGCTTAACAGCTAGATGAATCAAACTGCAGAATAAGGATCCATTCTAGATTAACTAAGTGCCTGATATCTCGATCTTGCAAATATCTTTGGGCCTTGCTGAAACTATTTCTGGGTCATCCAAAACTTGATGAAGGAAACCATTAACAGAAACTCTGCTTAGTCTTTAACAAAAGTCCATCTTGTAATACTGGAAAAAGTGCCTTAAATGACATGCATTTTGAAGAGTAACAGGATGCATTTGTAATATTTTCTACTGGCTAATAGAATTTCCCTCTTCCCCCTCCCACATTTACTTGTGTTGATGTAATGTCTCTTTCTATGCTATTTTGTGTTCATTGAATTTTGCAAGTAGATATAGAAGGGATTTTGCTTTGCCTTAGAGATGAGATATGGGGTTTTGTTTCTTGTAAAGTAGAGCTATTTTTGCTCGTCTTTCATGTGAGACTGTTGGAGTTGGACTTTATCTTCTTGTTTGCCCATTCAACTTTGGACAGTCCATCAAGAAGCACAAGGTTACAGGGTCCTCCCTTCCCTTCCTCTCTCAAAGCCCCAGCTAGCTTTCTTGCTTCCTTAATTTGGCAATGTAAAGCATATTTTCTTGTCTATCATTAGTATCCCCAACTAATGCTGGGGATCATGTAGTACAACCAAACAAAATATTTCATCAACAAATATATCAAACTTCAATTATAGAGAACAATCACACAGAACATTGTCCAATTTATTTTCTCAACACTTGAATCATAGCTATATGTCAAAAAGACAATAATTTTAGCCATCTGTGCACATGCTTGTTCTAAAAACTTAAAAAGATAAGATGAATGTGTCCTTACATTCAAATCCTTGTCCAACGATTCAAAACCATTGGCAGCAACTTCTGAGCATGGGTGCAATATGGTTAGATGACAATCTTCCTTTTCGTCATTACTATCATGCTTGGTGTTCACAAGATGAACAGAATTTGTACTTTCTTGACTGTAAAGTTTATCTTCGGGGTTCTCTGAGGAGCGAATCCTAAACTCTGCCTTGTAGACATCTGGAGCAGACAGAAGTTTAATACTTCACCCTGTAATCATTAGTTCTAAATCTCATTTTCATAAATTTCAAGAATTTTCTTGAAAATGTTAGTACAAACTAAGCAAATTGCTGTCCTGAATAAAATAAGATCGAAAGCTGCTTAGTAAAGCCAATACATCTAGAAAGATTAGATTTGCTTGCAATCAACTACAAAACAAGTTTCCTTCTTTATAACATATTAGAGAAAATGTCAATACAAAATGGTTGCAAACAATTCCTTCCAATTTCCCTTCTAGAATGGGATGCTGAATGTTATAATGTAAGGAAATTTACTAATAGTTATGGAAGGTTTTACCTGCATCAGAAACTTCAATTCCTTCCACTGTTGGTGGGTGCACATTATTGTTGTGACCATCACTAGCATTCTTAGATAAACCAATTGGACTAGAAGATACAACCGGCCACATTGTATGGTTTGGTTGCGCATTGCCTCCATCACCCAAAACTTCATCTTCAGAGGTGACCCCTAAATTTAATGAAGCTGAATCTCTACAGTCTGTAATTGATGATCTTCTCTTTTTCTCCTGACGGTTCTCCACAATTATGGCCTCAGATAGAGCTCGTGCTCTGTTCTTTGACAACTTTATTGACATTGTTTTTGTTTCTTCAGATCCTTTCGTTTCACTATCTAATTCAACCAAAGATGCACAACTACAGGTAGATTTATTCAATTTATCACCCAAATTGTGCTCACATCTTTTACCACCTGAAAATATGCTAACAAAGAAACAATGATAAATCCCATAGAATTTAAAAAATGCAAAAAACCTTAAACAGACAAAAGAAACAATTATATGAATGGTACAATTCAAAAAAGGAAAGATACTAATAATAATGCTGATATGGAAATTAGAAATCCAATGTCATATAAGTTTATAACGAACATACCAATGTTCTCTGTTGAATATTCAGGTTCCGTACCATGAGAGGAAGATCTTTTTTTCCAAGAACCTGTCTGTCTGGATGATATGAAGAAAACAAATAACAAATGTTGGCCAAATAACAAACCATCACTGGAAAACTAATATGAAAAGCACTTATCTCTTTAGAAACAAACATGTAAATTCTAATATAAAACATCCAATATATGATGTGCTCTTCCACCACAATATATTGAATCTTAATGCAGTTTTTATTAGCACTCTCAATGATGAGAATATTTCATATTAATAATTACAGTATCTTTATCAACAGCACTTGTAAGATCAACTCAGATCAAAAAGCAGAAGAAAAGGGACTATCGACAATTAGAAAGGCCAAATATCAATATTTAAAGCCTTGCCTAAGTTCACCATCTTTGAAGGACTTGACATCTGAAGTGGGCAAAGACATCTGAACCTGAGCTCAGGAATAGAAGCAGATCATCAATATTCAGCAGTCAATTATAGTGCTTGAGTAGATAATCCCAAAACCAAATTAAGCTGGCTGAACATACCGTTTTATTGCAGATATCAAAATCCTTGAATGGACTGCGGGAACCTTTGTCAACCAAATTTTCACATTTTTGGTCCTGCCAAGAAAATCTATCATTGTGTTTGAAGTTTGAACTACTTATAAAACTACATTTAAAATATATGAGAAGCAGAAATAGTAGAGAAAATTGTAACAAAACACTTGCATTAGGAATAAACTAAATTTTTAAACCTGTAACCTCCACAAAATTAAAAACTGGATAATGAAAAATGAACATAAGCAAGATATCCCGCATATCAATGCAATAGAATTTCTCCAAGTAATAATTTGTGCATTCGTAAGGAATTTATCAGAAATTTCATTAGGTGTATCTTTTCTTTCTTCAAAAAACAAATCATATATAATTATATTTCAATAATAAACAAGAGAGTACATCATACAAATTCCATCGAGTTAAAACATGGGTATGCAAACATGGGAATGCCACCATATCCATTTTGGGTCCAACGCCAAGAGAATCTGTCTTTGCTGAAGAACCAAATCCTAATATAGAGTGCTAGACCTAATTTGACAACTTTGATTTCCCCCAAATGAACAGCACATGGTCACCAATAAATGTAGCTCCCATCAATGCTTCCATAAAAAGGAGCTACCAGTCAACTACATAAATCCTCAAATGTTCCTGCCTGCCTACCTAATCATCCATCTTTTGCCAAAGGTGAATCAGTCCCCAAAAGTAACCCAGTCCAAACACAATCTACCTGCCTTGCAATTCCAAAATAAATATTTAACAGTTTCTGCATTCTGGCAAATCACACTGCAGTCATCTTTAAACCCTGTATGATCTACAACATCTCGTCTCCAAATGATGGGTTATTGCTGAGGATTAGCCACCCAATAATCCAGATAGCAATAGATATCCAGAGAATAACAACAAGCTTGATGAAGCCTGAGGTTATAGCACAAGCTATCAATGTATTAAACAGACTCCAGATTGCACAGTAGAGAAGTGAGAGCTGTAACGACTCAACTCAAGTTATAGGGAACATAGAAATATTAGCATGCATATGATAGCTACATATGCATGTATCACATGTACTGCACTAGTATATGCACTAATCAATTATGAAAAGTCTCAATGTAGGGTAATGAGTGAATTATTGAAGTATTGAGTAAATACCTAACTCACTAGAATATAATGAATGTATTGTGAGGTAAAAGTTATGCCTACCACTATCATAATATAACTAATATATTGTTCAAAGGAAAGTAGCGGAGGAGAGCTCGAGGTTAGGGTTTGCTCTGCGCATGGCAGAATCCTAAGCTTCTGCAAGTGAGCCCTGCCTCAGGCCACAAGGGAAGAGTGACGTGATAGGCGTACCCTCGATGTTAGAGGCCTGCACACACCTGGACCTCCCTGGGCCGGCCACGAGCAGCACGTTTCGAGGTTGGAGGAGTCTTTGTTTTTAACCGGCGGCAGGATGAAGGCAAAGTTTTTTTTAGGCTTTGTTACCTCACGACAAGGTTTCTTTACTGAACAGCTGCGGGTTTCTAGCTATAGCAGTGTCGAGCTAGGGTTTTGTGTAAGCCGCAGCGATGGGTTTTGAGCGTGATTACGTGGACGTAGAGCCGACGCTGGAAGACCTACTTACTGTTTGGGGTCATGAAGTTTCTGCTCAGAATCTAGACTGGTTTTTTCCGAAATCGGCTGTGAAAGCTGTCTTTCCGAGCAAGGAGGAAGGAGTTGGACCTTTTTCCAATAGACCCGCTACGCTTGAAAAGTCGTTTCAAAACTCAGCGAGAGGTGCTTGGAAGGCTGATAACGCTGCTCTTTTGGGTCGTGGTGGTATTCATTGCGGTGGAGAGGATGGTAGCGGCCAGCTTCGTGCTTACGGTGCAAATACTCCACCTTCGGGGCAAGGTAATCCAATTTTCCCTACTCTTACGGGTGGTTTAGAAGATGTAGTGGCTAGCTGTGGCATGCATTCGCAGAAAGGGTTCAAAGCCACAAGGGAAGCAGGTTATAGAGGGCTCGAATCTAGTGGGGTGGTTTTTAGAGGCGATGGTTGTGATAAAAGGAATCTGGTCCCGAGTTAGAGCTTGGTCACAAATTTATCCTTTCCCACTTTTAATTCAGCACAGGCGGGCTTGATCCCGCCACAGAAGGACGCTCGGATTTGGGGTGTTGCTCTCGGGTCTAGGCATAAGAGTCACCCGAACACCCCCGCGGCAGGTGAAGGGAAAATTCTGTCGATGGAAGCTGATCCTGGGCTCGAATCGGTTTAGGCAAGCGGTCAGGTCGATAAGGAGGCCTCGCATAAGGGTTTGGCGGTTCGAGCCACCTGTGACTTGGAGGTAAGGCGACAGGAGTCGCCTGAAGCTGAGGAAGCAGATGCCCAGATAGCTCAGGAGTTGGGGGAGGGTGAAAGGCAGACGGAGGCAGTGGGAGGAAAACGCAAGAAGCAGAACCCCATTAAGAAAAAGGAGACCCGCCCTAGCTGTGTCGTCGGGGTGGACATCCTCGTTGAAGAAGTCATGGTAGCATCAGAAACAAGGCTAGTTGGCAGAGTGCGTGGAAGAAAACACACGGTCGATTACATACGGGATTGGGTCCAGACAGAATGGGGAAAAACCCTTGGGAAACCGGCGGAGATAAAAGTCTTGGACAGAGGGTGGTTTACCCTAAGATTCGATCATAAGGACCATGTTGATTGGGTGCTCGAACAGAATTGGTGTTTTGGCAAACGACCAATCCTCTTCCGCAGATGGACCCCTATGTTCGACACCCAAACAAAAAAAATGAATGAATCCCCTGTCTGGGTAAAATTACCGGGGCTTCCTATTCAGTTTTGGACTGACTCAGTTTTCATCTCCATTGGGAACACGCTGGGTAAATATTTGGAAGTTGACAGGTCCTTTATACAAACCAATGACCTCAGTGCGGCAAGGATCCTTGTAAGCCTCAACCCCAGAGAAGGGCTTGCGGATGCCATGACCCTAAAATACAGAGACTTGGAATTCCTACAAAAGCTGGACTATGAAAATTTGTTGTTTCGATGCCACAGATGCCACAAATACGGTCACCTGGCTAAAGAATGTCCATTGGGCCATCGTCGCAAAAGAAGCCACTACAAAGTTACAAGGAAACAAACGGTTTATCCCATTCCAGAACCAGCTAAGGCGGCATCGCAGACTCCTATGGAGGAGAATACAGGGGTCAGCCCGGGGAATGTGACTCCTATCGACCTGACTCAACAGGCAACCCCAGCTCCCATCACTGAGAAATCACCTGCGCTGTCAGCGTCTCTGGCTTCCTCAGCAGCTGAGACAGAAGGGGCTTCACAGGCAAGTATGCTTTTCTCTTCCCCCTCTTCCCTTTGTTTCTCTGCTTCTTTATCTGATTTGGTCATTTCTGAGCCTGGTCCCTCCAGGCAGTTACAGATGGAGTTATCTTTTTTAAATTTAAACCAGCCTCCTGTCGACAGCTTGGTTGTTTCGGTGCCTCCGCCCTCTGAGAACCCTCCCATTCCTTCTGATGATCCTTTGGCCTCTGGTCGCCCTATGGCGCCTCCTCGCCTTCCTAATGCCCCCCCCATAACCTGAGATCACTGGTAAACCGCCCTGGGAAAGGCATTGCTCTTGGAGGATTAGAGCCGGATCCTGTGCCTATTGGGCCCAGAAAAATGAAAGGTAGAAAATCTGATATCTCAAAGGCACAGCTTAAAGCAAAGAATCAAGATAGATATTGTTGATGGGAAACAGAAATCCTTGACTAGGGTGCTTAGTGCAGCAAAGCCACCCCCTGATGTTATGAGATGATTTTTCTTTCCTACAACTGTAGGGGGTTAGCTAGTCAACCCAAAAAACTAGCCCTGAGGGAGTTGGTCAGAGTTCATAGCCCGGACGTCCTTATGCTACAAGAGACCCTCGGTAAAGGAGAGGAAGTCATTGGCCTTCTTACGAAACTGTTTCCTAGATGGCTCTTTCAGGCCCTTGATGCTAATGGCCGCTCTGGTGGTGTGGTCACTGGATATAAAGCAAGGTATCTAAGAGAAATATCATCCTGGGGGTTTGAAAACACTCTGGCGGTGGAATTATATTCAAAGGAGTTATGCCTCCCTCTCCTCCTTCTTAATGTGTATGGGCCTTGCTAGGAGAGGGAGTTGTTATGGACTTCTTTTTTTCTGAAACCTTGCCTAGCCCATCCCAATCTGATCATTGGAGGTGACCTCAATTTCTCCCTAGGGGTCTCGGAATCTTTGGGAGCCAATGCTCGAGCCGATCCCTTGACTGATTTCTTTCTCTCCAAGATTGCCTCCTCTCACCTGGTGGATGCCTCGTTGCTTAAACCCAGACCTACCTGGAGGAATAAAAGAGTGGGGGAGGACTGGGTGGGAAAGAAACTGGACCGTTTCCTTTTGGGTGAAGAGTTAGCGGAGAAACTGTCTATTTCAAGGCATTGGGTGGGTGAGGGAGGTCTGTCTGACCATTTTCCTATCCTGTTGGAGGCAAAAGGGGCCCTCAAAAAACCGGGGTCTCCCTTTAAGTTTAACTCTTCTTGGTTGTCTGATGACTCCTTCATCGCTCTATTCCACTCAACTTTGAGGAGGGATGGGTCAGGAGTTGGAGAAGGTTTGAGTCGAAGCAAGGCTTTCATGAATAACCTCAAAAGGCTGAAGGCTGCAACTAAGGAATGGGTTATCCAAAAATCCTTAAAAGAAGATGAAGAGATGAGGGCTATTAATGCAGAACTAGGTCTTTTGGAAGATCCAGAAGGGGAAGGCTATGCCACCTTAGAATCCTGAGATAGAATTCGAGAATTAGAAGCGGCAAGAAGGAAAATTCTTCAGGTTAAGGAGGAAAGTTGGCGCTTAAAGAGCAGGGCCATTTGGCTCCAAGCTGGGGACGAAAATAGAAGGTTCTTTCAAAATTATGCCGAAGGAAGGAAAAATTTAAACACAATCTGGGAAATGCCAAAAGAAAATGGGGAAAAGGCACAGTATTTTGAAGATTTAGCCTCCCTTGGGGTAGCCTATTTCAAAGAACTTTTTAGAGCCCCAGAAGAAGCCACTATTGCAGAAGTTATAAGAGTAGCACAATTCTTTCCAAGCTTCATTGATGAGGAAGGAAATGAAAGTCTGATGTCTTCGGTATCAAAAAATGAAGTGGAAGCTATCCTTAAGTCGATGCAGAAAGAGAAAAGTCCAGGGCCGGATGGATGGACCGTGGAATTCTTCCTCCACTTCTTTGATTCACTGGGTGACGATCTGGCCGCGGTTGTTGAAGAGTCCAGGATCTCAGGCTCGGTCTATCAACCCTTTAATGCCACTTTTCTAACCCTCATCCCTAAGTCTGACCACCCTTCTTCCTTCAATGATTTTCGCCCCATTTCTTTGTGTACCTGCTTATATAAGATCATAGCTAAAGTCATTGCCTCCACACTGAAACCTTTTCTTTCCAAGAATATCTTTGCAGAACAATTTGGCTTCTTGGACGGACGGCAAATCCATGAAGCAGTGGGGGTAGCCCAGGAAACTCTTCATAGCCTTAAGAAGAGCCGAAAAAAAGGAACCATTATTAAAATTGACCTCTCCAAGGCTTTTGATAGAATCAGTTGGATGTACCTGAGGCTTCTCCTGACGCACCTTGGTTTCAGATATGACTTTGTAAGATGGATTATGGGGTGTGTCACTTCCACTTCGATCGTTGTTCTAATAAATGGTGCAGCTTCTGATTTTTTCAATCCTCAAAGAGGCCTGCGTCAAGGGTGCCCTCTCTCTCCCCTGTTGTTTCTCCTGGCTGTTGAGGGAATTAGTTTAATGATCAAAAAGGCAAAGAGACAAGGGGAGCTGAAAGGGATTGAAGTCGTGCTCAATCTTTGGGTGACTCACCTTCTCTTTGTAGACGACATTCTCCTATTTTGTGACGGGAGCTTGGAAGATTGTCAGTGTCTAAAAAGGATATTAGACCTCTTTCTAAAAGCCACAGGTTTGTGCATAAATGAACAAAAATCATCCATAACAACTGCAGGACTCTCAAATGTGGAGTGGAGAGAGAAAAAGAAGTTCTCCCTTTTGAAGCCAAATCTTTACAGGACCTATTTAAGTATCTCGGTTTTTTTCTCAAGCCTGATAATTATAGGATACAGGATTGGTCCTATCTTCTTGCAAAAATTGAGAATAGGATGAAGCATTGGAGCTTTAAATGGCTGTCAAGGGCAGGCCGGTTAGTTCTAATCAAATCAGTGGTGCTGGCAATTCCGATTTATTGGGCTAGCCTCATCTGGGTGCCGAAAAGTATTCTGCTGAAGATCAACAAAATCTGTAGCAAGTTTTTATGGGCTGGCTCAAAGAAGGATCATGTAACCCCGTGGGTTGCATGGGAAAAAATAGTCAGACCAAAATGTTGGGGTGGATGGGGAATAAAGGACTTGCATCTTTTCTCAAGGTCCTTAGCTGCCAAATTAGCTTGGAGATTGATTTCCTTGGAAAACCTTTGGACCTCAGTAACAAGGAGAAAGTATATAGATCCAATGCCGACTCTGGTTTGGATTAGATTGCCTCAAAAATCATCAAAAAACTCCTCGGTGGTGTGGAAAGCTTTGGTGGCAGCGGTCCAAATAATAGAACAAGGGCTGGCATGGAATGTTGGAGATGGCAGATCGGTCAAGCTAGGTAGAGATCCATGGGTGGGCTGCTCAGATTCCTTTGCTCTGTCAAGAGATCTGATTGAGCATCTTAATAACAGAGGGCTACTTTTCCTTAACCAAATTGCTGACATTGGCAACTCCTCAATCTGGCGACAAGAGTGGCTCTCAGGGGAGGCTCTCTTATTAGAAGGAAGATGGCACGAGGAATGGGGGAACTATCGAGCAGCCCTGTTGAATTCCCATTTTCGCATTTCTGACAAGCCAGATGAACTGAGATGGGTGCATTCTCAGACAGGTACCTATTCTCCAAAGATGGGATATGACTGACTTATGGCACTAAAAGGGTGGGAGGAGCCAAGCTGGTGGGCAAAACCTCTGTGGAAACTCAAAGGACCAGCAAAAACTCGTTTGTTCTTTTGGTGTATTCTTCAGAAGAAAGTTCCCACATGGGACTCCCTTCAGAAAAGAGGGAAGATTGGTCCTGGGTGGTGCTCCTTGTACAAAGAGAGTGATGAATCTGTCCATCATGTTTTTCTCTCCTGCCCCTTCACGAAAAGTCTTTGGAATGAAATGTTGAGGATGACTAATATCCCCCAAAGGTGGGAAGGCGAGGAGCTTTCTGAAGCCTGGAATAGATGGTGGCAGGAGGCTCCAAATGATAAAGTCAGAGCAATGCCCCTGTTGGTTGCCTGGGGCACTTGGCTTGCCAGAAATCACTTGATCTTTAAAGACACTCCTTTCCCTATTGCTGGTTTAGCAGCAGAAGGGGTCGCCATTTATGAGAATATCCCAACTCCATCTATCTCTCAGCACACCAGACCAGTTCAAAGGGAAGAGGTTAAGGGCTCCATACCCTGGGCTTATTTTGATGGGGCCTCAGATCAAAACAGTAGGTATGGAGCTGGCCTGGTTATATTCTTTCCCTCTGGGAAACTCTTAAAAGCTTCCATTGGCCTTGGCATCGGAACAAACAATTTTGCTAAGCTAAAAGCCTTACACCTTCTTCTTTGCTGGCTATCCCTGTGTAACGAGCGTGAGGCACAGATTTTTGGTGATTCTTTGAATATAGTAAAGTGGACCAATGGAACGCAACAATGCAGAAACTATATTTTAATTCCTTTGCTTAATGAGATCCTCCGTCTTAAAAGGTTTTTTTTTTCTGAGCTCACCATTTGCCATATTTTCAAGGAGCGGAACACAAAAGCAGACCGCCTTTCTAAAGAAGGCACTGAACAAGTTCTGGGCACATGGACAGTAGAAGAAGTGGTTGATGGGGTGGCAAGGCCACTTGCACCTCCAGTTTTTGCTTAACTTTTGAGCTGTTTACAGCTCTTCTTTACTATTTCTGTTGTTACGTCTTTATGTATATTCAGCAATGTGCAAAACTATTATGATCATGAAAGACATTATGACAGGACTCAGCGCTGTTTTCCTTTTCAATGGAGGTCTGAGTCTCTGTCCATTTTTGAACCTCATATACTTTTTGTAAAATGCCAAGACAGTGTCTACTAACTGGCACATTTTGCTATTGTGGTTTTCTTCAAACCTCTGTTTCGGCTGTTTTCCTAATAGGAAGCCAGGAGGTTGGAAAACAACAGAAACTTGTTTATACCTTGAGGCCATGTTTCCCTGGACTGTTTTGGGGGATCACATGGAAGTTCCTACAAATAGTTGTTTTTGGTTTCTCTGTCCGCAAAGAGAGAAACGGAAATGCTTCGCATATGCTATGTAACCTCTCTATTTTAATAGACGGTTCGATTTTTTTCTGCGGAAAATTTAAAAAAAAATAAAAATAAAAAAAGGAAAGTAAAAGCATTGACTTATGCAAATAAAAGATGATATTTTAATAAAATCCAAGATATTTACTAAATGATGATATTTAATAATAAATCCAAGATATTTATTAAATAATAATATTTTAATATAAATCTAAGATCTTTATTAAAAGAGGATATTTTAATAAATATCTTGAAAGGGGATTTGACTAAGATATTTATTATAAGAGGATATTTTAATAAATATCTTGAAAGAGCATTTGTGTATAAAAGGAGAACAGGGGAAAACTTGATGGGCATGGGTGAGTGAGGTGGGAAAACTGACCCGGATGCTGTCAAAAGATTTCTAATTTTGGGCGACAAGAGCATTGAATTCTAACAGAGTCATAGAGTGATCTTAATTGTTATTGGAGTTTTGGGCACGGGGGCCAAAAGACTTGTCTTCTGGATCTGGGGACTGGAGAGGTAGACCCCAAATAGGTTGGGAGAAAAATGGTGGTTTGGTAACGAGAGCAGGAGCCATGGCGGGTCAGGAACATCTTCAAACAAGGTTCCAGGTAAGTATTCAATAGTGAATTGATATATTCTGCTTCAAAAATTTCACTCTGGATTGTGTAGTATCAATTTGGTTAATGATTGTTAACTGAGAAAATTTAGGGCTTTCCACGAGCCATGGTAGGTCAGGAACATCTTCAAACACAGTTCCAGGTAAGTATTCAATAGTGAATTGATATATTCTGCTTCAAAAATTTCACTCTGGGTTGTGTAGTATCAGTTTGGTTAATGATTGTTAATTGAGAAAATTTACGGCTTTACAAGAGATTTTCCATGGAACAACAAATAATCCTATTAACCAAAACAATACAATGAATCTCTGAGAGGAGATGTACAAGGTGATTACGTCAACCAATCAACTTCCATATAGTTTAAGCCTCTATATATACAGCTATTGTTATAGAATTACAGTTACAAATGGGTGGACAAAAAGAATTCAATTAAGAATAGGTGGGTAGAAAATACATGCAAAGAAATGCAACAAGTCGGAATATCGTCTCCTGCATGATATGGTCTTTGGTTGTGAGTGAGGCAGTTGGAGAAACCAATTGATGCTGAGGGAATTTCCTTGGATGACATTGGCCCCATGTCTGACTAGGTGTGAAGACTGAGATGCCTAGTATAGAATATTCTCTTGATTGTTTAAAAAGGGGAGGATGAGAAGGAGCAGGTGAAGTAGAGGATATTCCAAACCAAGCGTTACAGGATTAGGAGAGTCAGGCATCACCCACAGTACCCACCATTAGATGTTAAACTCTGGGTGGAAGACCTTCCATCACAAGAGGAGGACACATAAAAAGAGAAAATGGCATTCATAGCAGATAGTAGATATGTTGACATATATTTGATGTAATTTTGTTTTGTCTATTCAGTTTTGACTTCACAAACTACCGACAGTGAATGTAAGTGTACATCTTATATCATTTGACATCGAATGTATCTTGTATATATATCTAGCATTCATATTTGTACAGCAATGTTATTGATTTATATTTAAACTTGAATGAAAAAATAAAACATTTTGCATTCCATAATGCTTGTCAATTTTTTGCCAAGTTATTACCAATTTTTTCCAACTTTCCAAGTTGATGAAAGCTCTCCTAATTTTTTCCCAATTCCATTAGATTCAAAATCAGATCAAACTCACTAACATCTATCTGCATATATTTCCATCCATTGGCTTCAAATCTTCACCAATTGATAACCTCACCATTATTTCCTGCAACAATTAGATTACCTACAAACAACGCTACAATTACAATATCATCTCTTTTGATTCTTATATAAAAATTTGGACCTAGTGGACTTCTATTCAGCCTGTTTTTCCAAAGGTACTCATCAATCTTTGTATACCAGGAGGGTGTTTGTTTAAGCCTGCATAATGTATTTCCCGATATACAATGTAGGTGATTTTTCCCTTTTTTACACAAAGCATTGGGATTGCCCATGAACATTTCCTACTCTAAGTCCCCATTTAGAAATGCACTTTTGACAATCATATAACAAATGATCCACTTGAAACCCATTGCTATAGCTAATAGCAACTTGATTCTGTTTTTGTTTTTGTAACATGTGCAAACATTTCTTCATACAGTGCCTTCTTTGTATGCAAAACCTTCCACTACTAGCCCACCTCTTGCTTGTCAATTGAACATTCTAATTTGTACATTGTCGTGTAGACACACTTGCATCCAATTGCACTTTTAACCAATGTGGGAAAAGTTGACCTCGGGAATAAATCGGCAAGGGTCCGAAAATTGAAAAATTCGTTAAAGTCGGGAGGTTTTAAAAAAAACGGCAAAAACTTGGCAAAATTTAAAAAGTACAAAAATATTTTTTTTTTAAATTTTTGTAGCATCTAAATTATCCACAACATCAAATAAATGCATTACCAGATAAATATGAAAAGAAAGCTAATATATAAGATGTATAAGAAGTCTAGTGCTACATCACATATCAACAGTGAATCAGGTCTTGAATCTTGAGTCCTGACTCAGTTTCAAGGGTCAAAATATCAACAAAAAATATAATAAATGTATATCATCATCGTGAGTCATCTACGTGTCATAAACTAATCAGTCACTAAGTTCCTCTACCCATTTTACGGGAATAGGGAATGCCTTTGCCTTTTCCTCCAGAGGAAGAAGGCCTTGCTCCTAGGGCTACAAATGAACTATGTTGTCCTCTAGAAGCAAAAATAAGTGGTCTCCTCTATCCTTTGTTGTTGCCCATCCCTGATGGTGTCACCTCCTCCTCCTCCTCCTCTTGTTCCTTCTCCTCATGTTCTTGCTCCTCCTCCACCTGCTCTACCTCTCTCTCCCTTGCAACTACTACCTCCTCCAACTCTAATGCCTCCAGATCGATCTCACAAAACTAGTAAATCTCCTCCTCTTGGACAGTGACAAACACCTTCTCTCTCCACAGGCACGAATCACAAAGGTTAAAGTACAAAATGAGCAGAAAAATCAGTCTTTTCCTAACTTATATGTGACCTAGCACCTCACTCACGATTTTTGGGAAAAACTCCCGATTTTAACCTGAGTTTTACAATTAAATCTTGAGTTTTTCATTTTTTTTAAATCTTGGAAAACTCAACCGATAACATCGACAAGTTGAAAAAGTCGTGACTTCCCGATGTTATCGCAATTTTATCGGGAGTTTTTCCATAGTGTTTTTAACTTCATGCAATCCCATAAGGACACTATTACCACAAAACCTAGCAGGTCCAATGAGAGGACTCACCGGGCAAAAGGCCAGACCCTATGGCAACACTAAAGAAGGGTTGCCACTATCACCTCAGCAGCCCTCCTCCTGTTGTTTAGTGGGATTTCAACCACAAGGGAGGCTTCCCTATGTCTGCGAGTTATTCTAATACTACGGCTCAAGGTGGCTTATCTTGGAGTTCTAAAGATAGGTAGAGGGCTGGGCAAGGCCTAAGATGACCAAGATATTCAAAGCTAGGGTTCAAGCTTTCTAAGGTTGGACCTATGAGAAGGCTGCTATAAGTTAAAGTTTGAATGACGTTCAATTTTAGGGCATGCAATGGCAATGGCATATAGCAACCTTAGAAAAAACCTTAAAATGATATTCAACAAGAAGGGAACAAAAAGTTTCCAATAGAGACTAGGCTAATGCAATTAAAGTGTTTAAGGGTTGTTAGATATGTGCAAATAGCATTAAATAAGGATGATGTCAGCTATTCTAGGGCATGAAAAGCAACTTATGATATTAGATTTTACTTTTATATGAATATATAAATTATCCCACAATTTAGATCCACTCCTATCCAATGAAACAACATTTTACAAACAAATTTGCTCCTAAAACCATATCGCCTGCCCTAGCTATTGAAAATAGTAGCGAGCGAAGGCCTTCTTTGACTCATGCCTTAGTCAAAGTGACCACAAGCAATCTTTCCTTAGCATGTGCAAGTTCCTAAAAATCAAGATGTGTTCATGAAGCAACTTTACTCACGCGAATAGTTGGAGGCTCGGTTATTTGTCTCTAGTGCGAGTTAGCTTTGGAAAAGGACAAGTGACCAGTCTCAAAGGTTATTTGTGGCTAGGACGAGTTGCATGAGTCAGTTAGACTCAGTTAACTAGTCAATCACAGGTTAGAGATCCAAAAATAAACTTGCCAGTTTTAGATGGGTCAAAAAGCTTATGAGGATGAAGGCACAAAATTGGAACATTGTTTTGTGTGAGCACATGGTTTTGAGGCAAGACAATAGAGAGCATGAGTTTTTGTGTGAACTACTAGAGTTAGGAAGAGCATGAAGGAGAGGCTTACACGCAGTGTTTTGGCAGAAGAAATCCTTGTTGGTATGCACTAGGAAATAGGAGGAATTTCTAGGGCCAATGCAAGGATTTAGGAGCTAAAGACAAGGTTCTTACAGGCAAGTTTAGAGCTAGGTACTAGAAGGGGGAACGAGCTTGTTCTCAAGAGAAACCAATTGACTTGTAATAATTCAATTTACTCAAACTTCTATCAATATAATTTCTACAGCGAGCAAAGCGTTTTCCCAATTGGGTTCCCTAGAAACTTTTGTGTTTTTGGCTATCATGTGATTGTGTTTAATTCCGTTCTATTTCACTACAAATAAGTAGAGAAAAAAATTGTCTTGGGTTACATGTTAGTCTCAGATTTGCGCATTCAAGCAATAGCAGAATTTTCGAACAAAGAGGGGAAGATTTTTTTGGAGGGGGAGCTCTGAAACCCTAACGATGGCGATAGGGTTCGATATTGTGCAGGCGATCGACAGCGATGGGTAGGTCGGATGGTATGGAGACAGCAACTCAGGGAGGTAAGTGTCAGGGTACGACGAACATCTGGTCTGTACTTGTCACCAGCTCGGACTGCGTTGGATATGACGACGACAGGAAACGGGGATTTAGAGCGAAAGTGTTGATTTATGGTAGCATCGGATGTGCTCTAGCCTTGTAACTTTGTATACAGGCTAGGACACATGTATTCCATAAAACCCAGAATGGTTTTGGAAAATTCCACTTAGAGATGGTTTAATCAAATTAATTAATCGTTTTTTAATGTTTTCCTCAGTCTAAACTTGGGGAAACTGATTAATTAAAGGGTATTAATTAAACTAAGTGTGAATCTTTTAGATAAAGTCATGGATCACCTCCAATTTAATCTTAGCCCTTGATTATGTTTTAATCTTGGTCGTTGAAGGGTCAACGGAAGAATATAAGAAGGGTGAGGGGCCTATGAAAAATACGTTGAGTACATTGAGCATTTGGCATTTTCGAGTTTGTGTGAGGAGACACAGCTTTTGGTCAGAATCAAATCACTAGGGCAGGGTTTGCTAAGTGATGTCTATTCAGTGATCACATTCAAAGAGGGGCAGAAGCAACGACTGGTCAAGAGGACCACGAGTGCATTTCAGAGAGAGGCAACAGTGACGCAGAGAGAGACAGCGCAGTTTTCTTAAGGGGTGATGCAGTTCCTGAAGGAACCCACTCAGAAATGATGTAGTGTTTCCTTGATTCGGTCTGGAGATAGCTGGGAGCTGGGGTTTCTGAGCCAGGAGGGCCAAAATACAATTTCGAATCAGCTTAGATCAGTTATTGAGCAGAGGTGACGCAGTTCCAAAGCTTGCCCATGCAGGCTTACGTAGTTCTAGCATAGGCATCACGCAGAGGCAAAGAGGGGCTTCCCAAGTTGGGTTTTTCCAGGGACTTAATCCAAAAATAACTGTGTCAAATGTGGATGCTTTTCATTATATTTTGTTCAGATTGTTTCAGCACTTATTCCGCAGCATTATTTGTGTAGACTGCTTCAGAAATTACTTTGATATTTCACTGTAATGAAATAATTATGAAACATAATAGCGAAGTAATTCAGATTTGTTGCAGTAGGAATCCAGATTTAGGATTTTTTCACAAAAAGGAGGATGGAGGAGTTTTTTACTAATACTTTTCACCTTGCAGCCTGTGAAAATTTCTAAACAAAAATCCTACTGCAGTGTCTTGATTTACTTTTACCACTTGATTTAAATTACAAGTTAATTTTTTGAATTATACAATGAATTCAACAAAGTAAACACAACTGCAACCTACACATTTACAGATCATTTGCTGAACATTACGCACACATGGTAAAGTGACACATATTTTTCGGACAAATGTCCTGAAAAAACCCAATGCGGGAAAACTGGTGCAGCTAGATGTGGAGGGTTTTATTATTATGCAGAATTCAAATACAACAATATCCGGGCACCAAAAATGGTTCACCCTATAGATAAATTACACGGCAGTAGTACCACTTTCACTTGGAGATAGAAAATATGGTTGATTCACACCCTCAAACGGGATTTACAGATCTTGAGCCCTTTCTAGCCCACCAGAAACCCCGACGTTGTCCCTCAGCCCTCTGCGTTAGCCTCTTTGGCCTCTATCAGCCTCTGCGTTGCCCTAGATGGGCCTGCATCAGTCTCTCAAAGCTTACGTTGCCCCTGCGCTGCCCTCGCTAGACCTGCGTTGCCCTGGCTAGACCTGCGTCACCCCTGAAGGGTTGTTGCTAACTCTGTGTTTCCTTCTGCGTGGCTTTGGTTGAACTGCTTATCTCTGTTTGGCCTCTGTGCTGCCTAGTACACTGCCTCTCTGTCATTGTTGTATTCTTAGCCTCGGATCAGGTCATACCTTGCCAATCTCTACCCCTTACTGCACTGCAAACTCGCTTCAAAATTCCTAGCAAACCTCGCCCTAGAATTTTGACTTAGCTTCAATGCCCTGCCAATGTGTGTGTTCTCCAACTGACCCCAAGCCCTTTCTCTTATACTTTTCTCATTGGCAAACCAACAGTCATGATCTAATCTCTAATCAACAGCTAAGATTAGAAGTTGTTTGATCCACGTCACTTGGAACACTCTCATCACATGTTTAATTTAATTCACTTTAATCTTCTAATTTTCCTAAGCTAGACTTAGGGTCCTTAATTAAAAAGATTAATTGTTTGAATAACTATCAAAGCAAATGTAATTTTTCCAAATGCTTTCTGGGTCTTAGAGATCTCATGTACTCCAGCTTCTCCACAAAATTTCGAAGCTAGAGAACATCTGATGCTACCCCAAAATCTCAGCACTCCATCTTAGCAAGGAGTGTGCTCTAGCAATACATCCACACCAAACTATTGCCTGATCTCGGCATCGATTTCTGCGCTACTGATGCTTGGCCTATTGCCCTCCACCCACTGCGTTGCTGCTCTCTGTGTTGTTGCCCATTTCACTGCCACTGACACTGCTACATCCGTACTGTAGCTCCCTCTCAAATTGTTGCATCATGTTGCCTATAGCACTGCCACTGCTAACTATTGCACTGCAACTCAGTTGCTGAGAAGTAAGCAACTAAAGGACCCCTGCCCAATCACTGACAAACAAGTCAGTCGGGCTGTACCTCATCACTGAAGCTCCCTTGGCTGTTGCTCTGCGCTGTCCTCCTGAAGCCACTGCGCTACTACAGCTCTGCACTACATAAGCATTGCCTCCTCTGCGTTGTTGCTTCTACATTGTTGTTGCCTCTACGTTGTTGTTGCCTCTACACTGCGCTACTCCCAACTTCAACATCCCAGCGCTACCCTCTACTTCACTGTGTTCTCCTACAATCACTGTTCCACTTGTCCCACTACCGTCTTAAGGCTCCTGTAGCTCGTATGTGATCCAAGAGTTGGGCACCTCAAGGATCCTGCCTGCTCCATCTGCAGTTGCTCTACATATCAATGTCGCCCCACTTTCATTGCTCATGAGCACTCATGGCTACATCATCATCAGAGCCATCGTCTTCTTTAGCTGTTGCAGCCTTGGAATCAACTTCCTTGTCCTTCTTCCTTAGAGGACAAGTGGTGGCGAAGTGTCCAAGTTCACCACATCTGAAGCATCGGATCTTGGATACATCCCTCTTCTTCTTCCCTTATTGCTTCTTGGATGCAAGGGTTGCATCTTCCTCTTCCTCCTTCTTCACTTTATTGGATCCAGTGTTGTTTTGTCTCTTGGTCATCCGGTGGATTTCCTCTTGTCGGAGGATAGCCTGCATGTCGTCCCAACTTGGAACGTCTTGTCTGCCCAAGATGCTTTAGACAAACGTTTCTTATTCATCTGAGACTGGATTTAGAGCAGTCCTCACCATGACATCATCCTCCACTTTAACCCCCATGGCAATCAGTTGATCCCGGATTGTCTGCAACCTGAAGAGGAAAGGATCGATTTCCTCCCCCTTATTCATCACAAACAACATCATTTGGTTCTCCGGAAGCATCTTCTTTTGGACGGACTTTCCTTGATACATTGTGGTCAAAGTTGTCCACATATCATTAGCTGCCTTCTTCTCAGCAATGTGTGGGACCACATGATCCTTGATCCCGTCCATGATAAAGCACTTAGCATGCACCTCTGCTTCATTATGCTTCGCGAGAAGAGCTGCGTCGGTTGGTGTAGCCAAGACATTCTCTGCATGTTCCCGAAGTCCGCATGCCTCCAGGACCATCAAGATTCTGGCCTTCCAGATTGCAAAGTTGGAAAAGTCGTCCAACCTATCCTGATCACGCAATCCGTACAGCGCCTTCTAGCTCAAGACAATCTGTTGAAACAGATGCTCCTCTCCCCATTGTTGTTGCTACTCTCAACAGAAGCTCGGATCTAGGGTCCTTGGCAAAAATGCACCTTCTATAGTAACTGCTCCCTCTAACAACTAATTCCTTCCTCGGAAATCTACCAAATCCCTTGAATCAACCCTCTTTGATCACCCTCCTGATCAATCCTCAGATTTCTTTGGCAAAAATCTGCTGAGTGGTTGTTCTCCTCCTACTCTTTGTCAACTTAGCTAGGCATTGTTCTGCACCAACAGAACCTGTGCCATACCAGCAACTTCTGAAGACCGGAAGCTACACTTCCAACCCCGGCAAACTTCACAGCGTCACTGCAAACTGGATTGTGTCACCCTCTAAGTTCTGCTTCAGCCATTGCGTCACCTCAGCATGCCTCCGACTAGCACTGCGTCACCCTTACTGGTGTTACGTCAGCCTTTCCATAAGCAAGGTTGGCTCTGCGTCACCCTAGTGATGTTGCGTCAGCCTCTGCGTGAGCAGACTAGCTCTGTGTCCCTCTCAGTTGGGTCTGCATCCCTCTTGATACTGCGTTGCCTTCTCTGGTCTATGCAGCTTCAGTCGCCCTTCCTGCTGCAAAAAATTCTTTAGCCGCTTTATTAGAGATTCAACTTGATCTGCAATGCTGTGATACCATGTGAAAATTTCTAAACAGAAATCCTACCACAATGTCTTGATTTACTTTTCCTACATGATTTTAATTACAAGTTAATTTTTTGAATGATTTAGTAAAATCAGCAAAGTAAACACAGCTGTAGCCTACACATTTACTGAACATTATGCACACATGACAAAGTGACACAGATATTTCAAACAAATGTCCCCAGAAAAAACCTAATGTGGGAAAACCAGTCCAGCTAGCTCTGGAGTGTTTTATTATTATGCAGAATTTGAATACAACAATAACCGAGCACCAAAAATGGTTCGCCCTATAGAGAAATTACACAGCAGTAGTACCTCTTTCACTTGGAGACAGAAAATATGGCTGATTCACACCCTCAAACGGGATTTACAGAACTATAGACCTTTTTGGCCCACCAGAAACCCCAGCGTTGTCCCTCAACCCTCTGCGTCAGCCTCTCTGTCCTACGTCAGCCTCTAGGCTGCCCTGGATGGGCTTGCATCAGTGTCTCAGGGCTTACGTTGCCCCTACGCTGCTGTGGCTAGGCCTGCGTCACCCCTGAAGGGTTGTTGTTGCCTCTGCACTTCCTTCTGTGTGGCTCTAGTTGATCTGTGTATCTTTGGCTGGCCTCTGTGCTACCTGGTACGTTGCCTCTTCATCGTTGTTGTATTCTTGGGCTCTGATTAGATCATTCGTTGCCAATCTCTTCCCCTCACTGCACTGCAAACTTGCTACGAAATTCTTAGCAAACCCCGCACTAGAATTTCGACTTAGCTTCAGTGCTCTGCCAATGTGCGTGTTCTCCAACTGACCCCAAGCCCTTCTCTTATACTTTTCTCGTTGGCAAACAAACGGCCGTGATCTAATCTTTAATCAACCACTAAGATTAGAAGCTGCTTGATCCACGTCACTTAGAACATTTTCATCACATGTTTAATTTAATTCACTTTAATCTTTTAATTTTCCTAAGTTAGACTTAGGGTCCTTAATTAAAAAGATTAATTATTTGAATAACTATCAAACCAGATGGAATTTCTCCAAACGCTTTCTGGGTCTTGGAGATCTTCTGTAGTCCAACTCCTCCACAAAATTTCGAAGTTAGTGCACATCTGATGCTACCACAAAATCTCAACACAGCCAACGGTAAGAGACTACACGCATCCACAGAAGGAGTCCACAGTTACCGTTTTCTGGGGAGATTTCAAACAACAAACAAGGGGAGAAACCATGGTCAACCAAAGGGACTCTGTTGATCTGGATCCCGAGCTTGGAGATATTCTGTCAGTATGGGAGTTGGAAGTCACGGAGCATAATATTGAAAAATTTGTTCGTCCAGCTGGGCTTCCAGTCGGGGAGAGGCGAGGTTCAAGGGAGGACTGGAGACAAGGTAGAGATTTAGGGCTTCTAGAGAAAAAATTGTGCATAAAAAAACACGAAGGATTGCTACAGACAGGGATCCAGAGGGGAGGCAGGATTGATTTCTCCTGATGACAGATAGCGCAGCGGAGGAAGCGGGCGAAAAACAAGTAAGTAATCCCACGACCAGTTTTTATAAAGGCCCAGTTTTCTTTTCGGGTGGGCTTGAAGATATAGTAATCAGTTGTGGAAAGAAGGGCAAGGAGGGTTTGAAATCCTTCTTGGTAGAGGATTTGGGGCCGCCAGAAGAAATAAGGGGGATTTGTCTAGACAGTGCCATTACATGCAGTTGCCCTTTACATTTGCGGAGTGGGGAGCCAAATCGTCAAGAAGGGAACCCTATTTCAAGCGGGATAGGAAAAATTGGTCGAACTGAGGTTGTGCAGAGTGTTCAACCTTTTTATGAGGCCAGGAAGGGGGCTTGCAGTGAGAAGATCGGAGGGGAGCTCTTTCCTTACCTCTCGGCGGAACGAGAAGGCTTTAATCAGATAGAGCGACATCCGAAGACGATGGTGATATCTCATTCAGTGGGAGAGGAAGACCAGGCAAGGGAAGGATCTCTCCCCATATCTGGAATCAATTTGGCAGAAGGGCAATTAGAGCCGCTCTCTGCAGGAGGTACCAATGCGAAAGAGACCTCACCTGTGACTGGGGTAGGAGGAGGAAACGGGAACACGGGGGGGGAAGAGAAAGAAAATTAAGTTGATTAAGAGAAAGGAGACAAACCTGAATCTGGGGTTGGCAGTAGACTTACAAATTGACGAGGCCATGGAAGCGGCAAAAACCACGTTGGTCGGGAGGTCAAGGGAAAAAAATACTCAGCCAATTATATCAAGGAATGGACTGCAAAGTCGTGGAAGGAGGCACCATACCAGCATTTTGAGGTATCTACCCTTGCTTGGGGTTGGTTCATGATAAAATTCAACAAGGGTGAAACTCTTGAATGGGTGTTGAATCGTAATTGGTGTTTTGGTAAAAGCCCAATCTTATTTAAAAAATGGAATCCTTTGTTTGATGCCCAAAGAGAGAAGGTGGAGGAGACTATGATTTGTGTAAGGCTCTCGAGCTTACCCGCACCTTTCTGGACAGAATCGGTCTTCAAAGCAATTGGGAATCCATTGGGTCAGTTTCTGGAAGCAGACATGTCTTTCCTGCAAATAATGGATATAGGATTTGCAAGAATTTTGTTAAGATTGAACCTGAGGGAAGGGTTGCCAGATGATACTTACCTCAAATATAAGGTTTTAGCCTTTACTCAAATCATTGATTACAAACAATTGCCTTTCTCTTGTCATCGCTGCCACAAATATGGTCATCCTACCCGAGAGTGCGCTTTGGGTTTTAGAAGACGAAGAAGGCAGCGAGGGGAAGTGGGATTGATAGAAAGGAATAAGGAGGAGGAGAAGAGCAAGGGCTTCACAGAGGGGGAAGATGGAAAGAAAGGAAGGAGACAAGATGCAAATGGAAGTAGAAGAATCACAAGATATGGAGATAAAGGATAGCCCTGTACAAGAGCATGTCCAAATGGGGGAGCCGGTTCGGGCAAACACAGTGGAAGGTGAAGAAGCTATTACTGCGCCTCAACCAGAGGGTAAGGTTCTGGAACCTATCCCTTCTTTCAATTCACCCTTGTTGTCTATGTTCAATTCAATTTCGAGGCCTGGTCCCTTCAGGCCTTTGAACAAGGATTATTACATGTTGATTTTGTAAATGAGGCACTTGACAGTATCATAACTTCTATACCTGAGATTCTTTCGAATCATCCTGTAGTGACAAGCCTTGAGACTCCTAGTCTTTCATGCTCCTCTTTAGAGAAGCCTCACTATAATCTCAGACCTCGAGAAAAGAAAATTATCCCTTTGGAAGTTGTGGGAGGGTTGGGTATCCAACCGATTTCGGTTGGGCCTCGCAAAGCTAGAGGAAGGAAGTCAAACCTCTCAAAGGATCAGCTAAGAGAAAAAATCGACATTGCAGATGGGAAACAGTTATAACTTTCACGGGTGCTTAGAGCAGCACAAAACCCCTTTCCTGGTTTTAAATGATAATAATGTCCTTCAATTTCAAAGGTTTTGTTAGTGCCTCAAAAGAACTAGCCCTAAAGGCATTTATTCAGACTTATGATCCTTATGTGATAATGCTGCAAGAAACCCTGGGAGCAAGAGAGGAGATAAGTAGGGCTTTGAGCAAAATATTTCCAGGCTGGTATTTTCAATCTTTGGATGCAAAAGGAAGATTTGGGGGTTTGGCAACGGGAGTCAAAGAAGGAAGACTGAAACTATTAAACATCTGAGGGTTGGAACAAGTCTTGGGAATAGAGGTATACTCCCTGGAGTTATGCTCGACCTTATTACTGTCGACCATGTAGAAATTTCTGAATCTTAATTCTTATGCAAAAATTATTTCTGTTAAACCAGTTAAGCTTCTCCTACTTATACAAGTTATCAACTGAATAAATTCAAGCTAACATCAAAGCAAAACACATAACAGATCTCTACCAATTCAGATCTAGAATAAGCACATGCACACATAGACAAAGTGACACAGTTATTTCTGGACAAACTATCCCCGGAAAAACCCAATGCGGGAAAGCCTATCTCTGGCTGATGGAGGGCTTTATTATTAAGAATATTTCTGAATACAGAACTTTGGGTTCCAGATCTGGAAAACCCTACAGAGAAAACTCTAGATCTGCAGCACCTGGCTGATCTAAGACCACAAACACTGACTGATCCATACCCTCAAACGGGATTTACAAGACTCAGCCGCATCTAGGCCTAGAAACCCCAGATCTACCTCTGAAAGACACTGTGTCAACCTTTGAAGGCCTCCAAATGCTCAGCGCTGCCACTGGAAGGGACTGCGTTACCCCAGACTAGGTGACGCAGTCACTACGCTGCCCCTAAGGGTCTCTGCTTAACCCCTGAAGGGCTTCCTGAAAATCACGCTGTCCTTGTTGTTGCTTTTGTCGTCTACTGTTGCTGCTGTTGTCGTCTACTGCTGCTGCTGCTACTACCGTTTGCTGCTGTCGTCTGCTGCTGCTGCTACCTTCCTCTGCGTTGTCTTTGCTGATCTCTTCTCTGCTTCTTGTGTATTCTAGACCCCCGGGATCATATCATCCCCTTGGTCTAAATTCCCCTCTCTGCAACTGAAACACTTCTGAGAATTCTTAGCAACCCCGCCCTAGAATCTCGCTTCAGTGCTCCACCTCTATGTGTTTTACAAATGACCCCAAGCCTTTCCTTTATACTTTTCTCATTGACAAATCAACGGCCAAGATTAAATCTTTAATCAATGGCTAAGATTAAAATAAAGTTTGATCTGTGTGACTTAAGACAATTTCATCACATGTTTAATTAAACTCACTTTAATTATTTTATTTTCCTAAGTTTTAACTTAGGAAATACATTAAAATAATTAATTAATTTAATTTCTCCTAAACCAGATGAAATTTCCTAAATCCATTTTTGGATCTTGTAGATCAGGTGAACTCTAGTCCTTCCTCAAAATTTGGGACCTAAAGCACAATTGATGCCACCCCAAATACACAAAATCTCAACACTCCCTCTTAGCATCAAGGGTGTGCTCTAACAATACATCACACTTATGCATTACATGATTTTGGGCACTGATTTTGTGTTGTTGAAGCTTGGCCTCCTGCCACTCAACTCTGCATTGTTGCCCATGACTCTGCCACTGCCACCGCAACCACTGTACTGCAGCTCCCTCTCAGTATGTTGCATATGTGCTACTCATAGCACTGCCACTATTGATTTGCTGCACTGCAACTTCAGTTGTTGAAAGAAACAACTGAATCTCCTGCCCAATCTTTGACAAACAAGTCAGATAAGCTACATCCTCATCATTAAAGCTCCATAGGCTACAAATCTGTGCTGGCATCTAAAGAACGATGCACAGTTACAGCTCTGCTAGCATAATCAGACTCCCTCTTTACTACTAGAGTCACATTAGCTCCTTGTGCTGAAATCTATCACGTTGCTGTTGCACTACGCTGTCCCTCTAAAGCTCTCTGCGCTGCTGAAGTCACGTCTGCGCTGCTACTGCTTCTACGTTGTTGCTACTATGCTCTGCGCTGCTCCTCCCAACCTCCAGATCTGCCTCTGCTTATGCCTCATCTGTGATCTATGCACCCAATGCTCCACTTGTCCCGCTACTGTCTTAAGGTTGTCATAGCTCGCTTGTGATCCAAGAGATGAGTTGCTCAAGGATCCCGCGTTACTTCCATGTAACTCCTTTACATGTCCATGTCACCCCACCTCCGTGGTTCATGAGCACTCATGGCTACATCATCTCCGGACCCATCATCTGCCACTGCTGCTTTGGAAGAAGATGCTTCCTTGTCCTTCTTCTTTCTTGGACAATTGCTGGCAAAATGTCCCATTTCGCCACACTGGAAGCACTTGATCTTAGAAAGATCCTTCTTCTTCTTTGGCTGCTTCTTCGATGCCAAGGCTGCATCTTCCTCCTCTTCCTTCTTAACCTTGCTCAACACAGGGTTGTGCTGCTTCTTGGTGAACTTTAGTAGTTCTTCATGCCGCAGGATCAACCACAAGTTGTCCCAATCTAGGAGGTCTGCTCTGCCCAAGATACTTTGGACAAAGGTTTCCCACTCATCCGTGACTGCATTGAGGGCAGTCTTGACTACCACTACTTTATCTATGGTTGCACCCGTTGCAGTCAGCTGATCCCAGATTGACTGCAATCTGAAGAGGAAGTGCTCGATGTCTTCTCCCTTGGTCATCATGAATGACCTCATTTGGGCCTCCAACAGCATCTTTCTTTGGACTGATTTTCCCTCATATAGGGAATTCAAGGCCTTCCACATCTCATTAGCTATCTTCTTCTCAACTATCTGTGGTACAATATGGTCCTTGATACTGTCCATTATCAACCGCTTGGCATGTCCAGCAGCTTCTCTATGCTTCCGAAGGAGATCCACATCTGTCGGTGTGGCTAGGGTCTGCTCTGCATGGTCTCTTAGACCATATGCCTCAAGGACAATCAGGATCCTAGCTTTCCATACCGAAAAGTTTGAGATGCCCTCTAGCCTATCCTGATCATGCAGTCCATTAGGAGCCATCTGCTCAGAATGTGTCGGAGCTCCTCTTCTCTATGCTAGAGATCTTGGATCTAGGGTCCTTTACGAACTGGGCACCCTCTACTCCCTCTAACACTTGATTTCCCTCCTTGAAAATCTACCAAATCAACTATGATTCAGCTTCTTCTTTGATCCTCTGACCAAACTACAAGTTTCCTTTGGCAAGAAGCTCTCTGAGAAGTTGATCTCTTCCCAAACTTTGTCACTTGTGCTAATGTTAAAAATCCGAAAACTTCAGAAGTTTAACCCCACCAACTCTTCTGCATTTCTGCAACTTTTCTGCAGGCTTTTCTAGATCTGACAGATTCAGTCTAAACCACACTGGCTAGCTTTAGACCCAACCAGCGTTGTTTCTGAGTTGCCTCTGCGCAGTAATTGCATGGGCTTGCTAGGACACAGCACTGGACAGCGTCACCGTTCCCTCTACGTGATTTTGCTCCTGAAAATTGCGTTGTCCCTTCAGATCTGCTTTTCTACTGCCTTTCCAGCTGCTTTCTGCAGCGAGATCCTTCAAATTCTTCAGCTGGTGACCCTTCCAGATCTGCAATTGCTCCAATACCATGTAGAAATTTCTGAATCTTAATTCTTATGCAGAAATTATTTCTGTTAACCCAGTTAAGCTTCTCCTACTTATACAAGTTATCAATTGAATAAATTCAAGTTAACATCAAAGCAAAAAACATAACAAATCTCTACCAATTCAGATCTAGAATAAGCACATGCATACATAGACAAAGTGACACAGTTATTTATCAACAAACTGTCCCTAGAAAAGCCTAATGTGGGAAAACCAGTCTCTGGCTACTGGAGGGCTCTATTATTAAGAATATTTCTGAATACGCAACTCTGGGTTCCAGATCTGGAAAACCCTACAGAGAAAACTCTAGATCTGCAACACCTGGCTGATATAAGACCACAAAGACTGACTGATCCACACCCTCAAATGGGATTTACAGGACTCAGCCAGATCTAGGCCTAGAAACCCCAGATCTGCCACTGAAAGACACTGCGTCGGCCTCTAAAGGCCTCCAAATGGTCAGCGCTGCCACTAGAAGGGATTGCTTACCCCAGACTGGGTGACGCAGTCACTACGCTGCCCCTAAGGGTCTCTGCTTAACCCCTGAAGGGCTTCCTGAAAATCACGTTGTCCTTGTTGTTGTTGTTGCCGTCTACTGCTGTTGCTGTTGTCGTTTGCTGCTGCTGCTGCTACTACCGTCAGCTGTTGTCGTCTACTGCTGCCTTCCTCTGCATTGTCTTTGTTGATCTCTTCTCTGCTTATTGTGTATTCTAGACCCTCGGGATCAAATCATCCCCTTGGTCTAAATTCCCCTCTCTGCAACTAAAACACTTCTGAGAATTCTTAGCAACCCCGCCCTAAAATCTCAGCTTAGCTTCAGTGCTCTGCCTCTGTGTTTTACAAATGACCCCAAGCCTTTCCTTTATACTTTTCTCGTTGACAAATCAACGGCCAAGATTAAATCTTTAATCAATGGCTAAGATTAAAAGAAAGATTGATCTGTGTGACTTAAGACAATTTCATTACGTGTTTAATTAAATTCACTTTAATTATTTTATTTTCCTAAGTTTTAACTTAGGAAATACATTAAAATAATTAATTAATTTAATATCTCCTAAACCAGATGAAATTTCCTAAATCCATTTATGGGTCTTGTAGATCAGGTGAACTCTAGTCCTTCCTCAAAATTTGGGATCTAGAACACAACTAATGCTACCCCAAATACACAAAATCTCAACATAACATTTATGGGCCCTGTCTGGACAAGGTCTCTTTTTGGAATAATCTTTTTACAAAATCTTTTATGGTAAATCCGAACCTAGTGATAGGTGGGGATCTGAATTTTTCTATTGGCCTCTCGAAAACCTGGGGTGCCTCAGCACATGCTAACCCTCTGGTTGATTTCTTCATGAATAAGGGAAAGCTAGGGTGGCAAAGAGACTGGATTGTTTTCTACTAAAAGAAGACTTGGTGTCTAGACTTCTGATTTTTAGACATTGGGTGGGGGAATGAGGAGACTCGAATCACCTCCATATCCTGCTTGAGATGAAAGGACAAAATAAAAAACATGGCTCTCCTTTCAAATTCAATCCTTCATGGCTCAAGGATGAATCCTTTAACACCCTTTTCAAATCAAATTGGATGTCAAGGGATGATGATCAGGGTAGGGATAAAGCCTACCTATTCATGGAAAACTTAAAACGTATGAAAAAGGAAACCATTGAATGGGAAAAACTTAGAAAGCCTCAGAAAAGTTGATCTAAGAAAGATAGGAGAGGAACTAAACTTGCTAGAGAGCCCGTAAGACGATGGATATGAGTCAGCAGAGAAGAGGGATAGAATTAAGCTGCTGGAATCAAATTGAAGGAAAATCCTCACTGATAGGGAAGAGCAATGGAGACTTAAGAGCAAAGCTATTTGGTTGACAATTGGGGATGAAAACTCAATATTTTTCCAGAACTATGCTAAAGGGAGAAAAAACATAAACACCATATGGGACCTTAAAACGAAGGAAGGCATTAATGCAAATTCCTTTGAAGACCTTTCCCTACTGGGAAGAAATCACTTTAAAAATCTCTTTAAAGCCCCGGCTAAGGCTTTTATTGCTAAGGTGATTCGGGTTGCTCAGAATTTCCCAAGGTATGTTGAGGAGGAGGAGAATGACATTATTATGGGGCCAGTGACAAAAGGGGAGGTCGATGCAAAAGGATAAGAGTCCAGACCTGGATGGGTGGACTGTGGAGTTCTTTCAACACTTTTTTGAGACCATCGGGGATGATCTTACAGGGGTGGTAGAGGAATCAAGGGTCAAAGGATCGATATATGAACCTTTTAATGCAACTTTCCTGGCTCTAATCCCTAAGAAGGAGGATCCATTGTCTTTTGAGGACTTCAGACCTATCTCTTTGTGTAATTGTATTTACAAAATTAATGCAAAAGTAATAGCAGTCCGTTTGAAACTTATTCTTTTAAGAAACATCTCGAAAGAGCAATTTGGGTTTTTGGATGGTAGACATATTCACGAAGCTATGGGGGTAGCTCAGGAAACCCTACATAGCATAAAAAGGAGTGGGAAAAAAGGAGCTATTGTTAAAATCGATCTTTCAAAGGCATATGATCGTATTAGTTGGCTTTACATTAGATTGCTCCTGACACATCTGGGGTTCAATATTGAATTCATAAACTGGGTAATGGGATGTATCACAAACATTAGTTTTGCAGTTCTGATCAATGAGGCAGCCACTTCTTTTTTCCAGAGCCAAAGAGGCCTTCGCCAAGGCTGGCCACTTTTCCCCCTTCTCTTTCTCCTAGCAGCGGAGAGCCTTAGTCAAATGATTTTAGAAGCAAGGAGAAGAGGTGATATAAAATGGATTGAAGTGGCTGTCAAAATACACATATCCCATCTGTTGTTTGTCAATGACATACTTCTTTTCAGTGACGGAATTAGGAGTGACATTTGTCAAGTAAAAACAATTCTTGATATTTCCCTTATAGCCATAGGAATGAGCATTAATGCCCAAAAATTTTCGTTAATACTTGAAGGTTTTACAAGGGCAGAATCTAGAAGGATATCAGAGGACCTCCGCTTCGAAACTAATAGGTTGTCGAACAGTTTCAAATATATGGGATTCCACCTTAAACCCAACACATATAGGATTCAGGACCGACATTGGTTGGTGGCAAAGCTTAAGAACAAGATAAAGCACTGGAGTTATAAATGGTTGTCGAGAGCGGGAAGGTTGGTATTGATCAAGTTAGTGATTATGGTGATCCCGGTTTACTGGTCCGCATTAACATGGGTACCTAAAGGAATCCTCTCGCGGGTAAGGAAAGTTTGTAGCAAATTCCCGTGGGCCGGATCGAAAGAGGACTCAGTTCTCCCATGGGTGGCCTGGGAGAAAGTGGTGAGACCGAAGGAATGGAGGGGGGGTGGGGTATAAAAGATATTTTACCCTTTACCCCATCGTTAGCAGCAAAATTGGGATGGAGGCTAATATCTATGGAAAATCTGTGGACGATGGTAGTCAAATGAAAATATATCGACCCAATTCCAATGGATGAGTGGCTCAGGAATCTGGATAAGAGATATCCACAAGCCTATGTTGTGTGGAAAGCCACTTTGGACTCGATTAAGATAATTGAACAAGGGTTGGCATGGCACATAGGGAATGGAGAGAAAATTAGACTGGGCCAGGACCCTTGGGTTGGATGTAATGAAGGTTATGCTCTCTCTTGAGAACTCATTGATTATTTATCCGCAAAAGGAGTACACAGACTCAGCCAGATCGAAAAGGTAAGTTAGTCAACAATCTAGCATCAAGCATGGAAAACAGGGGAGGATTTACAAATGGAGCCGCAATGGTTAGAGGAATGGCAAAATTTCATTAAGGAACTCCATCGATCCAACATTCGTCTCAAAGACCATCCAGATTTACTAAGATGGGTTCACTCCCCCTTGGGAACATATTCTCCTAAGTATGGATATAATTTTTTAATGTCGAGGAAGGGGTGGGTGGAGACAAAGTGGCGGTGTAAACCCATATGGAAATTTAAATGCCCAAATTAATCAAGATTGTCCTTCTGGTGCATCCAGAGGAATAAAGTGCCAACTTGGGATAATATACAGAAAAGGAGTAAGACGAGGCCTGGTTGGTGTTCATTGTGTAAGGAAAAGGAGGAATCAGTGCAGCATCTGTTTCTCAATTGTTCGTTCAACAAAAAGGTGTGGGAAGAGACTTTGAGGTTAACAAAGATATCACAGGGATGGGGAGGAGAAAACATTAAAGAAGCGTGGCAAAAGTGGTGGAATGAGGCTTAGGAGGAAAACTTGAGAAATCTCCCATTGATAATCTCATGGGGCACCTAGTTGGCTCGAAATAGGAGTATTTTCAAGGAAATGAATCCCTCCCATGAGCACATTGCGGTTGAATGTGCCTCAATCTATGACAGCATCCCCTTACCAAGTACAAAAAAAGAAATAGAGGGGCATTAGGGCAAAAAAGATTAGGGGAGACATCCCATGGGCATATTTCGATGGTGCATCAGATCCACAGAATATATGCGGAGCAAGAATCGTTATTCCCATAAATGCACATAAAAATCTAAAAGCCTCGGTGGGCCTTGGAGCAAGAACCAACAATTATGTTGAATTACAATCTTTAAAACTATTACTTTGTTGGTTAATACATCTGGGTCTGAGATTGGTTCAGAGATTTGGAGATTCACGAAATATTATCAAATGGTTTAATGGAGACTTCAGATGTCAAAACTACATGTTGATTCCTTGGTTAGAAGAAGTTTTAACTTTGAAACATCATTTTAATGTAATCTCTGTGTGCCATATTTATAGGGAACGAAACATGGATGCAAATCTCCTAAGGAGGGCGTGCAGCAATTCGTGGGCGTCTGTAGTATAAAAGAAACTGACAGAGATCTGACCCATGTGTCGGATCAGCCTCCCTTTATCCATTAAAGCTAAATCTTTTTGGTTTCTTTCCTTTAATATGGTTACAGGATTATTGTATGTTCATGCAGAGACTTTGAACTATATTGAACAGGGATTTTTAGGATAAACAATTAAATTTTTTCTACTATTTTGAGTTTTTTTTGTTAACATCATGACACTAAACTGTATCGGTTTCTGTTTGGGTTGTTTTCTTCATATATGAGGAGGCTCGGGAACCTGTACTAGCTCCTTTTTTGCTCATTATGGGGTGTGGAAGTATCATGTTTTTACTTACAACCTAGATATACTCTGTGCTTTTGTTTTTGACAAACATACAGTACAATGAATGCTTAACTGCATATACTATGTAACTTTTAATTGCCCTAATAGAAAGTTTGATTTTTTCTTTGCAAAAAAGAAATAGCAGAATTTTCATGGATTCTCTACACTAGCCGTTTAGGACAGAGATGGTTTAAGGAGGTTTAATTTAATTTTAAGATGATCAATATACTTATAGACTAATGCCTTATCCCACAAGGACAAATGCAATCATTATGGAATTAAATGCATAGGAAATGTCTTGATGGAATAAGGGCCTAAGGGGGGGATGCACTAGGGCATCCACTTGTAAAACCCTAGCTACTATTCTTGTTAGCGGAGAACTTAATTATAACTTTTGCACACTAGGAGATTCCTTATAGGGTTCGAAGAAAGCAATTGTACACATAATAATGAAGCAAAATTTCCTCAATAATAAGCATTTAGACATGGACCAATAAAAACCCTACTTCAAACATTTAAAGCATACAAAATATCGATAATCAACAATAAAATTACAAAATCTTCTATAATAGCTCTTCTTTCAATTCTAGAACAATGTCTCCAAGCCCAACATCACATCCAAGACAAATCACATTATGCCCAAGTAGAAAAAAAGGAAGCAAGTCACACTCTTTCTAAAGAGGTCGAATTCACATGTGTGACAATGAAAATAAAAGTGAGGGGGAGGCTCTATTTATATGAGCCTTCCTCCACTCACTTTACATATAAAATGACTAAAACCCTAAAGATAAGTTCACTTTTGAGTGTTCTACAAGAAAAAGTTTACAAGCCAACCTCATAGCTCAAAACAAGACAAATATGTCGTAAAACAAACGTGTCGAAATAAATGTTGCAATAGTATGACGTCACCCTCCAAATGAGCTCAATAATCCATAAGGATGTGAGGCAAAGACCAAAAAGTGCTCAAGGATCACATGCAAGCCATCAAAAATATTTCCATGCCAAGATGGCATGCCTAAAAAGTGCCCTACGTCACCCTCACAAGAGGAAAAGGGGTGATGTGGCATCAACTAGCTCAAGCGTTGACTTTGGAGGCTCCAAGGTGATGTGCAAGCCCTCCCTTGAAATCTCAAGGATGACCATCATCATCTAGGCTTTGGATCAAGTGATGCTCATCAAACAATGTCAAGGCTAGCCAAGGGGCATCCATTAGGGGAATTTTGAGGTCTAAAATGGACCTCCTAAGGAAAATGTACAATCAAAATTCACTTTATGATAACCAATCACATTTTAGGAGATGACATCATCCCCAATGGTTGAGGTGACATTGTTTGACTTAAAGGTACTTGTCACATTCTCAATGGTGGATAAAAATTCATGGTTAACCATGGTAGTGCTCTAAGTACTTTTAAAGTCATAAAGTAAAGTACTCATAATAAATGTCATTTCACATTTTTTGAATAAAATATTGTTATTGTCATTTCATATTTTGAAAAAAACAATGCATATCCCTACACAATCTTCATTCATTTACACACTTTTCAATAAATATTATATTTGTATATTGTCATATATTTATTTTTAAATTATATATTCATCTAATTTTATTTAATAATACAATTTCAAATTAGTTATAAGTTAATATCTATTATAGATATGAAATAAAATAAAATAAAATTTTTAGGATAAATCAAATCTATGAATAATATTATTATAATATTAATAACAATACAAGCATATTAAAATTAAAGAAAATATATATATATTATTTTTGTACGATGAAAAAATTTAAATACAACTCAATTCATTTCATTATGATTATATTAATATTATATATTTTTATTTACAATATTATGAAAAATAATCTAAATGTTATAGGATATATATTATATTCCTTTTTTATATTATATATTATTTATTCTTATGTTATAAATCAAATCAACTCAATATGTAATATAAAATTAATACATAAAATAATATATTACATTTATTATATTATACTAATTGATTTTTATATAGTATATTAATTACATGTTATTATATAATTTAAATAATATAAAATTTAATTAATAGTATATTATACAATTAAGAATTTGTGAATTTATATTTATAATTTATTTAAAGCTATTTAAGTACAAAGGACAAATGCATTAGTTGTTCAATGATAATGACTTTTTCTTGAAAAACACATTCTTATTCATAGTCACATCAATACAATTTTTTTTTATTAATTTTATTTTGGTACAATTTTTCAATTGAATTTAACCATGGTTACATGGATTGTAGTGCAAAAAGTGAATTGAAAATTCATAAATATTATTTTATTGGTTTAGCTATTATTTTATTATTTCCTTATGAGGCCCATTTTAGACCTCAACATTTCCCTAATGATGGTTCCACTAGACACATCATCAGTATCTCCAACCCTAAGCATCATGGGCTTAGCATTTCAACATCTAAAGGTTGATTCGTGTGTCAAGCATCATGTGAAGTCATCAAACATCCCAACAGTCTACTCTAGGTAGGCAACGCTACACCATCAAATTCAATCTTTCTCTCTGCTTCAAATGATACGACTTCTACTGTTCTGCTAAGGAGGTGGAGTAATCACCTCTAGAAGCTTTTGCTGCTATGTGGACCACTTGACAAAACCTCCTCAAGATCCAGTGCAAATCAATCAATCATTAGGTAACCAAAACCACAGATGCATCATAGTGGACCATCCTTAAAATTAGGGGCACAACCAATACTTCACACAAAGATCACCATCAAATATCTAACTAGACCAAGCCTCGTATAGGTGTTCCCTCTCTTATGTTTGGGATGGCTAGATGGATAACCCTATTAGGTGTTTCCAGCCCCAAAGGGCAAGTGAAAGGTCCCAAGTCAACCCATCAATCAATAGGTGCAAGTGTAGATGGTAGTAATGGAGTGGGCAAGGCTTCAAGCCCAGGTGCCATAATCCAGTGACCAAATAATGGTGGTCCATCATCTAGGGTATATAGATGTAAGCAGGGAGCAATCGTGGAGGCATGAGTCACCCCTTTCCTCAACTTTCTTTTTCGACCCCTCTGGTGTGCTTTTTACTTTTTTATGATAATGTTTTGATACGGGTGCATAGCCAAGGAGCCCAAGCTTGCATTTGGGAGATTTAGCACTTATTATCTGATGCAGTGAATACTGCACAATTCAGAATGTGCGTGGAAGAATAGAGTTCACAAATTCTTTTTAATACCAAATGTCGATTTGCATAGTCTTCAAATAAACCACCATTCAAAATTTAATATACATCGCAGATTAACACAGCAATATACTCAAAGCAATACCATATGCACAAGATTCCTATTTACGGATCCTACATCAAAACGGAACAGTTACCATCGAATCGCACTTACAAACTTTCCTTCTGCGCTATTCCTGAAGTTCTGCAATTTCGATGAAGTGCTATGCGTTTATTTTTTATTTGCGAAACCCTTTTGCTGCTGGTGCTACTCCACTGTCAACTGCTCTTACGTCCAACATTCACATCGACTCCGCTTCTAAACTTCTCACAGCAATCATGCGATGAGTTAAGAACGCAACTTACAAGTGTGGAATTTCAATTGGATGTGACAACACCTTTCCACCGTGATCTGTCTGAGATCTGCGTTCCCCGGTTTGAATTTATTCCGATCAGTGTTGCCTTACACCTACTATTCGATGGTCTGTTTACGGTATAATTTAGTGCATCTGTTGTGTACCAGAGGTTAAGCAATATATTTGAACAGAGAGCCGAACACAAACAAAATACGTGCATATAATAATAACAAGAAATTATAGATTCAAACTCTTCTTTGGCCGAATATTACATTTGTTTGCCCTCTCGCTCTCGCCTCTTACGCACTCTTTATACAATCACATTATTCCTCTCTAAACTCTTTTTCTTTGTCCTATTCCACCCTCTATCTATATTCTCCATCCTCATACGAATCTCATATTTATACATAGTTGTGGATTAATTTGAATCCATGATTTCCTCCACAAATGACTCAAACAAATCCTAAAATAGCTTATCCCTCCTTTGACTCAACTAATTTTTATTTAAGGAGTTCATAATCCCTAAGATATCTATACAACCCAACTCCTCTCATATTCTCAATTATAAGAAAATATTTACAATAAACCTCACACTCAGATTTTCCTCTTAATTTATTTAAAATGTACATAATTTATAAAATAATTAAAAAAAACATCACCCCCTAAATCATCCAAACAAATAATGACATTTGAGCACAATGCTCCTGCATCAGACTCCCCATGTAGAAAATTTTCCATAGACTCCTGTCTATGAGGTTTGTCACTTTTCTGTAATAATGCGACAGCCACAAGTCTCAATGACTTGCTACCTCCAAGATTCCAAACTCTATTTTGCTCCCGGTCTTTTAAAGTATCAACTCCATTTTGTAATTTTGCACAGAATTTCCAGAATAGTATTTTCAGAACACTATTGAATGTAACTCTCAGTTTTCCATACCACACCATCTTTATTTATGGAAATATAGACTTGCGTAGAAATGTTGATACCCATTCTTCTAGTCTCCAAACTTTGAAAGAATCTCGAACTGGTTTTACATCAGCATTCATAGGTTTATCAGCTGACTACGTAGTCTTGAATTTAATAAGAGCTAAATCAGAAAGCTCACCATCACCAACATCACTCACTCTGTCAACCGGATTCCATCGGCCTTTACAACAATTACTTCCGCCAATTCGTCGAAGTAATTCCTCCTTGTCAATTACATCAATACGATTGATGTTTTCTGTAGTGTCTTCTCCTCTTTCCGTTACAATTTCTCTGGTCTTATCTTCTTCGGCCTCTAGCTCTTTGTTTGATGCTTCCTTCTCCAATTGCGCTGAACACTCAACTTTCTATAATGAAGAATAATCAACAACTTCTTCTTGATAACAATTATAGTCATTGACTACCCCTATAGTAACAAATTTCTCATCCAGTGCGGTATCTACATTCATCAACAAATTATTAGTTTTAAAAATACAAGACCTTTCGGCCTCTTTTGATGCTTCAAGCACCAATCTCCCATCATAGACTTTCTGGATTTCAGCAGATCCTCTTTGTTGTGACTCCATTCCTTTGAGTCTCTCCTTCTTTAACAAATCAATATGAATTTGTTCAAGTTCTCTGAACTCGTTCATCAGCTTGCCATTCCACTTTTGTTGCTATCACTTCCATTTAACCCATTTCTTCGTTCTCCATCTGTATCTTCGGTCTTCATTTGTCTTTCTTTATAGCCACTCTGTTAATATATCCATTTCTTCTCTCGTTACTGCCAGACTAATCTCACGCTCTTCATTCTGCTGCCAATTTCTATACTCCCGCAATCTAATGCCTTCTTCAAATTTACTTTCCTGTTGCTGATCATCTCTTTTAAATTATTGGCTGCTTTCATCTTTATCCTGTTGGATTAATATTTCTATTTCCTTTATGTCTCTAAGGACATAACTTTCTTGCTGCTCCTAATCTTTCATCTTATCTTCAAATAATTTCTGTTCAATTCCTCTGATTTCAGCATCATATTTATTAATGTTGTCTTCTGTACCTACAGCCACATTATTAATTAAAGGGTCAAAGCATTCACTTAACTTTATAAACATTAGAGACATTTCATCCTTATCATGCACTGTAACTATAATCTCTTCTTTATCAGGTTCTGCAAGCTTCATTTCTCCTTCAGGTTCCTTGAGCCATCTTTCCAAGAACTCTATTTCCATGTGAAATCTTTCCAGCATTTCATCACAACCTTCATTCCTAGTTTCATTCTTCTTCTGGCAATCCTCCTGAGTTATCCTGTTTTCTGTATCATCACATTGCAAAATTATTTCATCAATTTCATTAAACAAATTCATTTGTTTACCTCCTTGGAATATCACTACGGCATTTTCCTTATGCTTCTGCTCCATAACAGCTTCAACTAGTTGTCTTACACCAAATAGAAACTCATCTATGAATTCTTTCTGCTGCAATAAATCAGTACCTTCCTCCTCTAAAAGGCATTCTCCATCATACTTCACCTTAAGAGCTTTATTCATCTTTGTGACAGTTTCACTAGACTGTCCATCATCTTCTGCACATCCTGCAAACAAACACAAACTATGAGATTTAAAAATACAAGGCTTCATAGCCTCATCTGCTTCCCTTGTCAACATATCTTCAAATTGTTCTGAACTATTCCAATAGTCCATGAGATCTTTCTCATTATCCTCTTCACCCAGAGTTTCACCCTGTTCTGGTCCACAAATGGAATCTTCCATTTCCAACTCAACTTCTCTGAGTTCTTCACATCTCAATTGCACCCTCATCATCTTCTCAAGCTTTCTCAGCTCTTTTGTTAACTGCATATTTACCTGTTGATTCTTCTTTTCTTATAGTCTCTGCCATTTCACTTTCTTCCTCATGGTCCAACCATGTCTCTGGTCTTTCTTATTTCTCTGCAACAATTCCATCAATAGCTCAAGATGAACCGCTATCTCAGCCTTCTCCCTCTCATATTCTTCATCAGTCAACTGCTTCCATATGCCATTTGCCTTGGCATCTTCCTTCTTCTTTCCTCTGTTGTGGCCTTTCTCAGAACCTCTTAAATGACTATCAACAGTCATTTTTTCCTCCTTTGTGAACTTCATCTGTTCACTTGTGGATTTCATTCAATCCCCTTTTCAGCAAGCCTTCATACTTGCCATCCAACAATGCAAGCTCTCTTCCTGTGCTTGGTATCTTTTGGTTCTCTGTCTTGGAATCATCTTTTGGGCAACTCTCTTGCTCCTCTTTGCTGCAAACAACAACTGCAATATTTCTTGTGTTACAATGACCAAACTCTTTGGGTGTCGGGCTCCGCCGATCATGCACCCAAATACATTCAAACATTTGACTTGATTTAAGAATCTTTGATTCCAAACTTGACATCAACTCTTCATCTTGGATGAAAAATGCACCCTTTTGTACAATAACTCAATGGTGGACTTTAACTTGACTCAAGCTATACAAATTTCTTCATTTGACCTTGACATCTTACTTTGACCTTTCCACTTTATGTGATTACTCTACATAAAAATATTCTATATATAACACACCCAAATACTTATCACTCCACTCATTATCTCTCTTAAAATATCTCTCTTCCTACTCATGAATTCTGGTGAAACACTCATAAAGTGTATATATTAATTAATGGCCTTAAGCACTATTCTTCTCAACCTGAATTACACATCCACTTTACGTTATTTAAATAACATAAAAACTCATTTAACTTACCACATTCTTTTTATATGGAGTAAAGGATCTACCCTTTACCATTTAAAGACTCACAACGATTTTGATAACAAATCTCAAAATCATTAGAAAGTTTCATAACCAAAAATGCGTTGAGAATCATTCAATGGGAGAACAAGGTAAAAGTAAAACTTCAAAGGGATTAATTCCAAAATCCCAACAAGGACGCTGCTCAATGCCTTGAATCCAATCTTCGTGGACATGCGGGATTCCGCCCTCAATGCCGCAAAGGAACTACACATATGCATTCCCAAAAATATTATGTTAATCTGAGAAAACGAATATGTGCGGTCATATGGAGTATGGAAACCAACTTGTTGTAAGGATCTTAGAAAAACGATTTTATACAGGCTCCAATCTAAAAAATTATGTCCAAAGCATTTGATCGACATTCGTCCTGCCCTTCACACTCAGGAATGCACTTCGAAGGAGCATTCCATGAAATGCATAAAAAATAACACAGAAGCCGCAACCCCTCTGCACAAACCAGTCACTGCATGGAGAGTAAGTATTGTGCTCTAGGAATCCTGATCGCTGAATCCTTGACTGCTCCACAAAACAAACAAAACCACTTGCCTAACCAGCGCAACTCTACTCAGTAGACTCCAACACACTAGTCATTATAATATGTGTCCAAATCGCAGGTTATTTTCTCGGTTCGAAGCTGGATCGTACAATGATGCAATTTATTTCAATTTATTTTGAAGAGCACGACTCCTCCACATACAATCCGACCTGCTCTTGCTCACAAAAAGTAGTCAAAACACAACAGCCTCAACTCATGACAGACTCAACCTCAAACTCATCTCCTTAGGCTCTGATACCAAAATGATGCAGTGAATAGTGCACAATTCAGAATGTGTGTGGAAGAATAGAGTTCACAATTTCTTTTTAATACCAAATGTCAATTTGCATAGTCTTCAAATAAACCACCATTCAAAATTTAATATACATCGCAAATTAGCACAGAAATATACCCAAAGAAAGACCATATGCACAGGATTCCTATTTATGGATCCTACATCAAAACGGAACAGTTACCATCGAATCGCACTTACAAACTTTCCTTCTGCGCTATTCCTGAAGTTCTGCAATTTCGATGAAGTGTTATGCGTTTATTTTGATCTGCAAAACCCTTTTGCCGTTGGTTCTACTCCACTGTCAACTGCTCTTACGTCCAACACTTGCGTCGACTCCGCTTCTAAACTTCTCACAACAATCATGTGATGAGTTAAGAACTCAACTTACAAGTGCGGAATTTCAATTGGATGTGACAACACCTTTCCACCGTGATCTGTCTGAGATCTGTGTTCCCCGGTTTGAATTTATTCCGATCAGTGCTGCCTTACACCTGCAATTCGATGGTCTGTCTACGGTATAATTTAGTGCATCTGTTGTGTAATGGAGGTTAAACAATATATTTGAACAGAGAGCCAAACACAAACAAAATACTTGCATATAATAATAACAAGAAATTACAGATTCAAACTCTTCTTTGGCCGAATATTACATTTGTTTGACCTCTTGCTCTCGCCTCTTACGCACTCTTTGCACAATCACACTATTCCTCTTTGAACTCTTTTTCTTTGTCCTATTCCACCCTCTATCTATATTCTCCATCCTCATATGAAGCTCATATTTATACATAGTTGTGGAATAATTTGAAACCATGATTTCCTCCACAAATGACTCAACCAAATCCTAAAATAGCTTATCCCTCCTTTGACTCAACTAATTTCTATTTAAGGAGTTCATAATCCCTAAGATATCTATACAACCCAACTCCTCTCATATTCTCAATTATAAGAGAATATTTACAATAAACCTCACACTTAGATTTTCCTCTTAATTTATTTAAAATGTACATAATTTATAAAATAATTAAAAAAAACATCACCCCCTAAATCACACAAATAAAAAATGACATTTGAGCACGATGCTCCTCCATCATTATCCCTAAAGATGAGGTGGTTCATCACTCATCAAGGTTGGTGTCAGTGTCCAAATGTTTAGTGATCAAACATACTCTTTCAGGTTTACTTGGTAGTCGTCCTAGGTCAAAATTTCATGTTTTCAAATCAATTTTCAAATAAAATTTTGTTCACTGAATGTTGTCTAGGTCATCATCATTTCAAGGTCACTCCATTCATGGTCATCATCATTTCAAGGTCGTGTCATCCATCAATCACTTAGGGTCATAGATCAGTCAGCCTACCTCCATCTAGGTCATGGTCTAGGTCTCATTTGTTTCACCGCCACAATGTCCAATCATGTCGTGAAAGAAAGGCAAATAAAGGTCATTGTCGTTAGTCAAGTCACCTTCATTGGGAGTTAGCAAAGATAGGTAATAAAACAAAGGTAACTTGTCCTTTTTCAAGAAGTATGCTACATGGTCAAAAGAGCTCCCCTCCCATGCTCACAACTCTCCACAGCCATCCAAACATTGGCAATTTGCTACGTTTTTGCCTTTCAAGCTCCAAGAAACCATCAGAAGGGTCAGATCATCATTCCTCAAGTTTCAGAGGCTTCCAAATCAGTAAGTGATCATCCCTCACCTTTCATTCAGCTCAATTTCTTCAGCAAAGTGTGGATTCCCTCTTCTAGGATTTTCAACTACATTTTTGGTTTCATTGATGTTTGGCTTGCTTCAATTGGAAAACCCCTAGTTTCATCATCTAGTAACCTTCACACATGACTCATATACCTTACCAAGTCATTCCATATCACTCATATCTCTCATTTCTCCCACTTTCGCTCAAACCCTAATCCTCACTACATTTTTGCAGAGATACTAGGTCAACTCTGTGTTTAGGCCCTTTTTCCTTCTTTCCCTTATCCATTTCCAAAAATTCCACCTATACTGCGTTCCTAACACACCACCCTATCTCCCCTATTTTTTTAGATTTTTCCCTAACTCCTATCCCCTCCATTTCCCTCCCTAAACTTGTTGCCCCATTTCCCCCTGTTTTCCTAGTTTTCACCCTTCCTTTCCTTCATATCAAGCTAGGGTTTCTTTTTGCTAACAAACATCATGGAAGGTGAGAAGAGAAAGGCCCATAAGGGAGGTCATAATTCCAGGTTTGAGCCAACTCAAACCTATGGCATCATTTTTAGAGTTTTGTGATCATTTGCTAGGGTTTACATTGCACGCATGGACAGTCCTAGTTCAAATTTGATTTATGAAGAAATGAAGATGAATTTGACAAAAGTGAAAGAGGTTTTTGTCGATCATAGACCAAGGAACAAAAACCTCCTTCAGTTTATGCACAGGTGTTATGATTTGAGAGAAATACCCAAAATACAGTTGCTCCAAGTCATTTTCTGCACTTTTGGACAGGTTGTCTTCAAGTCAATTTTTCAGGGGTTTGTAGTGCTTGATGACTCCATTGTGTAGCCGAAATTCTAAGCTTTCCAACCATACCACTTGCATCCCAAACCTCCTCTGGGAAGGCCTCCAAACTCCCTCTCAAAGTGGCAGGACACTTCTGCTAAGAGTGCGCTGCGCTTCTGCATATTTTTAGAGATCAATTTCAAACTTGGATTCTGAGCAAATGGGAAAGTATTTCGGAAAACTGTTCATAAAATACCAAAGAACAAAACCCTCTATCAGTTTTGCAAAAAACGTTATGGTTAGAGAGATATTGATCCATCTTTAAGCCCTATTTTGCAGAAAAAATTTTGGAAAATCTGGAAAATTGACCTTTGTAGAAGTGTCGCATAGTGGCGTGACGCTTTTCCTCAGAGCATCCAAATGAGGAAATTTTTACATGGTTAGATAGCTCTTGCCTTCTACTTTACAGATATGGTCTCAGGTTGGCATGACACCCTTTAGTTTTGGAAAAAACTCAAAAAATAGCCTCTTTTTCATGTTTTTGCCACTGATTTAGCCTATGCACGGCGCTTCTGGAGTAAGGTTGGGAGAACGGATTTTTGAAGGCCTTCGAGGAGGTATTTTCTCATTTTCAAGGTTGGGATGGAAAGAGGACACATAGGGCTAACTAGCCCAATATTCAAATTTGTAGATGGATGCCTTAAGGTTAGCCAAAATCACCCTCAAAGTGGCGCGACGCTTCTGCTAATTGGCACGAGGCTTCTGTCTTGGATTCCTTTTGGACAGTTGTCAAGCCAAAATGGTCCAAATTTCGAGGTCGCAACTGTCCTACGAGGTGTCTTTTGGATAAGAGAGTTTGTTTTTGCCTCTCATTGTGGAGGAATCATGTAATTAATCAAGGAGACATACACTCCTAGTTATTAGCTAAATTTTGGGGGGACTATTTCTAACTTCCCTAGATTCTAGGTAATGACTAATAGGGTGCATTTATGATGTATTTTGTATCATATTTCGACCCAATGAGGTGTCATCTCTTCTATTTTCTATATGTAGTCCAACTCAAGTCATTTTAAGGGTTGGATGGTTGTTATTTGCAATGTGGAGCTATTGTACAAACTTTTTCAGTGAAATCAAACTTGGGACTCCAGTGCTATGCTTATGAGCATTGTTTTTCCTCAGTAACCTCATCAAGTTGAATGTTATGTTTTCTTGCCATCACATGTATGCTTCTATATGTTGATCTTATGAATGTATGAACAGAAATCTTGCTTTTCATGCTCTGCTTTATAAGATTTTCATAAATGTGTTTCTACTCTTCATGAATGAATTCATTTAACATGCTCATTCTGACTCTCTCTATCTTTTCAAACCCTATACACAATGACAATTAAAGTATGTTCTTAAGTATACCTACCTAGCCTCATCTTCATCTCTGCAACTGAACCTTTGAAATCAGACCTAAAACCTAGACCTAGTTCCTTGACTAGCATTCCTATCCAACAAAAGCTCAAAACAAAACCCTAATTCACTAAGCTTATACCTAGCCTAAGATCATTACATATCCAGTCATCTCATTGACTGTAAAGTGACATTGAGAGAGCCCTCTCTGGTTTTGGTAGGGCTAGCTACCAGACCTAAAGATCGATTTGAGGTTACCTCCTTCAGTTCCATTCTTAGCCTTGGGAAACGGGGGGAGTGATAACAATTGGGACAATACAAGGTTTCCACTTTACATGTGGAGCATCAAGTGCTCTAGGAATTGGGTGATGGCTAATAAGGGCAGTAGAGCTAATGTTAGGCTTTTTCCCATGCGCTAAGTTTAGTCCCAACCATATTTTGCATATTCCCTTTTTCTTTCAGTGTGGCTTTCTTTGCTTTTATCTATCTTTTAGCTACATCAACCTCCAAGGTAATGTCTTCTAGCCCAAACCCAAGGATGAAGATGAGATAGTGCCAATCCCCATGACCAATGACCACTTGCCCAAAGAATGGTTGTGGAATATAGGGAATGATAGTAAGTGGTAGGTATGGAATATCATGGGCATGCAACTTTAATCAGAGCCCTTCATATAACTCTAAGCCCTCAAAGTAGGTCCCACTGGACTAGGTCAAAGATTAACAACCTATGTGAAGTGAGGCAACAAGAATACATTCAAAATCATTTAATCAATCGTATCACCCTTTGATTCATATGACTATGCCCCAAAACAATAAGCTAAATCACGACTGCAAAATGGTAAAAGTACCTATCGATGGATGACCCACCTTACTTTAAGGAAAAATGAGGAATGGAAGAAAGAAACCTAATTGGAGCATATATGTGGAGCGTCCATGTCATCATCTCAAGTGCTAATCAATAGGGTTGCTAGTTGGTTGGTTTTCCAAGGAGGAGAAAAATTTCTCCTATGAGTTACCCACTTTTTGGTGGGTAACAATCCCAAGTTTCATTATTCTGTATAGAAACAATCCCCATGACCGGTTTGGCTTCGAAGTACATAGCAAGATGCAAAGGAACATACAACTCCTCATGGCACTTTCAGGGAAAGCAAACATCCTAAGAACTACTAAAGATATTGATGCAGGAGCATCATGGTTCCAAAATTTTGTACATTTAGTAGAATCTAGGGGGTCTTGTGTTTTTCAAAAGACTGGTTTTCCTAAGTATTTAATTAATATAATTTTAAATATTTTGAGTGATTTATGTGAGACCTTCAGAATAGGATTTAATTAATTATTGAGAGGCATATTTGTAAATGTTCTCGAATGTAGGAAAACATGAGTGATTGATGAGTGATTAGTGTGGATTGAGATATTCTGAAATATTGTAAATCTTAGATTAGAAAGTAGTTCATGATTTTATGGATTTATGGAGGATCCTTAGGATTTAGTTGAATGTTGAGATCCTCAAGAGATAAAGAAGAGATTTTGAGAACTAATTGAGGACGTAGAGGATTTTTGGGATTTTGTTGAGAAACCTATGGATCTGAACCAAAATTGGTTACAGAACCTTTTAGATATAATTGTAAAGCCTCAAAGGCACAAACAGTAGAAAAAATATCAACATTCTTAGATAGGAGGTTTGATTGTAAGCCTACGGGCATAGAGAGAGAGTGAAGAGAAAAGGGCTGAAACTATATTGTAAACAGATTTATTTGTATTTGTACAATTTATTTGATTAATGAGGAATTGAATTCATTGCGACTGTGTTTTTTGTTTCTCTTACGAGTTGAGTGATCTGTAATTGAACTTATCTGATTTATGTGTAATAGATTATAGTTGCATGAATTCTGATGGTGTATAAGTCTTTCTGGGCAGTAAAAGACTTACTTTGAAGAAACTGGGTAGAATCACCATATGATTCCAATTCTGTTAAAATAGCTTTGAAATGAAATTGAGAAAGATTGAATTGAAACATTGTGCAAGATGTTACAGTGAATATGATTATTCGGGATACGAGTGAATAATCAGAAGAAAGTCCATGAGGAGGAGTAGCGGAAGAAAACAAAGCAGAGTGGCATAAAGCAGAGAAAGCAACAAAGGCAGAGGATACTTATAGATTCCAAAGAAGTGAATGGACAAACAGGATTGAATCGCAGAAATGAAGATTTAAGTAATTGATGGCGGAGATCAAAGCGGGCAAAAATGAAGGCAAGTGATTAAACGACAAAGATTACACAAAAAGGCAATTTTGGAGAGTTGCGGACGAGGACGCGTGTCAGTGTGGCGCAACATCGCACATCGGAGATTTTAGAAGTTAAGGATTTCGCAAGGTAAGAAGAATAACTTGCAATGTGGTAAAGTCTGATAGTTGCAATACGATGCGACGTGTCAATATCGCGCAATAGCGCACTTCGCAGGAATTAAGGTTTAGCATCAAAGACTTCGCAAGGAAAAGGATTTTGATTGCAATGCGAAATGGAAAGGACAGTTGCGATGTGGTGAGGAGAGATGCCACGTGTCGACATTGCGCAAGATCGCGTATCGGCGATTTTAAAGTTTAGTGTTAAGAGTTCGCATAGTAAGTTGTTTTATTTGCGATGCATTATGATTGGTCGAAGGATGGTGGGACCCTGAAACCCTATTCCGCACATATGAAATGAGATTTGGGTTTATGTGATCTTTTATAAAGTAAAGCGTTGTTGATGGTGGGACCCTGAAACCCTATTCCGCGCATATGAAATGAGATTTGGGTTTATGTGATCTTTTATAAAGTAAAGTGTTGTTGATGGTGGGACCCTGAAACCCTATTCCGCGCATATGAAATGAGATTTGGGTTTATGTGATCTTTTATAAAGTAAAGCGTTGTTGATTGCCTAAGGTATGTGTATAAAGGATTCTGTGGGACCCAGAACCACGGTCAGCGGGTTTTGGTTAAAGTGGATGCCACGATAAATAAAGGTGAAGGTTTAAAGGTAAAAGTTTATATTAAAAAGTTAAAACTCAAGAGCCACTTATGGATAAGCTTCTGCATGAAATTCATTAAAAAGATTTGCGGCAAAGATTTGCATGAAATTCATTAATTCATATGTGTAAAATTCTGCAAACTCTACACATATGAATATTTGCGGCCTATGGCTGCATCATTTGGTATCAGAGCAAGAAAAAGCTCTTTTGGGAGAAAGTTAGAGCGGGTATGCTCTACAGAAGAGAAATCTGAGTGGGTTTGCCTTTTGAAGATAATTCAGAACTTATGGAATTATTTTATTTCATAATTAACTTTGTGAACAAAGAACAGATTTTGAAGAGTTTTCTTTGAAGAGAACAGAATGGGAATAATTTTCAGAGAATCAGAGTGGCGCAGCAGAAGCGAAGAGAAAAATCAGATCTAAATCTGATTAAGGTAAGAAAGAAACTAACTTTCTTATTGATTTTGAAATTGGTGATTGATAAATTGATTTTTGATAGAACAGTAAAGAGGTAGAAGAAAAAATCTACTTTGGGGAGAAAGTAGATCAGATTGAAGAACAAATTGAGAAAATTGTTTATGAAGAGATAGTGACAACTGCAAACAGTGAAGGTAAAGTCAGCAGACAGAAAAGAGAAACTGCAACAGCAACATGTGTTCAGAAAATTGGACAGTGAGGTATGGTCTTCATGTTTTCAGTTAATTAATGATGGATTGTTGATTGAAAGAAATGCTATAAAGATGTTTGATGATTGTAGCGAAGAACAAGCAGAGTTTTTGATGATGATAGCAATGAACCTATCCAACTAGAGGTTGGAAGAAAGGAGAAAGGTGACTGAGTGCAGCAGCCAGAGGAGCAGCGAAGCTCTAAGAGGTTCAAGGGAGTGAACCAAGATAAAGAGAGAATACCTAGGAAGAGATCAAGCACAGAGAGGAAGCTTGATAGAGTATCGAGTAGCAAGAGGAGATTGCTACAAGAGAAGGCTATGTTGCAAATCACCAATCGAGCATGGATGAGCTCATGAGTAAGATGGTCGTGGAGGGTCATAGAAGAGGTTCTAGAGAATGCCATGAAGGTAAGATGAGTAATTAGGAGCGAGAGAGAAATATTGCAGTGATGAGAGTATAGTTGGAAGTACTACAGGGATGGCTACAAGAGAAAGAGAATGGATACCAAAGACATGGATGGAAAATGAGGAAATGGGTTAGATGGATCCTATTGAAAAAAAGATGGAATGTCAAATTGATAAGTGAGTTCAGAGAACTTGAGAAGAGACATATTGACTTGTTGGAGAAGGAGAGACTCAGAGGAGTTGAGTCATAGCAAAGAAGATCTAATGAAATCCAGAAAGTACATTGTGAAGGATTGGTGCGTGAAGCATCAAATGAGACTGAAAGGTCTTGTATTTTTAAAACTAATGATTTTTGTATGATTGCAGGTACATCACAGGATGATGAACAAACTTTAGAGTTTGTTAAGAAGAAGGAGCAGAATCTGAAATCTGTTCAGATTAGTACTGAGATAGCAAGATCTCTGAAACGAAAGGAGACAAAGAGGTCTCATGGAAATATGCAACAGAATATTGGAGTTGGTAACAGTGAAGATTGGAATAGCAAATATGAGTTAAGACATGACGATGAAAAAAAGTATTTACTGTGCCTAATGAGTTTGGAATTTTTAAACATGATGATTTAGACATGTGTGTGGATTTAGCAGAGGAAGAAGGACCATTTGATGATGGGTCAACAACAAGTGAAGGTACTAAAAACTATGTAAAGTTTCCAAATTCTATTCCAATTGAAATTGTTGAGTTATATAGAAAGTTAGACCTTCAAAGAAAAAAGTTGGAAAAGCAAAGGATATATACTCAGGATAAATTGTTGAAGAAGGAAGACAAATAAATTGTCATGAATAACAATCATAAAGAAGAGAGAATAGTAATAAGAGTTCAACAAATTGACATTACAGAGAAAGGAGTTCATTATTGTGAACCAGAGCAAGAAGACATCCTTGAAACAAATGATATGGAGGAGAAGCTAGTTGACAGTGTCGTAAATTCTTTGGAGAATTTAAATCAACATACTAATGTGCTGACAAAGGAGTTGGAGGAAAACTCGAAGCAGCATATTGAGATGTTGCTAGAGAAGGAAAAAGCAATGAGGCCTTATATTTTTAATTTTGATAATTGTTTTATGATTACAGGTTCTGATGAAGATGAGACAGACATGTTTCAAGTTGAAGGAGAGTTAGTTTTAGAACTGAAGAACACTGGAAGTTGCCAGGTAAAACATAATGATGAGGAAGATGTAAAGCATGAAGATACCGTCCTTGAAGAAACTAAATTGACTGTCATAATCAGTCAAGGAAATGAAGGACAATCACTAAGGGTTGTCAAGGAAGAGGAAGGAAAATATGTTGGAAATGATGAACAACATAGTGATGTATTTGAGAAGAATCAAGTACAAACGGAATTGGAGGACAATTTATTTTTTGAAAGTAAATTTACAGATATTGAACAGAGGTTGTTCGGAGATGAGATAGAAGTTAAAAAGCAACAAGAGGGTAAGGATGTAAGGGCAGTAGTAAGAATCCAACAACTTCAAAGTGCAGATAACCAACAGCAGTTTGAAGATGAGTGGACAGAGTGCAACAACAATGGGCAGAGAGAGTACCAGTCAGAAGATAAACTAGACATAGAGATTGAAGGAAAAATAAGATTGATGATGAAGGTGCCTCAGAAGAAGACAACAGCAAGAAAGCCAAGCAATAGTAAGAGAAAGACAGCAACAGACTGTGAAAGCATAGCTAGTGAGGCGATGCAACATAAAGTGTGGAGGCCTGGAGAACAACAACAAACAACAACAACAGCGAAAGACAGATTACAGAACAAAGTATGGGATCCAGGAGGACAAAGATTGGAAGCACATGATCTGGAGATCATGATTATTTCTACCTTGGGAGTCTGATGCAGGAGCATCATGGTTCCAAAAATTTGTACATTTAGTAGAATCTAGGAGGTCTTGTGTTTTTCAAAAGAGTGGTTTTCCTAAGTATTTAATTAATGTAGTTTTAAATATTTTGAGTGATTTATGTGAGACATTTAGAATAGGGTTCAATTAATTATTGAGAGGCATATTTGTAAATGTTCTCGAATGTAGGAGAACATGAGTGATTGATGAGTGATTAGTGTGGATTGAGATATTCTGAATTATTGTAAATCTTAGATTAGAAAGTAGTTCATGATTTTATGGATTTATGGAGAATCCTTAGGATTTAGTTGAATGTTGAGATCCTCAAGGGATAAAGAAGAGATTTTAGGAACTAATTGAGGACTTAGAGGATTTTTGGGATTTGGTTGAGAAACCTATGGATCTGAACCAAAATTGGTTACAAAACCTTTAGATATAATTATAAAGCCTCAAAGGCACAAACAGTAGAAAAAATATCAACATTCTTAGATAGGAGGTTTGATTGTAAGCCTACGAGCACAAAGAGAGAGTGAAGAGAAAAGGGCCATGTAAAGATATATTAGGCCAAAACTATATTGTAAACAGATTTATTTGTATTTGTACAATTTATTTGATTGATGAGGAATTGAATTCATTGTGACTATGTTTTTTGTTTCTCTTATGAGCTGAGTGATCCGTAATTGAACTTATCTGATTTATGTGTAATAGATTATAGTTGCATGAATTTTGATGGTGTATAAGTCTTTCTGGGCAGTAAAAGACTTACTTTGAAGAAACTGGGTAGAATCACCGTATGATTCCAGTTATGTTAAAATAGCTTTGAAATGAAACTGAGAAAGATTGAATTGAAACGGTGTGCAAGATGTTACAATGAATATGTTTATTCGGGATACGAGTGAATAATCAGAATAAAGTCCAGGAGGAGGAGTAGCGGAAGAAAACAGAGCAGAGTGGCATAAAGCAGAGAAAGCAATAGAGGCAGAGGATACTTATAGATTCCAAATAAGTGAATGGACGAACGGGATTGAATCGCAGAAATGAAGATTTAAGTAATTGACGACGGAGATCAAAGCAGGCAGAAATGAAGGCAAGCGATTAAACGGCAAAGATTACACCAAAAGGCAATTTTGGAGAGTTGCGGACAAGGACGCGTGTCAGTGTGGCGCAACATCGCACATCGGAGATTTTAGAAGTTAAGGATTTCGCAAGGTAAGAAGAATAACTTGCGATGCGGTAAACTCTGATAGTTGCGATACGATGCGACGTGTCAGTACCGCGCAATAGCACACTTCGCAGGAATTAAGGTTTAGCATCAAAGACTTCACAAGGAAAAGGATTTTGATTGCGATGCGAAATGGAAATGACAGATGCGATGCGGTGAGGAGAGATGCCACGTGTCGAAACTGTGCAACATCGCATATCGGCGATTTTAAAGTTTAGTGTTAAGAGTTCCCATGGTAAGTTGTTTTATTTGTGATGCATTATGATTGGTCGAATGATGGTGGGACCCTGAAACCCTATTCCACGCATATGAAATGAGATTTGGGTTTATGTGATCTTTTATAAAGTAAAGCGTTGTTGATTGCTAAGGTATGTGTATAAAGGATTATGTGGGACCCAGAACCACAGTCAGCGAGTTTTGGTTAAAGTGGAAGCCATGATAAGGTAAGGTGAAGGTTTAAAGGTAAAATTTTATATTAAAAAATTAAAACTCAAGAGCCACTTATGGATAAGCTTCTGCGTGAAATTCATTAAAAAGATTAATGATGTGGTTAGGTGTAGGGAAAATTCCGCAAACTCTACACATATGAATATTTGCGGCTTATGGTTGCATCAGATATGCAACACTGGTGAGTCACATCATTGATTTTGAACCATCCAACTATGAGGAGGCAGCAAGACAACAAGTTTGAAAGGATGCCATGATGGAGGAAAATCAATCCATCATCCAAAATGATGTTTGGGAAATTGTACCAAGACCTGAGGGGAATTCGATGGTGACTTCCAAGTGGATCTACAAGATCAAGCATACGGTAGATGGAAACATAAAGAAGTACAAAGTGAGAGTCGTGGCAAGAGGGTTCTCCCAAAAAGAGGGAGAGGACTATGAAGAGACATTTGCTCGAATTGCTAGGTACACTTCTATTAGAACTATTATTTCTATTGCTTCTATTATGGGTTCGAAATTGCATTATATGGATGCAAAGACCACTCTCCTCAATGGAGTGATTGAGGAAAAAGTGTGCGTAGAACAAACTCAAGGCGTTGAGGTACATGAGAGGGAATCTCATGTTTGCAAACTTAAGAAGGATTTGTACATACTCAAGCAGGTATCTCAAGCTTTGTATTCTCAAATTGATGGATACCTGATGAGTCTTGGTTTCACCAAGAGTGATGTCGATCCCAACATTTACTACAAGGTTGTTAAAGGTGGGCATGTGATCGCCTTGTTATATATTGATGGCTTGTTTCCAACAGAAGCATAAAATCTCATTGATCAATGTAAGAGGGAGTTGACCTCTGAATTCAAGATGATGGATATAGGCTTGATGCATTACTACTTGAGATTAGAAGTGTGGCAAAAGCCAAGTGAGATCTTCCTTGGTCAAGGAAGTATAATCCTTCAGAGATTGGGATGATGAACTGCAAGTCCATGGCCACTCGCACGGTGACCAATCTAAAGAAGTTGAGAGACTTTGATTCAGATTTGGTGGATCCCTCTATGTATCAACGGTTGATCGATTCATTGATGTATCTGGTTAATACCAGACCTAGTATTTGCTTTATAGTGAAAACTTTGAGCCAGCTCATGGTGGAACCGAGGCATGTACATTGGATTGCGGCAAAGCATGCGTTGAGATATCTGTGTGGTACATTCAGTTATGGATTGAGATATGTCTCAAATGGTGAAGTACAACTGCAGGGATACACAAATTCCAATTGGGCAGGGAGTTTCGAAGACAAGAAGAGCACATCAGGATGTTGCTTCAATTTGGGTTTTGTTGTGACATCCTGGATGAGCAGGAAGCAGACATTTGTCGCACTCAACACTACAAAGGTTGAGAATATTGCAGTTATTCTCGCAAGTTTTGAAGCAATGTGGCTACAAAAGCTACTCGCAAAATTGTTTGATCAAGTGCTAGAGACAGCCGTGATATATTGTGACAATCAAAGATGTGTGAAGCTTTCGGAAAATCTAGTTTTCCATGGCCAGTAGAAGCACATTGAGATCAAGTACCATTACATCTGAGACAAGGTATAGAAGGGAGTAGTAAGGCTCCAATACATTTCTACAGATGAGCAGGTTGTTGGCATTCTCACAAAGCCTTTGTCCTAGATGAAGTTTGCCTATTTCAAGGACAAGTTTGGAGTGGTTGAGAATGCCTCCCTCATTAAGAGGGAGTGTTGATGTTGTAGCATCAAGGGCATGCATTGTCCCTAGGTCAAGGGTATTGACCAGGGGCCATGTAATGTAGCTAGGGAGAAGGGCCAAGAGAGCAGCAGGGCCTGGAGTGCTCCCCTGGTCAGAAGGTTCTGACCATATTGCCAAGGGTTACTTGGCTAATGGGTAGAATGAGTGCCCCAATGCATCAGGCAAGTGTTTTACCATTCAAGTATCATGTGACGACATGAGGGAATGGTAAATTGGCCCAAGGTTTCACCATTGGTCAGGGATACTGACTTGGTTCCAAGTGACGACTTAGATAGTTGGTGACCTAGGACTAGCCCTGTGTTTTCTCCAGTCAAGGGGTACCTAACCATATCGCCAAAGGGTTTTTGGCTAGTGGGTGACTAGAACCTTTGCAAAGGATATTTGACTAGTGGGTAACTAGATCCCTTGCATGATGTTGATGCAACATGCTTTTCACATGGTTCTAGGATAAAACATGAAGTGGATGGATACATTAACATAGCAGCCTCATTCAATCTTTTCTTGGGATGGAGAAATTGTTCAACAAAGAGGACATCTGAAGAAGTAAAGGTGAATACCTCTGTAGCTAAGAGGGAAAGTTGATTTTTGGTAGTTGTGGTTGATATTCCCCATCTACACAAGTCGGCCAAATTAAAAAATAATAATAATAATTATTATTATTATTATTTATGAGCTCATGTAGGCTTCAGAAAGTCAAGGTCAGCCCCATCATGTGAATGGGTGTGACCCTTGGTCAAAAACCCACCTCCTTTGACCACTATATATACACATTCGACTTCTTTCATTTTGCCATCAATTCAGATCATCACAAAAATACTTGTTCTTTTATTCACATGTGCGAAGGAGAAGGAGAAGAAGAATGATGTCTGATCAAAAGTTTAACCAATGTTGACCAAAGTTTTTTTGAGGTCTATTTGACATGTTTTGACCAAGATTCTTCTGAGGCAGTTTGACCAAAATTTTGAGGTATTTTGACCAAAATTTCTAAGGAAGTTGGCCGAAATTTATGAGGCAGTTTGACCAAAATTTTTGAGGTAGTTTGATCGAAATTTCTGAGGCAATTAATTGAGTTTTCTAGGCAATTGATCGAGTTATATTCTGGGCAATGTGACCAAGCTTCTAGGCAACAGCAAGAGACCGAAATTCAACCTGTTTGAATCAGGGTTGACCAAATTTGTGGGCAATTGCAAGAAGCAGAATTTAGGCATGTTTGACCAAGTTTTGACTTGAAAACTCGAATTGTACTTTCATTGAACTAAATTATCTCCTAGAAAAGATTGTTGGATTTTTTCCCAAGTTTGGGTTTCCTAGGTGAAAAAATTTGGTGTCTACTGTGCATGGCTTTTTTTATTGTGATCTTTATTGTTTTCGTTGCATTGAATTTTTCAAGTGTAATTGCTTTATGATGTTTTCAAATATGCTAAAGTAAGATTGTATATCATTGGAAGTAATTACCAGTGGCAAAAAAGTGTGCTTGTCTAAATCAGCACTAGAAAATCAACATTTTGATCACCCATGGTATTTTAATGACCCATGGCATTTTGATGATCCATGGTATTATAATGATAAAAGTTATAAAAAGGAATTGGAGCTCACTTTTGGGTATGCATTGGATATTTGAAATTTTGATTTATAGAGCTCTTGCCACTAAGTGTAATGGTATGAAACCCTAGTGGATATAAGTTTTGGTGGTGAGACCATCCACCCCAACTAATCAATATTGGTTTCAGTGGTGAAACTAACCACCCTAACCAGTCAATAAGAAGGGATCATCCAGATTCCTCACCGGTGCGCACTTGAAGAAATTTAATTACAAGTGACCGTGGGAGCTGAAGGAGACACGCTTCATCAATATAGCAGCACTCATTTTAGTTGGACGCAAAATTCTATTGTTGGGTTTGTTCTGGATGCAGGAATTTAGAGGGTAAGTTCCTTAGATCAAACACCAAAGGTCACTGCTCACAAACAAATCACAGATCAGTACACCAGTATTTGACGTGGTTAAAACCCTCGAAGAGGGAAACAGTCCATGCCCTGAGCTAACGCGGCCACATCAAGCAATTTATTAATATAAAGAAAGAAAATTTACATAAGCTTCTCTCATAAACGGATACCGTACCAATGACCCTCCATGCTCTTTAAATAGAGATCATGGACCAATCGGGTGTTAAGCCACGAATCAAGTGTCGGTATTACCGAGGAGAGAGTGAACTGTCAGATCACTACATATCGTGACCGTCGGATTATAAGTTACAAATGTACATAGTAAAGAAACGCACTTTATCTAACTCTACACTAAACCAAGTTATACTTAACTATTTCCTGTGTCAGAATATCCCAACATCCCCCCTTAAAAATAACTTGGGATTGGATTGAAGGATTTACAAAGGTGATACAATAGGAGACTATTTCCTATGTGTCGGAATTTCCTAACATCCCCCTTAAGAACAACTTGGGATAGGATTGAAGGATTTACAAAGGTGACACAATAGGAGAGGAAGGATGCAATAGAGCCTATCCCCCCTAAATGATAACTTTCCTCAACTCCAATCATAGACCGAAGTTTGGTAAACTTCACTTCTGTGAGAGCCTTTGTAAAGATATCAACTACTTGATCATTGGTTGAACAATACTACACTTCAAGAACACGATCATGAATGAGCTTTCTGATGAAGTGTACGTGTAGCTCAATGTGTTTCATGCACTGATGTTGAACTGGATCTTGGCATAGCTGAATGGCACTCTGATTATCACACCAAAGTGTAGTTGGATGCTGCTGATGAAGACCAAATTCGGGCAAGATCTGACGAAGCCACAAGGCTTCCTTGCTGGCTTCAGCAGCACCACGATACTCCGCTTCTGCCAAAAAAAAAGAGAGATGGCACTTTGTTTCTTACAAGACCATGTAATAGGTCCTAAACCAAGAGTGAATACACAACCTGCAATAGACTTTCAATCATCAGGGTCACCAGCCCAATCAGAATCAGTGAAACCAATCAACAATGGAGATGCTCCTGCACTCTAATGAATCTTGAACTGAATTGTACCTCAAATATATCGAAGTATTCTTTTATCTGCTTTCTAGTGACTTTCATGAGGTTTGTGCATAAACCGAGCAACAAGACCAATGGAAAAAGAAAGGGCAGGACGGGTATGGGTTAGACACAGAAGTTTACCAACAAGTTGACGGTATAAGGTAGCATCAACTTCAGGGGAAGTACAAGTGACTGAAAGCTTGACTCCAGACTGAAAGGGAGAAGGGGTTGGCTTACAGCCTTCCATGTGAAAGTGGCGTAGAAGATCACAGGCATACTTGGACTGAGAAAGAGTAATACCTTCTTTGGATTGCAAGACTTGAAGACCAAGGAAATAATGCAAGTGTCCCAAGTCTGTCATTTCAAACTTCTTTTTGAGGCTAGACTTCAAATGGTTTATATGGTTGGGATCATTAACAATAAGGATAAGATCATCAACATAAAGAACAAGGATGATTAAGGACTTACCCACTTTCTTGGTGTAGACATTGTTGTCGGAATGACATCTAGAAAAGCCATTATCTAAGAGAAAGCTATCCATTTTGGCATACCAAGCCCGAGGGGCTTGTTTGAGACCATAGAGAGATTTCCTAAGGCAACAAACAAGGCTAGAGTCATTTTGGATAAAGCCAGGGGTTGTTCCATGTAGATTTCCTCATGTAAGTCCTCATGTAGGAAGGCGGATTTAACATCCATCTGATGGAGTTCCCATTTAAAGGAGGCAGCAAGGGAAAGAACAAGGTGGATAGAATTCATTTTGGCAACAGGGGAGAAGGTTTTAGTATAGTCAATGCCTTCAACTTGTGAAAATCTTTTAGCAACAAGACAAGCTTTATGTTTATCCACTTTTCCATCTGGTCCAAACTTTGTTCTGTAAACCCATTTGCGTCTGACAAGTTTTTTTCCCTTTGTAAGAGGAACAAGATCCCAAGTATCGTTTGCCAATAAGGAACGACATTCTTCATTCATAGTTGCATCCCAATCTGGATGACATGAAGCTTCTTCAAAGGTGTCTAGATCGAGATTTTATGGAACTTGAGCTAATAAGGAAGAGGCTTTATCGAATTGAGAATGTGTACAAGTTGATCTGCAAGGTCACCTGCAAGAGAACCTGTTGCATCCTGAGTAGAGCGGACCCATTTTGGAAGCTGTGGAGATGAAGGAGGATCCTGAGGAGGTGGAGGAGGATTGTCATCCTCGTTGTCATCATCCAAACTAGAAGGAATGTTGTCAAAAGTAGAAGAGATAGAGAGAGGTGGCACATCTGCCGAATCAGGCCCGCAGGCCAAAGGTGGCACACCCGCCAAACTAGGCTCGCAAGCCAATATATTTTCATCAAATTTTACATCTATTCTAATGATTACATTTTTGGATTTGGGTTGAAGAAGTCTATGTCCTTTGACATCTTCAGAATATCCAACAAAAATGCATTTTTCACTCTTAGGTTCTAAGGCTTTATGTTTCTCATCTGGAATATGGACCTAAACTTCACTTCCAAAAACACGAAAGTGACTTACATCTGGTTTGATTGAGCTCCAGGCTTCTCCTAGAGTGATATTCCTTAAAACCTTAGTAGGAGTGCGATTTACTATGTAATTTACACAGTTAATTACTTCTGCCCAAAAATTAAGACTAAGTCCTTTAGATTGAAGCATACAATTAGCCATTTCTTTTAGAGTGTGATTCTTCCTTTTAGCTACACCATTTTGCTGTGGAGTATACAAAACAGTGTGTTGCAATTGAATGCCATGCTCAGTGCAAAAGTGGGTAAATTTGTTGTTAACATATTCTCTTCCATTGTTAGATCTTAACTTAAGAATGTGATGTCCAGATTGTTTCTCATCAAAGGCCTTAAAGGCCAAGAACATGTTAAAAACTTCACTCTTGAGTTTTAAGAAGTATACCCAAGTGCGTCTGGAAAAATCATCAATGAAAGTTAAGAAGTACTTGTAGCCAGAGAAAGAAACAACTGGAAGTGGACCACATAAATCACTGTGCACAAGCTGCAAAGGGGTTGAAGCGTGCCAAGAGGCACGTTTGTCAAAACTATCCCGATGATGTTTTCTGAGTACACATTCGGAACAAACACCATCTCGGCAAGATACCATAGGAAGACCTGTCACCATATTTTCTTTACATAGAGTTTGAAGAGAGCGATAGTTTAAGTGACCAAATCACTCATGCCAAAGTTTGCTCACTTCATCATTATGAGCAACAAAAATGGAGGGAAGACATGATGACCCAAAGTTGTCAAACTTATACAACCTTGTGGAATCATCAGCAATGCAGTAGCTAAAATATGTCTAGGATCTCTTAGCTCCTTAATTACAACATCATGAGGTGAGAATTCTACTGTTTTCCCTTAACCTGAATGAGTTATCTGATAAACAGATAAAAGGTTGCAGGACAAGGTAGGAACACTTAATACATCATTAAACTGACCATTATCTCGATGAATGGTTCCAGACCCTACAACACTAAGAGATCTATCATCACCAACATAAATGTTTTTGGCGTTACAATCATTTAAAGAAGAAAACATGGCTTTATTTTTGGCCATGTGGTAAGAGGCTCCAAAATCAATGAGCCACTCATGAGAATGAGAAGAAGAAGACACATTCAATGCATAACCAGATCTTGATGATTGGCAACCACAGCAAAAAGTGTCATTCCCGAAGATGAAGTTGAAGAGTTCTCCAAATTGATGTTGTGCTTCTTCATTGCTGCTTCCAAGGCTTCCATCTTCTTAAAACATTTTGACTCTATGTTGCCATCACGATTACAAAAGTTGCAATGTCTATCTGTCTTCTTCACTTTGTTTTTATTTGCCATATCAATTTGTTGAGTTGCTTTCTCAGTTTGCTGCTGAAATTGCTTAAGACCCTTGTTTGGTTTAGGACCATTTTTTTTAGGATGTTGCTTCTTAGGATTCTTTGGATATGGTTGTTGTTGGGTTGCTAAGGCTTCCTTAGAAGAGTTTCCATTATTAATAAGACCAAGTTGTAAGATTTTTTCTTGTTCTCTCACCAAAGAATCCCAAAAGGCATCAAAAGAGGGGGACTTGTAGGATGTTCCTCGAGAAATGAGGGCTTCTCTAGTGGAATGGAAGGTGGAAACAAATACAGAGTATGCAGGGCCTAGCTTAACAAGAATGGAATAGATAAGGCTACCATCTTCTTTTTTGACCTTACAACCTTCTAAAAGAAGTCTAAGGGTCTTGAATTTGGACAAAAATTCTTCAATAGAGGAGAAATTATTGGGGTCCAAAGTAAGCAACTCATTTTCAAGCTAGTGGGCTCTGATTTCATTTTTAATGCCATTCAAGCCATTGGAAATAATTGGTATTGTTAAAAATAACCGGGCATGCACTTTCCATTTTTAAAAATTGAAGCTGAAAATGTTGAAACTAACTGCTCCAAAGGAAAGATCTCGAAAAATTAGGTTTGTTAAAAAAAAAGGTTCTGAACTTTTTAAAAAAAGAAGTTTGACAAAGAGACTTGAACCCAAGACCTCTATTCTCATAAAGTAACTTTACACCAAGTGTAATATTCCCAATTAGCAATGGCTAATTGGAATATTCGATTTTGGTCAATTTTGCCTTATGTAG
>CM076576.1:988034787-988376807 GCA_034641835.2 Pinus albicaulis
AGGTTATGTCTCTTTATTTTTCTAGATAATAGAAAGGAAGGACTGGCTGTTCGGGGTGGACGTAGCCCAAACTGGGTGAACCACATATATCTGTGTCTCTCTGGTTTTATGTGTTTTGTGTGCTTGTGTTTTCTACATATTTTATGTTTCATTACTACGTAATATATAAAATTTTCTAAATGGGCATACTACGTAAGACCTGGTATGGCATGCGTACCCCTAGGTAATCAGCATTAAGATTGATGGTGAAGAGCTAGAGTAAAAACGGTTTGTATAACTTTGCAATTTTAATTTGGATTTAGTCAAACTTCCCAAGTCAAGTTTAGGGGGAATTTTCGGTAAAATTGACTTGGGATAGAGTCAATGTTGACTAGGGTAATAGTAGTGGTTTTGGGGCACATGGTATTGTGCACCCATGGTTTTTAGCCCATGGTATTGCATGTAATGGAGCCTATAAAAGGCTGGGAATACTTCATTGTAATGTAAGCCTGGAGGTGAGCGGTGAAGGCTCACTTGGCCGGATTGGCCAGGGTTTTGGCCAATGGTTAATGAAATTCCATTGGTTGGGTTTTGCCCCGGATTTGGGGTTTTCTTGGATAAGCATATGTGTTTATGTTAATGATTATTTGCTGGCATTTTATTTTTATTTCTTTCAGTAAATTTATTATTTCTCTGGTAAATTCTAACAAATGGTATTAGAGCCATTGAATTTCGCTGCGCTAGGAGAGAAAAGTCTGTCAAAATGAGAGAGGATATGTGCACGTGGATTAATTAATTGATGAGCCATGTATCTGAGGATAACTCCTAGAGGACTGGTGGTTACAGAGGCTGGTGACCCATGTAATCTGTAGATGGGTTCTTTCTATATGGACATTGATTTCATATGTACAAAGACAATAACAATGAAACAAAAAAAAATATTATTATTATAATGGAGTTAATTTATTACATGTAAATGGGCATACTACTATAAGACCTGGTATGGCATTCGTACCCCTTGGTAATCACTGGTAAAGTTGAGGGGCGAAGAGCTAGAGTGAGCAAGGTTGTCTCACTTAGCAATTTTGGCTGGATTTAGTCAAGAAACCCCAAGTCAAGTTTAAGGGGGGAATTTTTAGGTAAAATTGACTCGAGATAGAGTCAATGTTGACTAGGGTAAATAGTAGTGGTTTTGGGGCACATGGTATTATGCACCCATGGTTTTTAGCCCATGGTATTGCATGTAATGGAGCCTATAAAATGTTGGGAATACTTCATTATAATGTAGGCCTGGAGGTGAGCGGTGAAGGCTCACTTGGCCGGATTGGCCAGGGTTTTGGCCAATGGTTAATGAAATTTCATTGGTTGGGTTTTGCCGTGGATTTGGGGTTTTCCCGGATAAAAATATGTGTTTATGTTAATGGTTTTTTGCTGGCATTTTATGTTTATTTCTCTCGGTAAATTTATTATTTCTCCGGTAAATTTATAACAGATCATTCCTCCCCATTGGAAGATTTTGGACCACCAAAAGGCTGTTTTTACTCAACAAGTAAGTGAGGGTACAATTCCTTCACTTTCCTGATCTCAATACACCTTTCTTTACTTGGATTGGTACCTTTGATCCCCACTCGAAGATACTCCACATTGCCTCTGCGTAAAGTCTTGATTCTATTGTCAAGAATTGTATCTTCTTGCAAGTCATATAAGTATTTAGGAGAAAATTTTTCAATATATGGAATCTGAACATTCTCTTCATGATATTAAATCATTGGAGGCTTATACAATCTCAAGTTTTCCACATTCACAACAAAATAATTTGCATGTAAGGTGACAAATATAATTGGAAAGCATTGTTACCAATCTTCTCCAAGATTTTGAAAGGACCATATTTGATTGGATTAAGATTTTTACCTTCACATTGAAGTCTTTCCTTGCTGATATACAACCAAACTTGAACTTCCCCTTGGAAATCATGATAAAATCGATGCTTATAATGCCTTGATATGTACTTTTCTTTACTTTTCTCAAGCTGCTCTTGTACTCTTTGATGCACTAACTGAATTTGTTCAATGAAATTCTTGGCCTTGCCCACATCACTATGTCCGTCTACTGAAATATCCTTACCGAAGATGAAATCCAAAGAAGACTTTGGAATATAACTCAAAAAAGCCTCAAATGGAGATACTTGCATAGATGAGTACTTGGCACGATTGTAAGTATGCTAGATGTAATGAAAATTTTCATCCCAAAGTTTTGGATGCTTACCACAATATCCATGAGGGAGATGTACTATTGTTTTGTTAATCACTTTTGTCTGGCCATCGGTTTGTGGATGAAATGTTATGCTATTCTTCAACTTGGTATCCATGAGTTCCCATAAAATTGAATGGAACTTCACGAGAAATCGAGAATCCTAATAAGAAATAATAGAAATGGGAAACCCAAAGTGAACCCATACATTTTGGAAGAACATATTTGTGGTTTTTTCACCTGTAACATGTTTCTTATATGGCATCAAAACACACATTTTTCTGAAATGATCCACATCAATATATATATAATCATGACCTTTTCTTGACATTATCAGCCCCTCGATAAAATCCATAGAAATAATTTCCCAAGGACGAGAAGGAAAAGGAAGTGGAGTGTACAAAACCAATTTCCTATTGCTAGGATTACTTGTAGCACACATGGAGCATCCTCTTACATATCTTGAAACACTTTCATTCATGCGAGGCCAATAAATATACCTTTGAATTTGTGCAATTACTTTGCCTACACCAAAGTGACCAACAATAAGGGAAGTGTGGGCTTCCCTTATGACATTGACACTTTCACCCTGTGGAACACATAACTTACCAAGATGATAAAACAACTTGTTATGAACACGATAATCCATCTCTTCAACATGATTTCCTTGCATCAAAGTTGCATAAACATCCTTAAAAAAGTCATCTTGAGCATAGTGTTAAATATAACTTTCATGCATAATTGAGTTATTCTTAAGAATGACAAATGCATTAACAATAGGAATTGATAACATTTTAGAAAATTTGTTGTATATACCTTTGTTGTACCTTATTAATAAAATGAAATTGTTATAGGAATCCCATCCATCTAAAATTTCGAGCTTATTGTAGGTTGGTTTGTGATTTTAAATATTGAAAAGGTTTATGGTCAGTATGAATAATCGTTTCTTTACCCATCAAATAGTGCTTCCATTTCTTCATGCTTTGTACCAAAGGATACAAATATTTATCATAAGTTGGATAATTAATTACTGCATTGGTAAAGGTTTCATAATGATAACAAACATGCTTACCATGTTGCATCAAAATTTCTCCCATGGCATAATCACTTGCATTAGTTTGAATCTCAAATGGTTGTTTAAGATTTGGAAGTGATAGAATTGGTGTTGTACTGATTTTCTATTTCAATGTGTCAAAGGCTTTATGTTTCTTTCAACCACACTGAAAGACCTGTTTCACACTTTTCAAAGCATGTAATGGTGTTGCAATGAGTGAGAAGTTAGCTATAAATTTTCTCCAATATTGGTTTTCTCCCAAAAAGCTTCCAACTTCAATTACATTTTTGGGTTTAGGCCAATTCACAATGAATTCAACTTAATTTGAGGGATTAATCTTAAATTCACCCCCTCCTACAATATGACCCAAGTAAATTAAAGAGGTTTTCCCAAATTCACACTTAGACATCTTCAAATACAATTTCTCTTTCTTCAAGACATCTAAAACTTGTTTCACATGCTTTACATGCTCTTCACGAGTCTTACTGAAAATCAGAATATCATCTAAGTAGACTAAGAAAACATCATCAAGGAATGGTCTCAACACATCATTCATAACTCTCATGAATGTTACAGGTGCATTATAAAGCCCAAGTGACATAACTAACCATCCAAACAAACCTTGTTTTGTCTTGAAAGAAGTTTTCCAAATATCACCTTCATCGATCCTTATATGATGATAACTACTTCTTAAATGTAACTTAGTGAAATAAACAACATCCTTTAACTGATCTATAAAATCATCAATGTGAGGAAGAGGGTAACAATTCTTTACCATGATCTTGTTCAAAGATCTAAAATCCACGTACATGTGTCATGTACCATCCTTATTTGGAAACAAGACAATATGAGACCCAAAAGGAGATATGTTAGGCCTGATGACCCCTTTTTCAAGAAACTCTTGAATTTTATTGTTGATTTATGCATTCTCCAAAATTGGCATTTTATACATGCCAATGTTTGGAAGAGGTGCATCCTGCTGCAATTTAATCTCATGGTGGATTCCTATTTTAGGAGGCAACTCTTTAGGTTCCTGAAACATATTGTCATATATGTTAACAAATTCAACCAAATCATGCTTTAGTTTTGAATCACATCATGCAAAAGCTTTACATTCAACAATATCTTTAGCTTCGATCATCATCAATAAAAAATTCTTACTAGCATTTACAATCCTTTTCATTTGACCAACAATTAAAAGAGATAAGTTAATCTTCTTGCGATGTGCTCTAACAATATGCTTAACTCCATCTATAAAACCATGATATCTATTCTCATGAAAATATAATATGGATTTTTGGTCATATAAGTATGGACTCCCTAAAACAATTCCACATATGTCAAGTGGTACAACATCAAGCTCTACCTCATCAATAAAGTTTGCAGTGATGGTGAATTTGAGTTTACATTTTCTTGTCACTTGCAATTTGGCATCATCACATACCCAACTAAAAGGGTAAGGTTTAGGATGAGGTTTATTTTCTTGACAATTTATTTAGAAATAAGGTTGATTTAGGATCAACTATCAAACAAGGTATAAAATTTGGTATGTTTTGTAATGACCCTGGTATGGAAAAGCTCAATTCTTTCTTTATCATTTTGAGACTCAATAGGCTTACTAGAAGAACTAGTTTTGCAATAGAAGCTTTACATTTCATTCCAATGGATGTGATTTTGGTTTCATCACCTGAATCAAATTCTATATATTGTTGAGTGGTTGCAACAATATTTTGTTTCACCTTGTTGTTAAACTTATTTGATCTCATTTATGGATGTAGTTTCAAAAAATGGTATTCATCACAACCTTCTTTTGAACAATGTTAACATGTAATTTTATCTCCCTCTTTCTTTACTGTAGCATTAATTTTTCCTTTGCCTTTAAACTTCCCCTTTCTTTTGTGTCTATATTTGGATGGCTTCTTACTAGTCTCTTGAGGAGCATTCTTTCCTCTTGCTTCTAAATGAGTTTCCTGAACACATAATTCATATAGACTGGTGGGATTAAACATAAGTATAGCATGTATTAAATAACTATGTAATCCAACTATCTATTTAAGGAGAGTTTCTTGTGAAGACAAATCAACACCCAAGATTAAAACTCTTCTTCTAAATTATTGTGTGTAACTTTGAACACTCTCTCCTTTAGCTTGTCTAAAATTTGTCCAATTCATAATTTGTTTTTGCAAATAAGCTAATGGATTAAATTTCCTTCTTAATGAAACTACATGATCATTCCAAGAAGAGATAATTTTACCACTTTTGTTCAAATATTCTTGAGTTCAAGCCTCCCACCAGTTGAGAGCTGCACTTTCCAAACTAGGAGAAGCAAGATGGATCTTGGTAACATCATCCTTAATCCTTTGAATCATGCAATAGACTTCAATTTGATGAACCCAATTATCCAAAATTTTAATATTTACTTCCCCATTGTACATAGGAAATTCAAACTTGACATCAAGCTTAAGAAAAGGAGTCTTAGCATGTCCTTTTGAAGATCTAGGAGGAGTATGTACAGGTGTCGAAGGAGGTGAAGAAGGAGATGAGGATGAAGGTGAATATGGAGGTGAAGCAAGAAGTGGTGGAGGGAATAGAGACTTGCTCCCATCACCACAATTACCTTTTGGATGGATTGAACTTTGTCCTTGCAACCTTGTTGTCCTTTCATTCTACAATACTTTTACCATCTTTGCCATATAATAGAAAGCATTTCTAAAATCTCTCTCATCCTTAGACATTGATTCTTGTCCTTCTTCATGTGCCATGACTAGTGGAGTTATTGGAGTTTATGACCTCCTTGAACCAATTTGAGGATTTGGTTCTTCAAACACTCCTTCTCCTCTCTTCAATTTATACCTTGTTAACATTCAAAAACAGTTGCAAAAAAGTAAAACCTTAAAAAAAACTATGCTCTGATACCAAACTGATCTGAAATTAAAAACTTGAAGGTTTCTTGAAAAAAATTGCAAGCTATTTATGTATTGTGGGAAATGGATACATTTTTCAAAAGCACATAAACTTATTGATTTTAGTTCAATTATGAAGAAAAAAATAGACTATAAGTAACATCACACCAATACAAATTTGATGATGGAGTTCACCCCTCATGGGATACATCTCCAGGTCTAGCTTCTAATGTTGGCCTTGTATATTATATGCTAAAAATATAAATTACATCAACAAAAAATTCTCAAATCACAAAAATAATGTTTCCATTGTGTCCAAAACACCCAAAAACCTCTATGTAGGCTATTCTTGAGCTAAAAAAGGTTGAAAAATGACCAAGTTAGGCCTCTTTTCCCATATCTCAGCTAGTTGTCATGCAAAATGACAAAACTAACTAACCAGGCAATGAACTCATCCTTTGGTAGGTTCATCAGGCGACATTTTTTCTGAGGATCGACTCTAATTCTGCCGCCAATAGTGAAAATTGTTGGATGAATCAATGCACCAATAAGGCCCTTAATGTTGATTATTTAGCCCTTCGTTTTGGTTGTATGGGTTCAATGTGGCCAGGGGTCTGGTCCATAGGCTGCATGCCTGCTGACACTCTGCCCCTGGTCACGTCATGTGCCATGTGGCCTGAGAATGGGCCATGCACCTCCTCAACCTCTGAACCCTCCGCATGTGGCTTTGAGTGGTTAAATGTGACTGGGGCCAGGGCTTACAACCTCGCCCGTCTCAATGCATTTATGGTTACACCATGACCCACACAACCTACGGTTGGGGCCATGTGCCTCGCCCCCTCCGCCAATGCTAGACAACATTAATTTAAATAAAAATCTTTCATATAGTTATCACGAGAAATAAATTTTGTTGGATGGTTCGACAGTCGGTTGTTGGACGTGTGTTCATGGGTTTGATTCCCTGCTGAGTTGGTTAGACCCCAAATAATTTTTTGCATGAAACTGAGGGCCACGTGGTGCCTAATGATTGGTACACCAAAAAAACAAACAATCAATCACATCTCGCCTAATCGCCCTATACGACCTACCACATGTTAGTACGAGATTGGCCCATACTGCACACTGTATGACCCAGACGGTTTTTGATGTCAATTCCATGTCACTATATGGTATTTCTAGTCAACCCTGCAAGTTGAATTTTTAAATATTTTCCAAAACTTCAGAATGCAATAACTTTCACATATGGTGTCGAATTATGGTGATTCAAGCGTTATTGGAATCAATGTGATGAGATAGACGATTTAGTGATGGATTCAAGCGATGTTGAGAACTTTTATTTTTGAGTATATTTTTGATCCCCTGGATCATCTAATAATCTCCAATAATGACAATCTTTGGATTCTCTTCAGTCCCAATGTTTACTTTTCATGTCTTGATAGGATTGGCGTAATCTACAGACTCAAGTTCTGGGCATACTTCTGCACACTCCCATTTTTTTCTGGTATCTGTAGTTTTCTTGGATCATCTTCTTCTTCATATTCCTCTATTACATTGTAGAATTCCATAAGTTGTCTGATAGGTTGAGGTCGTTGGTGCGCAAGACACAATGGTACTGATTTTTTCATAAATAGACCTTTTGATGGAAAAATGCTTCCTTTAACAATATTCAATGTTATGTCTGCTAATGGATCATCATATTTGAAGCTAAAGTCACCTTGAAGTTCAAATTCATTTCTACCCAATCCATTTTTCCTTTATGCACTTCCAGTTCTATATACTAATTCTCGAAAGAGTGTCTAGTGTATGTATGAACCTATGCACACATTCTTCATCTCGTATCCTCTTCTTGATCCATGTTGCAACACACCCCTTGATATGAGTGGTTGGACACCCCAATCCAACATATTTAGATCCTTCATTTTGTGTCTTTATTCTAAATCTAAACTACAACAAAATTCTACATGCTTGCTAAATTTTTATCCTCTCCTTGTGCGCCACCCACCATCGTGCAAGAGCTGCTTTCAGATCTACATCTAAGGATAGTAATATGAGTTGCTCAATACCTATGAATTATTTTTTTCCATAAAATCACGTACATCTAACATTATATCATATTCGTGTACCTCCATTCCAATCCAATGCACTGCACGGGTAATACATGTACATCTTTTGGTGGATACTTCATGCAACCTCTACTTCCAATTTTTAGGTGCTTCATCTAAATCTAATGAACAATAATTAGCACTTCGATAGCTTAATACCCCATAAAAAATTGGACTAACATAATAATTCATGCTAATTTTCACATTGTAAATATTTTAAGAATATTTTGTGTTGAATCCATCACTGGTTCCAAATATCGATCTCCATCCATTGGGTGTAATGGCACCATCACCCTCAAATACCCTAATTCAAAAATCATTTTCCTTCTTGGTTTTCAAAGGCGCAATTGATCCCAAGTAATGTAGGATAATTATTATATCCATAATCTCGATTACCTCGAAATAAAAAATTCTCTTGACTCCATCAATATTAATTTCTACTACTGCCAACCTACCAATAAGAAAAATTCTTGATTGATTGGTAATTATTAGCTGGATAGGTGTCAAAATTAGCTTTGGTTTGCCCATAATCTCCCATTTTTGTTTTGAAATAATATTAACATACAAACCTAGGTCTAGGATAATGTGGTCCATATTATATGCTCCAATCTCCACATTAAGTTTAAATTCCCTTCTCGTCCTATTCTTGCACATAATCTACTTGATTTTGCACTTGAGAGTTTTTGCTATTAGTTGTTTCCGTCCTTGTGTAGATTGGTCAATAATCCTGTGCAATTTGTCGAGGGTATATCTTTCGCTTATTAATTCTAAAAAACTATTCAATAAATTCTTGATGGGGCTTACCTCCCCACCAACTTCTCTTGGTGCAGACTTGTCTTGCTACATGGTAAAACCTACCAGACCCCATTTTTTCGCAACTAGTTCTCTTCTAAATTCCTTATATGTTTCTTTTTAATTTATTTGATCAAACCTAGGAGGTGGATTTTCTTCTTTTATTACACATTAATATGGTTGGCTTCCTTTTCCACTAGCAGCTGCTCCTATCCTCGCTCCTCCACACATATTTTCTCCTACTTGTGGATGATTTGCACACTCTTCAACAAATATCAATTACACATTTTTTCCCTTTTCTCCAACCACTTCACAATAAGTTGAGGACAGTCTTTGGTAGCATGGTCCAATTATTTACTGTAGGTTCATGTGGTGCAAGGTTTAAGGAAATCTCATGTAATATGTCTTGGTTGTCCACAATTATAACAAATGATCGGGCACCTACATATTCTAAATACTCCTTTCCCCTAGCTTGAAATCCTCATCCTCTTCCTTGCATCCCTTAACCTCTTCTTGGATTATATGCTCGTGGTGTGTTATAGATTGGAATTGAAACTTCATATCCTTATGCCTCCCACACTTTGTTCATATCTGTAATGAACTCTCATTAAATCCAATGTGTTACAAGTATCTATTTCATGTCCTATTGACTTGCAAAAGTCACAGAACAACATTTTGACCATTTTTTTATACTTTTGCATCATTGGACAAGATGTAGGTATATAACCCCCAACTCTACAAAACTCGCACCATAGTCCCCTACCTTGCGCAAAAGGGCTCACAAATCATGTATCCATGTTTTCTATTACAGTTGGCATTCATTCCTATGGTGACCTTCCTTTCTGCATATAGCGCACTAGATTTCTCCATGCTTCTCCTTTCCTTTTTCTAGGCCCTGAAATTGTATTATCAGTGATGCTAGCTATGATTGGAATTGCACCATCCCTGTGTTGTTTTCACTAGTTGCGGGGAATTCTTTTAGGTTCATGGCAATTTCCAAAGCTTAAATTTGCGAAGAAAATTTCTTTGAGTTAATGGAATAATTATATATGGAAATAGACCGAAAGTAAACCATTATCTATGTTGCATGTCTAGAATTGGACATGATAACCGATCCAACAAAAACTTGAACGTATGATCAAAATCCCAAATTGGATCACTGACACATTGTTTAATCTCTTTAATATCTGTGATACATTAGGAATTTGACTCTCTGATTCTGGAAATCCTTTAGCAATGCTTATTGGATTTCATCCAATGCCCTACATTTCCCTCTTGGCATGGTATTCTTATATCTCATATACCATGTTAACATACTATCCTTTAAAGTGGTTTCCAACCGCATAAATTTTTTCCGTTCATCTTGGACCTACTTAATAGTTCATATTTTTTAAAACAAAAATATGCTACTTCAGATCCTCTAATCCCATGCCATGAAAGATCAACATTCACATGGGAGAATCAATGCCCATCATGATTATCTACACAATTATACTTTTTGATGCTTTTGAATGATTCTGTGGTACCTTGGGTCCTGTCTAACTACTTCCATTATCTTGACTACCTTGACTACCTTGAGTATTGTCCTTACTTTATTTACTAAATGTATCAAATTATCGGGAGATCTTAATTCGTGGCTCTTTGATATGCATGTAGGTTCATGGTTTCAACATAGGGTATGGCCTAAGTAGGGTCACTAGGATACACTAATTACTCTCATTCTAAGATGAGCCGAGGGTTTCCTTCATTGTGCTTTCCTTTTCCAATGTGAAATATATTTTTATCCTCTAGGTGCAGCACTCCATCGAGCACATGATTGGCATTGATTTATTCTTCCTAATCTCCACTATGTTTCTACCTTCTCTTTCTTTCTCTTCCTTTATTTTTTTCCTTCTACCTGTCATAGGTTTCAATGCAAACCTCTCTCTTACTTCACTGTTGCGTCAAAATCTCACTCCACTACACAACACTCCACTAGATTTTTTTGTCGCACTCTCCTCCTACATCAATGTACATTCTCTAACCCTTATTATCTCTTTTTATCTTCTATCTATCTAATTTCTTGACATCCTCAATCCATCCATTCTTTTCCTCATTTTACTGTATCTCTCACATTTATTCCCCCAGGCCATCTGCTGGTCATCCTGTAGTCACCCCATCATGTGCAAGGAAATTTACCCGCTCATGGTATCGGATTCTAGTGACATTACTCCTTTGTCGCACAATATCATATTTATCCATGTAAATAGTAATATAAAAAACTCCCCTTATGGTCCTTTGAAAAATTCCCTTTTGGATGTACTACATTGTTCAGTGCTTTCAATCACAAACTCAACAATGTAACCCTCCAATATACTCTTCATCTAGAAATATACTGCTTGTGAGACTTTATTGCTTATAGATTTCACTCTTCAAATTAATTTTGGACTCCAATTTTCTGGTACAATAGGGTGCCAGTTTCTAACCTTCTTGGATAGTCTTTGCAACCACTCAACTAGAATCACAGGGAATTCAACAAAAAAAAAATTGTGCAAATCTATAAAAGCATATATTTGTAGCCATTCTTTAGGACTAATTTGTTGGTTTATGGTTCGTTCTATCACAAATTTGTGTTGCTTCATTTTTACCCACTACTGTATATCCTCCTTAGTTGGCCTCCACATCTCCTTTAATCACATATCCCATACCCAAAAACAAAACCATTTTTTGGCATGCACAGAGGGAAGACTCGGGTTTGGAGTGAATTAGCCAACAAAACCACTTAGACACTGGCCTTTTCGACATCACCCATGAGCAGGTCAAGTCTCACCCGAGGCATCTATGAAGGATTGCAGGTACTTGGAAATTTTTGTAGTGATGAAGGGAATGGAGTTTATACACTTGTCATCAAACCTTAGGGCCAACACTTAGTTATTAAAAACAAAAAAATTAAGCATACCCTTATTTTGTGTAGTAAATCCATTATGTTTAATAGAGCTATAAAATAGAGACAATTCAACATATGTTCAAAAGAACCATAAAAAAAATAAAAAAAATTCAACACATTATGTTCAAACACTAAGATTATCCCAAAACAAATATTTATTATTAAATTTTGAATTCTGCATTACATTCTGACTGTCACAACTTACCAGCCTGATAGATAGTTTGTTACATTATCATATCCTTACATAACATTCAACTACAACCTCAAAACACACAAGGATATATGTTCATATATCTCTATATCTATTTCTAAGAATAAAACATGACCCTCTATTACATTGTGACTTTATCTATTTATATTTTTAATTGGGGCGCAAAGTCGACAAAAAACCTATTTTACTATCGCTAGTGTTAGTATCCTATAGTCATAGAATTTATAATAAATTTTTTCTTTCAAATTTTGTCAAAAGTATAAAAGTATAGCTGTGATCTCGTGGAAGATCAAGCTTTATGTCTTAGGATGGAATATAATTTTAATTTATCATATTAAATATGTCAAAGTATGTCAAGAGTTGTGAAAATAGTCATTGATGTCTTCAGAGGTTGAGTTAAGTGGGTCTAGGGTATTGTTTCATCAAAATATCATGAGTGAGGTCATGTTGTCATGTATTTTCATCATGGGCACATATTTGTAGGGTCTCTTGGGTTAGTTAGAGTGTCAAATCATAATCAGTCATGACATCACTCTAGTACAACAATATAAAATGTTCGTTGTGCAAATTATGCAAGGAGTGTTGTGCTTCTACCAAGGCATAAAATTTTGAGGATGAATCAGGATTTTTGGCACATTTTTCCATGTAAGAGGTTTTTGTAAATATTTGGATCAGCTATAAATAATTTTTCTATGTCGGAAGATCAGTGTTTGGTAAAGTCATGAAGATGGAGGTATGTTGTGCAACTGGGTTGCGCTTCTGCTGTAAGAAGAAGCTTTTGAGTTTGAAGTTTTGTGTATGACCTAGAAGTTTTCTCATGGGTTTGAAACATTGTATGGACCATTCCATGCCATCTCATTACCCTCAAAATGTCAAACGATGGCTGGAGGTAATGTAAGCTTGGAGCACTGCGCTGCGCTTTCACACAATCACCAAATTTTCACCATATCTCTTATTGTACGTATTTTACATGAAATTTTTATAGTAGATGAATGGGGGTGAGATTAATAAGCTCATTTAATGTTAGGTCAAAATTCTTCATGGTTTTCGAGAAACAAGCCACCGTAATATACATTCATTTTTGGATTTTCTCAAAATCTGTGTTTAGGATTTAGCTCAAATTTTTTGTGGAGAAGAATTATAATGATATTAACCTTTTGAAAAAATTTCAACTCAATATGATTCACCATTTAGGAGATATTTGAAAAATATAGTTGTTGTGCTTTTGGATAGTTTCACTTCAAGAATAATTATTGACCAAATGAAGATGAATTTTGCAAAAGTAAAATATGTTTTTTTAAGAATGATCCAAATAAAAAAAACCTTTTTCAGTTTCTTCACAAATTTCATAGTTTTGAATATTCCAATGAATCTTGATAACCTATTTTTTCATATATATATATATATATATATATATATATTTAAAATTTCTTATTTTAGTCATCATTTTGGGTGCATATTCCGAGGATTTGGAGAGATATTTGTGCAAAAACGAGAGAGGTTTCTCCAAAGAACAAGCTCATATACAAAAACCTCCTTTTTTTTGTAACAACTATCATGGTTCAAGATATACGAGTTAACATTTTACCCCTATTTTCAGAAATTTGGTCCCTATTCCTAGTAGACTGTTCCAAATTTTATGTAACTGACTCTATCTTTGGGGAAATGGTTGAGATCGACCCCTTGATTCTAGGGATGAGATAATTGTATATATTTTCATGAGTTTCAATGTGCAAAGGGTTGGTTTTTTAGTCAGTGTGTGGAGATAAGACTGTTATTATGTACTCTCAATCAAATTTTCAAGTGAATAGAAGAAGACTAGAGTGGTTCAATAGTGATTCATGCTTGAGACCTTGTTGGTAATGTGTTTTTCTATATTGTGAATCATTTCTTGTCAGTTTCAGACTTTAATACATGTCTTCATGTTTGGATTAACAAGAAACTATTTCAGAATTCACTACTAGGCTCTGTTTTATGTAACATGAACTATTTATGTTTCTATTCCTTATTAATGGCACTTAGAATTCATCTTGTGACCTAATTCTCTAGATTCCACTCTCATAATTCTTCACTCACCCTCTCTACAACAAAATCAGGTTAAAATACCAGCAAAATTTCTATCTTTCGCCCACTTAAATCACCTCATCATCCCTTATTCACTTGAAACCATTAGCAGAGTGTGACTCCATTCCCAATGGATGTGTCTTCTCCCACCTGCCTACAAAAAATTGAAATAAACCTGCTCTTTTGATCCTCATAACTAGCCTAATATCAGAAATGATTAAGTCACCTAACCGACTAAGAAAACCTTAGTGAGATAGCCCTCTCCAATGGTAAAAGGGCTAGATTATAGCCTAAAAGTGGTCTGTGGTTACCTATGTAATCATTTTTCAGCCTAAAGGAAATTATAGAGTGCTAGTAGGTGGTAATTATTACTATGGAAAAAAACCCAACACCTAAGCCTAATGGATTTCCTCCTTTCCCGCATTTCGTGCATTGATCCTTATTCAAATTTTCCTGGGTGGTACCCTTCTTCGTGGTGCTCCTCTATCCAATTCCCAAAATGATTCCTCAAAACGTTGCTCCAAAAAAATACTTCTTATGTTTTAATCCTAGTCTATTGAATAAAGGACCCTTGAAAAGTGGGAAAGAGTCTTTGGAATGGAGAAAATAATGGTTTGCAACAAAATTCCAAAAGGAATTGAAGGAATATTTGCTAAAAATGTTACCTTCAATACAAGAGGAATTTTTTGTGGCAATATAGTTTGATACTAAGAGGTTTGGAGGAGGATTATCCATAGAATACTTACCCAATAATATTCCTCCTTCACCCCACACCCCTACTTTTCTTTCAATTTTCTCTTGTTATTATCAAGTATAATCCCTTTTATAATGGAAGGCCAATTATCCCTTTGATATTTCTCTAGATAAGAAGAAAAATAATCACAATTAGTAATAGAATTCCTATTACAGATATGGACCTTATCTACCTCTTGAATGATAGACACCAACTTGTCAGTAATTGTCATTAGAAGGACCGAATTGGGAGTTTCAAGTAGTGTGGATCTAGGCTAAGAAACTAGGTTTGAGGAATCAGCTCCCTCCAAAGCACATGGAATGATCACGAAAATGTCATCATTTTCAATTAAAACTTTGACTACTAAACCAATTTAAGTGACTATCCTCAGAGATGGGTCCTCTCTCCTCACAAAAAGGAACATCTAGTGTAGGAATTTACAGGTTAAGTTCCTTAGATCAAACACCAAAGGTCACCACTCACAAATAGACCACAAATCAATACACCCGTATTTGATGTGGTTAAAACCATTAAAGAGGGAAATAATCCATGCCCTGAGCCAACATGACCACTTCAGGAAATTTATTAATATAAAGAAAGAAAATTTAGATAATCTTCTCTCATAAACAGTCACCAGAAAAATGACCCTCCATGCTCTTTAAATAGAGATCATTAACCAATTAGGTGTTAAGCCATGGATCAAGTGTCAGTATTACCGAGGAGAGAATGAACATTCATATCACTACATATCATGACCGTCGGATTATAAGTTACAAAATTACATAGTAAAGAAACACACAAGTTACTTAACTCTATGCTAGACCAAGTTATACTTAATTATTTCCTATGGGTTGGAATATCCTAACATCCCCCCTTAAGAACAACTTGGGATAGGATTGAAGGGTTTACAAAGGTGACACAATAGGAGAAGGAAGGAGGCATTAGAGCCTATCCCCCTTTAATGATAACTTTCTTGAACTACAAGCATAAATCGAAGTTTGGTAAACTTCGCTTTTGTGAGAGCCTTCGTAAAGATATCAACAACTTGATCATTGGTTGAACAATAGTGCACTTCAAGAACACGATCATGAATGAGCTTTCTGATGAAGTGTATGTGTTTCATGCACTCATGCTAAACTGGATCTTTGCATAGCTTAATGGAACTCTGATTATCACACTAAAGTGTAGTTGGATGTTGCCGATGAAGACCAAATTCGAATAGGGTCTGAAAAAGTCACATGGATTCCTTTTTGGCTTCAATAGCACCATGATACTCTTCTTTTGATGAAGAAAGATATTTCATTTTGTTTCTTACAAGACCATGTAATAGGTCCCGAACCAAGAGTGAATACATAACCTACAATAGACTTTTCATCATCAGGGTCACCATCCAAATCAAAATAAGTGAAACCTATCAACAATGGAGATGATCCTGCACTGTAATGAATCCCGAACTAAACTGTACCTTGAATATATCGAAGTATTATTTTAGCTGATTTCCAGTGACTTTAATGAGGTTTGTGCATAAACCGAGCAATAAGACCAACTAAAAAGGAAAGGTCAGGATGAGGAGGGGGTAGATACAGAATTTTTCCAACAAGTTGAAGATATAAGGTAGAATCAACCTCAGGAGAAGTACAAGTGGCTGAAATCTTGACTATAGACAGAAAGGGAGAAGGGGCTGGCTTACAGTCTTCCATGTGAAAGTAGCGTAGAAGATCATAGGCATACTTGGACTGAGAAGGGATAATACCTTCTTTGGTTTGCACGACTTGAAGACTAAGGAAATAATGTAAGTGTCCTAAGTCTATCATTTCAAACTTAGTTTTGAGGCTAGACTTCACATGGTTTATATGGTTGGGATCACTACTAGTAAGGATAATATCACCAAAATAAAGAACAAGGATGATTAAGGACTTTCCCACTTTCTTGGTGTATACAACGTTGTCTGAATGACATCTAGAAAAGCCATTATCTAAGAGAAAACTATCCATTTTGGCATACCAAGCCCGAGGGGCTTGTTTGAGACCATAGAGAGGCTTCTTAAGGTGACAAACAAGGCTAGAGACATTTTGGATAAAGCCAAGGGGTTGTTCCATGTAGATTTCTTCATGAAAGTCCCCATTTAAGAAGGTGGATTTAACATCCATCTGATGGACTTCCCATTTAAAGGTGGCAAAAAGGGAAAGAACAAGGTGGATAGAATTCATTTTGGCAACAGGGGAGAAGGTTTCAGTATAGTCAATGCCTTCAACTTGTGAAAATACTTTAGAAACAAGACAATATTTATTTTTATCCACTTTTCCATTTGGTCCAACCTTTTTTCTATAAACCCATTTGCATTTGAAAAGTTTTATTCCCTTTGGAAGAGGAACAAGATCCCAAGTATTGTTGCCAATAAGGAACAATATTTTTCAGTCATAGCTACATCCCAATCTAGATGACCTGAATCTTCTTCAAAGGTACCTGGATCATGATTTTTTGGAACTTGAGCCAATAAGGAAGAGGCTTTGTTGAATTGAGAACGTGTACAATGTTGATCTACAGGGTCACCAGCAAGAGAACCTGCTACATCCCAAGTAGAAAGGACCCATTTTGGAAGCTGTGGAAAAGGATTTTCATCCTTGCTGTCATCATCCGAAGTAGAAGGAATGTTGTCAGAAGCAAAAGAGATAGAGAGAGGTGGCACATATGTCGAATCAGGCTCGCAGGCCAAAGGTGGCACACCTGTCGAACTAGGCTCGTAGGAAAATATATTTTCATCAAATTTTACATCTCTACTAATGAATACATTTTTGGATTTGGTTTGAAGAATTCTATATCATTTGACATCTTCATAATATCCAACAAAATGCATTTTTCACTCTTAGATTCTAAGGGTTTATGTTTCTCATCGGGAATATGGGCCCAAACTTCACTTCCAAAATCACAAAAGTGACTTACATCTATTTTGATTGAGCTCCGAGCTTCTTTTGGAGTGATATTCCTTAAAACCTTAGTAGGAATATGATTTACTATGTGATTTTCACAGTTAATTACTTCTTCCCAAAAATTAAAACTAAGCCCTTTAGATTGAAGCATACAATTAGCTATTTATTTTAGAGTGAGATTCTTCCTTTTAGCTACACCATTTGTTGTGGAGTATATGGAACAATATGTTGCAATTGAATGTCATGCTCAGTACAAAAGTTGATAATTTTGTTGTTAAAATATTCTCCTCCATTGTCAGATCTTAACTTAAGAATTTGATGTCCATATTGTTTCTCAACAAAGGCATTAAAGGCCAAGAACATGGAAAAACTTTACTCTTGAGTTTTAAGAAGTATACCCAAGTGCGTCTGGAAAAATCATCAATGAAACTTAAGGAGTACTTGTAGTGAGAGAAAGGAACAATTAGAAGTGGACCACATAAATCACCGTGCACAAGCTACAAAGGGGCTGAAGCGTGCCAAGAGGCATGTTTGTCAAAAATATCCCGATGATGTTTTCCGAGTACACAACCGGAACAAACACCATCTCAGCAAGATACCATAGGAAGATCTGTCACCATATTTTCTTTACATAGAGTTTGAAGAGAGCGATAGTTTAAGTGACCAAATCGCTCATGCCAAAGTTTGCTCACTTCATCATTATGAGCAAAAAAAACGGAGGGAAGACATGATGACCCAAAGTTTTCAAACTTATACAACCTTGTGGAATCATCAGTAATGCCAGTAGCTAAAATATGTCTAGAATCTCGTAGGTCCTTAATTACAACATCATGAGGTGAGAATTATATGGTTTTCCTTCACCTGAAGGAGTTATATGATAAACATATAAAAGGTTGCAGGACAAGGTAGGAACACATATTACATCATTAAACTAACCATTATCTAGATGAATGGTTCTAGTCCCTACAATAATAAGAGATCTATCATCACCAACATAAATATTTTTGGTGTTACAATCATTTAAAGAAGAAAACATGGCTTTATTTTTGGCCTTGTGGTAAGAGGATCTAGAATCAGTGAGCCACTCATGAGAATGAGAAGAAGAAGATACATTTAATGCATAACCAGATCTTGATTCTTGATAACCATATGCATAAAGTGTCATTCCCGAAGATGAAGTTGAAGATTTCTCCAAATGGATGTTGTGCTTATTCATTGCTTCTTCCAAGGCTTCCATCTTCTTAAAACATTTTGACTCTATGTGGCCATCACGATTACAAAATTTTCAATGTCTATCTTTCTTCTTCTCTTTGTTTTTATTTTCCTTATCAAATTGTTGAGTTTCTTTTTCAGTTTGCAGTTGAGATTTCTTAAGACCCTTGTTTAGTTCAGGACCATTCTTTTTAGGATGTTGCTTCTTAGGATTCTTTGGATATGGTTTTTGTTGGGCTGCTAAGGCTTTCTTAGAAGAGTTTCCAGTATTAATAAGACCAAGGTGTAAGAGTTTATCTTTTTCTCTTATCAAAGAATCACAAAAGACATCAAAAGAGGGGGACTTGTAGGCTATTCCTTGAGAAATAAGAGTTTCTCTAGTGAAATGTAAGGTGGAAACAAACATAGAGTATGCGGGGCCTATATCAGTAATAATAGAATAGATAATATTAAAATCTTCCTTTTTTACCTTAAAACCTTCTAAAATAAGTCTAAGGGTCTTTAATTTGGACCAAAAATCTTCAATAAAGGAGAGATTATTGGGGTCCAAAGTAAGCAACTCATTTTCAAGTTGGTGGGCTTTGATTTCATTTTTAATTCCAAAAATAGTATTTACATTTTTCATAGCTTCATAAGGGGAGTCAACTTCTTAGATGTGAAATCTAAGATCTTGAGAAATGGACATTCCTATCAACCGTCGTGCTTGATCTTGTTTATTCTCCCATTTAGCATGTTTGTCTTCATCAATAGGTTTAGATTATAGTACTGAGGCTATTCTATAAAGCCATTTAATTCTTAGTAAGTCTACCATGTAGGATAGCCATTGGAAATAATTGGTGCTATTAAGAATAACCAGACATGCATTTTCCATTTAAAAAAAAAAAAAGATGTAAAGATTGAAACTAACTACTCCAATGGAAAGATCTCGAAAAATTAGGCTAGTTAAAAAAAAATGGGTCTGAAAACAGCTTCCAAATGAATAAGTTATGCATTTTTGAAGAAATGTTGAAGTATATGCCAAGTAGTCACATGATAGGTTGAAAGTTGATGATGAAGTTGTACCTTTTTTTTTAAATTCCCCCCCTTTTCAAATTAATATAATAAGATATATATATATATATATATTTTTAACTACTTTATGTGATCCATTTTTATAAATAAGTGAGAGTCACTTTTACAATGTTACTTTATGAACTAATGACCAAGTAAGTTGCAAATTAAATAAAAGATAAAGTGACTTTAGACGGTAAGTGATTTACTTTTTATAATGGGTGAGAAACACTATTACATAAAGTAACTTTAAAATATAAGTTACATGTGCTTTTTAAATAAAACTTTTTCAAAAAAAAATGTAACTTACCAAAAAGTTTTTTAAGACGAAGTAACTTGAAAAAAAGATTTAAAAAAAAAGAAGCTTGAAAAAGAGACTTGAACCCAAGAGCTCTATTCTCATAAAGTAACTTTACACCAAGTGAGCTAGTAAAAATATTATGTATTTGTTAGAAATGAGGAAGTATATTTATTTTTTGGATGCGTGTTTTTTTTCTTGCAAAAAAACAACCGTGCAAAAAAAAAAAAAAATACAAGTCTTACGGCAGAATGTTATATTTCCATTAGTTCGCCTGACAACTATATATGTTTCTCGCTATTTCTGATTTTTCGAGATCGCACAAAGTCGCCGCGAAAGAGTATACATAGCAAAAAAATCTCGTTTTTATGTTTCTAGTTTGCCAGATTTCACACATCGTAGAGAAAATAGCATATGGAGAGAAGAGGGTACATACCTAGTAATAAAAAAAACTATAAACCAAAATAAACAGAGGGATAAAGAAATATAACTGCAAAAAAAAAACCTCCAGATCTAAAATGACATAACTTGGGCAACCAAAAACCTTTTCGCATGAAACGAAAGGGGTTCCTCACTGGAACAGAGACTCCAGACACAACAGAGAAGTTCTCCCAGGCTGAAAGTGGTCAGAAACATTAGATCTGAAAAATGACAGTTGCATGAAGTCAAACCGTCTTTGGATTTGGATCAACAACGGATATGACCCTCAAGATAGCTCTTATACCTTGTAGGAATTTACAGGTTAAGTTCCTTTGATCAAATACCAAAATGCACCACTCACAAATGTATCACAAATCAATACACCTATATTTGACATGGTTAAAACCCTTGAAGAGGGAAAAAATCCACGGCTTGAGCCAATGCGTCCACTTCAGGAAATTTATTAATATAAAGAAAGAAAATTTACATAAGTTGCTCTCATAAATGGTCACCAGAAAAATGATCCTCCATGATATTTAAATATAGATCATGGACCAATCAGGTGCTAAGCCACAGATCAAGTGTTGCTAATACCGGTAGAGAATGAACCATCAGATTACTACATATCGTGACCATTGGATTATAATTTACAAAAGTACATAGTAAAGAAACACACTTTACCTAACTCTACGCTAGACCAAGTTATACTTAACTATTTCCTATGTGTCAGAATATTCTAACATCTAGATTTTTTTAGGATTTGGGGTAGCCACATGTCCAAAATCAAAAGCCTCTATAATTGTTATCTCCTTTAAATCAATAGTTCCTTCCAAAAGTGCCCTAGGATTTTGTTCCTCTAATTCTAATGTAGAATCCAAATGTAATGGGATTTGTGAGCAATTTTTAGACATAATATTCCCTCTATCACCCTCTTGATATGTGACATGATATTTCTTTCACCAAAACTTCTAACTGAAGGGTTTTGAGCAATTTGAAACCGCATATCCACATATATGGATTGAATAGTGGAAGTGGGCATTATAATCATCTATGTTTGGGTGAATCTCTTAGTTTAATGTTAATACTCCTAGCTAATCCATCTTTAAGGTCAACCCTCACTAATATTTAGCAACTAAATGTTGAGCACTAGATTTGTAGGAAGGCTCTACATATAGTGTATTTCCCAAATAAGTTCCCATATCCTAGATGTTGAAAATGGCAACAAGAAATCTTGAAAATGGCATCAAGAAGGGTTTTAATTTAATTTTCCCTTAATTAAATTAGAAGTAAATTTTAATTCCACATCACATGACAACTTGTATAAGTTAATTAAATCAGGAAGAATTAGTTAGTTCAATTAATTCGAGTTGAGGGTCAAACTAGAGGCATGTAGAGCATCCCCTACTTTTTAGGAGCCTTTGTTGAGTTTATTTTGAGTTGTAATTAATTAACTTGAGTAATTTGTGTTAAAATTAGTTTAACTAGTTCTAACTAATGGAGGAACTAGTGAGAGGTCAAGTGAATTAAATTAGATTTAATTCACATATAGTGATCAATCAGATATTCGGTAATTCACTCATAAATAACTCATGCATGCCAATTCTGAAAAAGACCCAGTTGAGATTGGAGTTAAAGGGAGGTCTAATATCAATTCTATAATAATCCAAATTGTACAAGTGGTGCCTGCAATCATAAGAAGACCGAAAATAAATCGTTACTTAATTAAATAATTCACTAATTTTAACCATTCGAATTTCCTTTAAAAGGAGGAATGAAGGAAAAAGTTTAATCATTGTTTTGGTGAGCATGAGTAGGTGAGCAATAGGAAGCACAAGTTTGTGTGTGGAGCTTATGAGAGAAAGGTGTGCTAAGAGAAGCTTGTGCACAAGTTGGTAGTGAGATAGACAAAGATAGTGCAGAGAGCTCTCAAGCCCGAGAGAAGTATTATATTGCCATTATATTCTTTGACAAATGCAATATACATATAACAAAGCTTTTAATTGAGGCTTTCCCCAGATAAATCTTTGTGTTGTGAAATTGAAATTCTTTCTGTTTCTTGTTCATGTGATTGTGCGATCGCAATTGGTTTTCGTAATTTGTAGAATACACTCAAGTTTTTTGTTTTATCATATTACAATATCAGTTGAATCTATGTGGATTTTCTACATGGTATCAGAGCACTTTCTTGGGTAGAGTTGGGGAGAATTGTTTTTCATTTTTGTTGTAGGATTTTTTTGGGTGGCGAGTTTGTAGAGTAGATCTGAAAATTTTGGTGAAATTTTTTCAAAAGCAAATAGCATATTTGGATTTATTACAAAAAAACCTAAATTCAAAAAACAAATTGCCCGAATCGGAGTTCAGATGAGGGACATTTCACTGATTTAATATCAACTCTTTTTTCATAAAATGTTATGACATCGGGATAGTTACAACACAGATCTAAGTTTCTAGAGTGCCCAGACTCACATATGTGTTGTTTGTTCCAGGAATAAGGAAGAAAATTGTTTTCTTTGTGGCATTGGAATAACATGGCTACGATGTGATATTTAGCAAAGGGAAGGTTTTCCTTAGACATATTTCCATGGGACAGATGAAACAGATCGATGTGTGAGTCAAGAACATGTATGCATTTGAGGTACCATATGCATGCAAAGCTTTGAGGAGAAAGGAAAAGGTTATATACTTGGTGATTGAGAGGGAGCATGGATTACCTATCAACATGCAGCCTTAGAAGAAGCCTCAACAAGTTGTGGAGCAAACACAATTGGAGAAGCAGAGAGGAGATCGAGTGGAGGCATCCACTCAAGCAAAGACCTTCAGTAGGGGGGAATTTTGAGCCAAGTTGATAGAGGGAGGACATGAAACCATACCTCCAGGTGAGAGGTGGGGTGATATGAAGAAATAGTCCCAAGAGAGCATAAATTTGGGCAGGGTCCATTGATATGTCTTGTCTTATGGATCATTACCTTGCTACAGGGGCCCACAATACACAGTAGCACAATGGATCAGTGATGGTTGATGTAGTAATATGTCAGAGTGATATAAGCAGAGACTAATAATATTCAGATACTGGAGATAATAGTGTAGAGTTGGAAGCAGTGCAGATTCAGAAACAATGCAGAGCATTCAGTAGACAGTGTAGTAGCTAGTAGGAGTCAAAGAATCAGGATACATATGAATCATATTGATCACAGTTGATTCAATTTTTTGGATGATTTTCAGTTTCATAAGTTGCAGTAGCAACAACACTAGAGAGAAGTATTACATGCATAACATTCCAATGGTATCGGATTAGGATATAGTTTAATTTATTTATTTTTGAGAGGGAGTGTTGAAAATGGAAATAAGAAATCTTGAAAATGGCATCAAGAAGGGTTTTAATTTAATTTTCTCTTAATTAAAATAGAAGGAAATTGTAATTCCACATCACATGACAGTGTGTACAATTTAACTAAGTCACGAAGACTTATATAGTTCATTTAATTCGAGTTGAGGGTCAAACTAGAGGCATTTAGAGTGTATCCTACTTTTTAGGAGCCCTGGTTGGGTTTATTTTGAGTTGTAATTAATTAACTTAATTTATTTGAGTTAAAATAAATTTAACTAGTTCTAACTAATGAAGGAAGTAGTGAGAGGTCAAGTGAATTAAATTAGATTTAATTCACATGCAATGATCAATCAGATAACTGATAATTCACTCATAAATAACTCATGCATGTCAGTTCTGAGAAAGAGCCAGTTGAGATTGGAGTTAAAGGGAAGTTTACTATTAGTTGTATAATCATCCAAATTGTACAGGTGGTGCATGTAGTAAAAAAAAAGCCTAAAATAATTCATTCCTTAATTAGAGAACTCACTAATTTTAACCATTTGAATTGCCTTTAAGAGGAGTAATTAAGGCACAAGTTTAATCATTGTTTTGGTGAGCACGAGTTGGTGATACCAAGCAATAGTAACCACAAGTTTGCATGTGGAGCTTGTGAGATAAAGGTGTGCCAAGATAATCTTGTGCACATGTAGGTGTGAAAATTCCAACTTTGGAATCCTACTGCAACGAACTGAATTTACTTCTCCTACTTGTTATTAAAATGAAAAATTTATTTACAATTCTCTACTAAAATACTGAAGAAAATATTACTGCAACCTTCATTAATTAATTAAATATGCCGAAACAAGAAATTGAGTAAGAGAAAAGAATATCACACGGGACACTGTTATTTTTGGACAAACATCCCTGGAAAAACTGGTGCAATAGATCTGAGAGTTTTATTATTAAGAAAAATTTATTTCCAAATAAAAACTCTGGATTCCTTGTTGGAAATCCAATACATAGAATATGACTCGGTAGAAGAAATTAGTGAGATTTCCTCACTCTACACTGCAAGTCCCAGCTGATCCAGTAGCTGAACCAACATCCTCTCAACACCCTCTACATTGCCTCTACGTAGTAATTACATGTGCCTGGGTCAATGGATTCGAAAGACCATGTCATCTCCTCTTCTGGATCGATCAACCCTAAGGAAACTTGATTCCAGCCCTCCCGACTCAAAATCTCGATCTCCCAGTTGAATCTCGGACTTCTTCTCCGGAATACTGTGATGCCTATGTGTGTGGCCTTTATGGCCTTGCGTCACCCTCTCTGGGTGTTGTGTCACACTTTCTGGGAATGCGTTACCACTTCTACGAATATCTCTGCCTCTATGCTGATTTTTCTTGGTCCCAGAGAAGATCCTCTGACCAAAACTGTCTCTGCCCCTCAACTACATGAGAATCTCTCGATCAAAGTTTTCCTCTGAGCCCTGCTTACTTCATAAAAATTGATCTCTTGATCTCTCAGTGTATATCCAAATAAATCTCAAGCCTTCCTTAGATAATATTCTCGTTGACATTCAATGACCTAGATTAGAAGCTAATCAATGGCTAAGATCACTTTGGCTTAATCCTCATCTTCTTTTAGAAGTTACACCCATATTTTAGATTAATACCCATTAATTTTTTTAATTTCCCAAGTTTAGACTTAGGGTTTCATTAAAAATAATTAATTTATTAAATAAAACTATCTTTAGGTGGAACTTCCCCAAACGATTTCTTGGTTATCTAGAATGCACGTGTCTAGGCCTCTCCACAAAATTTTAGAGTTAGAGCACATCCGATGCTACCCCAAATCAACACTCCCTCTTAGTGAGGAATGTGCTCTAACAATACACCTTGATGCATACAACTCTGACTCTGAAGCATATCCCTTTACACTATTGATGTCTGAGATGCTGTCCACCAAATACTGTGCTGCTACTGCAACTATACTGTTGCTGACACTGCCACTGCCAATGTCAACACTGCATCTGTACTACAACTCACGCTCAAATGTTGCATCTGTGCTAATACTAGCACTTCCACTGCTAAATTTTCACTCCAACTTAGTTTCTAAGAGAAGCAACTGAAAAACATCCAAAAATCTGAAAAATTGTTCAGGATGCATCTCGATGCTGAAGATCTGAATGCTACTAATCCCATGTTGTCCCTTTGAACCACTGCGTTGTTGCTGCTCTGTACTATGCCTCTATTCACTACTTCAACTCTGCACTGCAATGATGAGATTTAACGGCCTAACCACTGCATCTGTCGCTCCAACAGTCCTTTGCACCAACTGAAACTCCTTCACCCTACTACTACTAATATTAGGCTCTCGTAGCAAGGTCGTGATCCAAGAGGTGGACTCCTTAAGGATCTTACCCAACTAAAGTTCCTGCGAACTTACAATTTAATCTCGCCCCATCTCCCTCCTAGATATGCATGGGCACTCATGGCATACTCATCTTCTTATATCTTTGCGGGCATAGCCTTCGGATCATGCTTCTCGTCCTTATCCTTTTTCTTCAAAGAACGCTACATTGCGTAGTGACCGAATTCACCACACCTGAATCATTTTATCTTCGAGACATCCTTCTTCCGTCTCTATTTTTCTTGTTGTCCCTTATAGTCCAAGGCTACATTCTCCTCCTCCTCCTTTTTCTTCGACCCACTACCACTGCTGCCATCATGTTTACACTTGACTAGGGCCCTCCTTAGCTCTTCTTGCTAAAGAGCAGCCCACATCTCCTCTCAGCTCAAAAATATTTCTCTGCCCATAATAATCTGGACAAAGACTTGTCATTCCTATGAGACTCCATTGAGGGCCAGCCCCATCGCAGTAGACTGAGGTGTGGACCCCATGACTCCTAATCGATCTCGATTTTCCTGAAGTCTCGAGAGAAACGGATTTATACTCTCCCCTTTCTGCATTTGTGTCTTCCGTAGTTTTTTCTCTAAGTACATCTTCCACTGGTCAGAATATCCTTTGTATAACGATGTTAAGGCTTCCCACATCTATCTAACTGTGTCCTTTCTAGCTATGTGGAACAATATGTGATCCTTGACTCCATATCGGAGCAGTCTCTTAGCCTTCGCCATATTAGTTTGGTACTTCTTCAGTAGATTTGGATATGTTGTCATAGCTACCGTACTATCCATGAAAATATTGATATCGTATTCATCTAGAAGGTATAAGATTCTTGCCTTCTAGATTACATAGTTGGAGGCTCCCTCCAATCGATCATGATCTCTATGCCCGTGAGCTTCCATTTTTACCGTCAAGAAATTGTCGAATTTTATCCTTCTCTTTCTCTTATGTGAAACAGTGGAATGGCTTACACACTCCTTGCTAGAGATGGTAGATCAACCACCTAGATCTGCTTCTCAGATCCTGAACAAATAGAATTCCCCAGCTAGAAATTCCTTGAGGAAGAAAATTCCCTCATTGTGGTTATTTTCTAATGTATGACAAATTTTTGTCCAACAAAAGAGAATATTCATGAAGAAACCTGCATCCCACTAGCACTAATGCTAAGGCTCTGTGCTGCTAGCATGACAAAAATTCGATCTGGAATCCCTTCCTCTCTGTCGACTTACTCAGAGAGAGACTTTCCTCGAAAAACCATCCCTCCTGGCTTGGACCACGCAATCCCTTTGGGGATTCGAACTTTTTTCTCTTACATCTATTTGAACTTCTTCTCAGTGTTAGCTCTACTATTCTTGTTTCACCTGCAATGATCTGATACCATGTGAAAATTCCAAGTCCAGAATCCTACTGTAGCCAACTGAATTTACTTCTTCTACTTGTTATTAAAATGAAAATGTTATTTATAGTGTTCTACTGAAAATAATGAATAAATTACTATTGTAGCCTTCAATTAATTAATTGAATATGTCATAACAAGAAACTGAGCAAGATAAAATAATATCACAAAGGACACTATTATTTTTGGACAGACGTCCCTAGAAAAACCCAATGCGGGAAACTGATGTAGCAGATTTGAGGGTTTTATTATTAAGTAGCATTTATTTCTGAATACAAACTCTGGATGCCTTGCTCACAATCCAGTACAAAGAATATCACTTGACATAAGAAATAAGTGATATTTCCTCACTCTACACTGCAAGTCTCGGTTGATCCGCTACCTGAACCAACGTCCTCCTGCACCCTCTACACTACCTCTACGCAGTAAGTACGTGGGCATGCATCAAGGGATTCAGAAAACTATGCCACCTCCTCTGATTGATTGAACCGCCCTCAGGAAACTCGATTCCAGCCCTCCCGACTCAAAATCTTGATCTCCCAGTTGAATCTCAGACTTCTACTCAGTAATATTGCATTGCCTCTGTGTGTGGCCTTAGTGGCCCTATGTCACCCTCTCTAGGTGTTGCGTCACACTCTTTGGTTACTGTGCTGCCTCCTCTATGTATCTCTCTGCCTATTTTCTAAGTATTCTTAGTACGAGAGAAGATACTTCGACCAAAACTGTCTCTGCCCCTCAACTGCATGAGAATATCTCGATCAAAATTTTTCTCTGAGCACTGCTCACTTTAGAAAATTCGATCTCTTGATCTCTCAGTGTATATCCAGATGACCTTGATGCCTTCCTTAAATAATATTCTTGTTGACATTCAACAACCCATATTAGAAACTAATCAATGGCTAATATCACTTTGGCTTGATCCTCATCTTCTTCTAGAAGTTACACCCAAAATTTAGATTAATACCCATTAATTACTTTAATTTCCTAATTTTAGACTTAGGGTCTCATTAAAAATAATTAATTTATTAAATAAAACCGTCTCTGGGTGTAATTTCTCCAAATTATTGCTTGGTTATCTGAAGTGCATGAGTATGAGCCTCCCCACAAAATTTGATACTTAGAGCACATCTGATGCCACCCCAAATCAAAAATTGGTAGTGATACAAACAAAGATAGTGTAGAGAGCTCTCAAGCCTGAGAGAAACATTGTATTGTTCTCATATTCTTTGACTAATGCAATATAGAGACAGCGGGGTTTTTAGCTTAGGCTTTCCCCACATAAATATTTGTGTTGTGTGATTGAAATTATTTCTCTTTCTTGTTCATGTTATTGTGCGATCCTAATTGGTTTCCACAATTTGTAGAATAGATTCAAGTATTTTGTTTTAGCATATTACAAGATCAGTTTAATCTATTTGGATTTTCTACACTAGAAAAATTGATCACTTAAGTTTGAGGGGCAAAACCAAAAACCTTTATGCAAATTGGGGCTAAGAAACCTTTTAACTTATTATTGCGTGGATGCTATCACTTTAAATTTAGGGTATATGAACCTCAAAACCACTTGTTATTAAAAATAGAAAAAAACATCTTCTTCCATGTGGAATATGAAACCTAGCTACCCTCAAATCATGAGGTTAAATGGAAGTTCATATATTGGCTCCTTTTTTTTAACCCAATTAAACAATAAGATTTAGATTTATTGATACTGAACTATTTATTGATGAGAGTTTTAATAGAAAAATAAAAGATCAATTTGACATGCACATTATGTCCCATAACCATTTTAACCCTATGTTCCTTTCTTTTAACCACTTTTTCTGAACTTTCTTCACATGTTTACAAATTCCTCCTTTTGTAGAATTCTTAATACTTTCCCTAGATCCCTCCAAGCTAGATAAGTCAAGATTTTTTCCCACAAAACCTTCACCTCTTGCTAGAAAAGAATCAATTTCAAAACCTTTGGGCTATAAACTAGTGGAAATCTAGAATTGAGACATGTGAGGCACCTCACTGAGACAAACAATATAAATATCTATTAATTGGAATGATATCCATTAAGTTTTATCTATTATGGCCCTCCCTTGACTTGTAAGTCCATTTAAATAGCATGAAATATCATACCTTCATAGATGGCCTACAAAATTCTAAATGTGACTCTAAGAAATATATTTTAGCCACTTTTCCATCCAAATCTAAGGTCACAGGTGAAGCAACATGGAATCTCTTCTGACCTTTTAATGCGGTATTATTTTAGCTAGCCTCAGTATTAGCCATACTCCCTTCGAAAAGAAAATATGAACTAGTGTGCTCAAGGAAACTCTAATTCTTATTTGGGTTAATGTTGTAGTATACTAGTTGCCCCCTCCCTTGTAGTGATCTAGGATTTCTAAGTATCCATCCATTATAATATATTAATTTTTATTGAATCAATACTCACTTCACCATTTGGTCTCTATATTATTTCCTTTCGTTCCTACCCAATATCCTCACTTTAACATTGGGGATCAAGCTCTTCTCAAGAGACCTTGGCGTGCATGCGCACATATACACATATTATTGAGAAATTTTAGTATAATTTTAACTTTAATTTGTGTGTGTGTGTGTGTGTGTGTGCGCGTGCGCGCACGCACACTAAAACCAAACAAAAAAATATTAGAAATATATTTCATTTCTTGACAATCATGATTGTTTTTATTAAATAAGTTATTGTATATATTAATAGTTTTGATTAGACAAGTTTTTGTATATGTCAATAATATAAAATTATGATGAAATTATATATTTATAATTAAAGTTTATGTTCTAATTAAAATTGAAATTATTAATTATATTATAAATAAATTTAATTTTAAAAATAAAATATATATTTAAATTTTAAAATATTTTTTTCATATTTTTATATAATATTTAATATATGAAAATGTTAAAAATAAATTTCATTTTCTATTAAAATGACTCTAGATTATGTGTGTGTGTGTGTGTGTGTGCGTGTGCGTGTGCGTGTGCGTGCGTGTGCGTGTGCGTGTGCGTGTGCATGTGTGTGTGCGTGCGTGCGTGCGTGTGTGTGTGTGTGTGTGTGTGTGCGTGTGTGCGCGTGCGTGTGTGTGTGTGTGTGTGTGTGTGTGTGTGTGTGTTCAACCTTCTATTTCATAGTAATGTAACAAAATTTACAACATTTGGAAGTACAAGGGGTATTTCCACTAGGGAAACTGATCCCCCCTTGCATATTAAAAAAACAGTTTTTCCTTTCAGAAAACCAAACTTTTGCATGAACCCATATTGATAGAGATAAAATCTTAAAGGAAACCATCTAAATCTGTTAATATCTAGACAACAAAAATTTATATGACTGGGCTAGTAGAAGCTCTACCCAATTCCCTTATAAGCTACTTTAGAGAGAGAAAACTAGACATAAACATATATAAAAAGAAATAAAGGATAGGTGACACTCCAAGTGAGGCCCTAGAGTGACCTCCTCTTTAATTGAACATAGAATTCTCGAGCTAGAAGAAATAGCTAGGCTAGAAGAGGGTGGAAGAGGGCCTTCTATGATTAAAATGGAATTGTCTTGAGATTCTTTTGAACCCCACAATCTGCCTAGATCATATGTATTCTCTCATTTCCATTTAGGTCTATGAATGTTATGTTAAGCATAAAGATTCCTTTCATTAAAGTCTCAATTTTTCCCTCAAAGAGGGAGATCTATTTCTTCGACTCTGCAAGTTATATATTCTCTGGAGCTATAACTTTCTACCATGGATTTTGTGTTCCAATACATATTTGTGACAAAAAATAATTTTGTTTCTCAAATATGCATGTTGCTAGGGTTCTATACCCATCCTTGAGTTTTGGACAAGAGCCACTCTATGTCCATAGTTCCTAAAACTTGTTGCACTAGCACATTTACCTCCTCCATGGATGTTTTTACCTTTGTAGGACACTCATATAAGAACCAACTATGAGATCATTCCATCTCCTATTATGTATGTGTTACATTCCTTGTCCCCATCACTTTGAGTCATGTCATGCTTCTAGAGTACACCATTGGCTTCTTCTCCTTGTTATTCTTGCATCAAGTTAGAGTCATTTTCCCTAAGAATATGACCTATAAGAGGTGCTCAAATCAATTTATTGTCATTTTCATGCTCCCTTTGCAAGAATCTAGTCTGTTTTGGAGACTCAAGTGGGTATGAATGAAGTCAACCCGATAACAACCACCTTTTAATAAATATTTTTCCGGGACCTTTAATTGTGATTTCCTTATCATACGTCGAATTGCGTAGTGTAATCCCAAGCCATTATACCAGGTTGCAACCAATACCCTTAGGTATGTTAATGTATTAATGGAAGTTGTCCTTAGCATGATCCAAAACTAAACTTCAATCTTGTGTTAATTTTTCTTATGGTTATATGATTCTTTGCTTTAGATAATTGAATTTAATTATTTAAACATTGGATTCACCCCATAACATCATAAAATTATTCAACAACATATGAAATTATATAGAAATAACAATATCATCATCAATGTAACAGAACATAAAGGAAAAATAGAATAAAAACATTCACACATAGAGACACTAGGATTTGTCGAAGACCAGGGAAAAATTATCTAGCTAGTATAATGATCCATTTCTTCATTCAAAAAACTATCTAGCTAAGTCAACTAAACAATATCCAAGAGGTGAACCCAATAATGTTAATAATCAAAACCGTTATTCAGAAGCCTGCGGTCAACTGTCAATATATGTGGTCAACTGTTGAATTATGCAGTCAATTGATGGAATGAAACCCTAGATTCCATGCGCACGGAGAGAGTGTATGCACATGAGGTTGAAACCCTTCAACTACACGGATAAGACCGCGTGCTTGCAGTTAAAAATTTCCTATGGCAACCCTGCAGCTACAAATCAAAACCCTAGATCTCACGTGCGAGCTTCAAACCTTGCAATTTTAGACCTGTATGAGCTAATATGTACAAATCACTTCAATCTTGTGTCAGCCAAATTAAATAAAGAATAATCATGATGATTATGTCAAATGAGGGTCTCTTGACTTGTAGTTATAGCCATCTAAGGGTGTCCAATTCATTTAGGGCTGACTTTTCCTTTTATGCACATGTGGGTTTCCATATTAAAAGTATATTTTTCCCAAACAAATTAAATTCTTCCAAGGACTAGGAGGGGTATTTCTTGATGAGGAAGATTGTCCAATGGAGGGAATTTTTCCCTAAGCTACCAAATTAACACTCCCTCTCATCTAGGGAGAAATTACCGACTACAACATGTGTCCCATCACACGTATCTCATCATCAACAAATTTTTCCTTTGCTCATATATGCTCATCCCTTTTCATCTCTGGTCATACCTGCTCATCTTTTCTCATCTTTTCTCTGCTCATATGATGAACACTCTTGAATCTAAAAGAAGAATAATTTGACATCAGAGGGGAGCCCAATTTACCACCCTTTATCCATCGATGAGCCACTTTTACCACTCAGAATCACAACCAGTGGAAAGCCAATGTTGCTACTCACGAATCTCTACCAGTGGGGAGCCATTTCTACGACCTGGGAAACTCTGCCAACAGGGAGCCAATTCTATGACCCAGGAAACTATGACAACGTGGATCTCAATGCTATCAGCCATGAAACTCTACAAGTGGGGAGCCAATTTTACAACTCGGGAAACCACAGACAATAGGAGGGATGAAACTTACCTTATGAGGTAAGTATCTTGTCTATCCCACTACCTAACAATAATAGGAGGGTTACCATTTAACATAAATGGTAAGGATTGCGCCTATCCTTTTATCTGTTGGTATTCCCAACTTGACCCTCAAGAGTTTGTGGTAGAAAACCAACGTTTCTAGTTTTATCAGGATGCAAATTAGCAAAACTAGTAAGGATCGTGCCTAGATCAAGCATCCACCACCCATTGACCAGATGGGTGGGAAATTTAGATGACAACTAGGGTATACTCTACATAGAGCAAGATAGGGGAGCAACTTATTCCACCCTATGGTTGACAGATAGGGGTGATACCTTATTGTCTAGAGATCCCTCAACCCCAATAACACTACATCTCAATTCCTCACCCTGGGAGATTAGACAAGAGGGAATAGCTGGCTTAGTGTCACTGATAAGTTATACTCTCTATAAATCAGAAACATATCAACGTGCTCATATTCGTTACTTTCTTAAACAACTCATTGAAGAGTTCAATCATACTGCCTCATACATTACCAAGAGCATTAGTCCTCTATTTTCCTGTTCATGAAAGACATTACATAAAATATAATGTTAGAATAAATACATTTCACAAAACGATACCTTATTCATCCTCCCTCTCACGAAGGCAACAACCATAATCCTAAGTTTGTCTCATACAAAAACACTGTCTCAATGAATATATCTCAACCCTAGCTACATACGAGATTCTTTTCCAGACATATCCCTCTCTTTATTGTCACAATATATCACTGTCGCATCCAGATCCTGCTCAAAAATATCTCCAAAGAGATTCCTTAACCAAACTTCCCCACAGCTAGTCATGTTAGTAACCATGTACTCAACCTTGGTCATGCTTAAAGCTACAAACTTATATTTCCTGCTCATCAAAATGTCATGGAAAATTCCAAGCTAAAGAAACACCCAAATGTGCTCTTTATGTCAATAATGGTTTCCATCCTAGTTAGCATTAGTATATCCATGCTGATTCATATCTTGGGGAGTATATCTCACAATCTTTCATCTCAAACTTAGAGGCCAACTCCATCCAATGCTCAATCATTAGAAGCTCACCACCTGTCAAGAATATATCGTTAAAATATAAATAAAAATCAAAGGCATGCCTTGGAACAACTTATAGGTTCAGATCATAACTTCTGAGGCCAAATCCATCCAATGCTCAATCATCAGAAGCTCACCACCTGTCAAGAATATATCATTAACATATAAAATAAAAATCAAAGGCATACCTTGGAACAACTTATAGGTTCAGGTCGTAATTGATTCCAAGCTTCATCAGGTAACTTGTTAATTCAAACATTCCAGGATCAAGGAGTTTTCTTAAAAGTATACAATGGTTTTTGCCCATAGAACTCTCTATCATTTGCTTCTATTTGTAGGTTTGTCATACCCCTAGTGCACTCCTAGTCTCGGGAATAATATATATATTTTTTTGTATCCTATAGGCTCAACCACACCCATAGGCATTATTTCGTGCGTTTTGGAAGCTTATAACCACACCCTTAAGTCTTTCTCCTAATATTTGGGGCTTGGACTAGGAGAAACCTTCTCTGCACAAATCAAAACTTTCCAAAAAAATTTCAACAACATCAGATGGTTATTCGTGTCTAGAATCCTTCCTTCAATAGTCAAGTGTCTTCTTTTAAAATAATATTAGCTGTTAAAATATCATGAAGAGCCTCCCCCTCTAAATGAGAAGCCTCTTCAATCATCTTCAATCACGAAATCAACCTATCTATCATAATATTGTCATGCTACAACAAAACTGTTAGATCACAAAATATATCTGGTTATCAAACATATATCATAACAAGTCATCATCAATTGCTTCATCATCGCATATGAACATGTAATCAAACATTCATCAAGGGTTAGTGCCATATAAGTGTAACCACATACTTCAAGGATCATAATCACAACATCAAGTCAACGAATCCAATTTTACCACTTGTTAGATTTAATAAGATTAAAAAAAAATTACCAATATCAACAAGAGTATCAATATTATTGCCACACTTTTATCATGCTTATCAAAATCATTAATAATAGCATCAAGTTACCATATATAAAACTCAATGTATCTAGTCAACTTATAAAATCAGGAAATCCACCATGACTTTCCAAATATCAAGGGCACCAATATAACGCATGTACCAGGAGTCTAACTTACTTTCATTTGCATGCATGCGTAATTTGTTATACCTTAGGGTTTACCTTGCCATCCACTATTGCAACTAATAATGTACTAGACATACCTTGTAGTATTCATGTACATTTGTTTCTTGTAACACTTATTTTTCATTGGTAGCTGTAGCGCTTTGTCAACTTTCCACTAGATCTTCTCTTCTTGCACTATCTTTATTTTCCTACAACTTAGATGATACTCAAGAAGGATCTACTTATCACATCTCATTTATAGGTTAGAATAATCCACATACTCAAATATGAAGGAAGCAATAATTAAATTAATAATCCTGAACAACAATCGAATCATAAAGAAGTATCATAAATTTAAAAGTTACTTATCTTTAATGAGAGGTGATCATCTTCCTCTTGAACTAACCTTACTTTCAATATTTTCATTGACTTCATCAACAATCAAGACTAATTAAGGCTAACCCAACTAGTGTTACACTAAATCTGACACAAGTGTTAGAAAAACTTCTCACTGATCATGTTAGGGTTTCAAAATTGCAAAACTCAAGCCATTATCTTATCCCAAGGTTTCTTCCAAACCCTAACCTCATGTCATCCATCAAAACCTAATAACCATATTTCCTAGGGTTTCCTTCAAACCCTATCATTGTTTTAGGTCTCCTCTATATTCTCTTTCTATCATCAATGGTGTCTTCATGGGGTTTATCTCGATGACTTTTCTTCAACCCAACTGTGATACCATGTTAATTTTTCTTAGGGCTATATTGTTCTTTGCTTTAGATAATTTAATTCCATTATTTACACATTGAATTCACCCCATAACATCATAACATTATTCAACAACAAATGAAATTATATAAACATAAAAATATCATCATCAATGCATCAAAACATAAGGGAACAATAGAAGAAAAACATTCACACATAGAGACACCATGATTGGTCAGAGACAAGAGAAAAACCCCACAAGGGGGGAAACCCTTTCAAATTATTCCTCTTATTAGATTGTCATTGGATGATTAAACAAAGAGAGAGTACACTGATCCATTTCTTCATTCACAAAAATATCCAGCAAAGTCAAGTAAACAACATCCAAGAGATGAACACAATAATGCTAAAATAAAAATCCTAATTTAGAAGCTTGCAGTCAACTTTCAATATCTATGGCCAACTAGTGAATTTTGCAGTCAACTGATGGAATGAAACCCTAGCTTCCAGCCACACAAAGAGAGTGTACGTGCATGTGGCTAAAACCCTCCAACAGCACAGATAAGTCTGAATGTCCGCGGTTGCAACCGAAAATTCCTCGTGGAAATCTTGCGGCTGCAAATCAAAACCCTAGATTTGGTGTGCGATCTTCCGACCCTACGATTTCGAACCTGTACGAACCAATCTCTGCGAACCATTTTAGACCCGTGCGAGGAAAACCAAATAAAGAAGAATGATGATGATGATTTCCAAATGAGGGCCACTTGAATTGTATTTATAACCATCCAAGGGTGTTCAATTTCCTTTTGGGTCAACCTGTTGTTTAATGCACGTGTGGATTTCCATATTAAAATTATATGTTTTCCTCAACCAAATCAAATTATTCCAAGGGATAGGAGGGGTCTTTCTTGATGAGGAATATTGTCCAATGGAGGGAATTTGTCCTTGAGCTACCAAATTAATATATTGTAGGAGGTCTAGTCACCATGCATATGCCCAAGGTACCCATTTGACGAACCATCTCCCATTATTGGCTTGTGAGTGGCCATCATCTCTAGGGTCATGGTTGGAGATGGTACCATGTTGCAAATGCGTGGGAAAGGATGGGCAAAGGAGCCCATACAAGGCATGCCGACTGAAGATATAACTTGCCTATGCCACCTCCATCTACTTTGCCACACATCACTCCTGCTAAGCCACCTCTCATGCTAATTGTTCAAATTATATTAATATTTTATGATTCATTTATATATAATCTATTTAATTCATAATATTTTTTTGTTCAAAATTTTGAAATAAATATTTTTTCGTTTAAAATTTTAAAATGTCAAAATTAAAATTTTTATTACTGAATTTTAATTATAATAATAATAATTGTTAATTTATATTTTGAAATACTTCAAAATTAATTGAAATCTATAAACTTTATTATTTACAAAGGAGTTGTCTTTAGTGCGACTTTTTGGAGTTTCAGGGGCCAGAATCCGGTGAAACAATTTGAGGTAAAAGATTGGTTTTTGTTATTTAAACTGGTTTTTTTGACTTATATATGGATTCAGCAGCCTCAAAAACCCATAAGGCACTTCGATTGTGCAGGGTTAGCAATCAAACTTCTCTTTTCAATAAATTCCTGCCGGATTTTAGAGAAATTACACTATAAAAAACTACCATAAAAGCCTTCAAAGAGTCGCACTAAAACTACTCGATTTACAAATCTTAAATATAATTATATAAAGCTATTTTCAAATGTCTTTTAAAATGTTTTTAGATAACAACTTTAAACTCCTTGTTTTTAAGAAGTCAAAATATCCAAAGATATTTAAAATTAAAAAGTGTTGGCTGTCCTCTTTCTTTAAAAACACAGCCTTCAATGGAAATAAAGTGTCTTCACATTGAAGATATGTAGAAATGTAAAGGAGTTGGTAATGTAGTGGACATTATTTGGTATTTGGTATTATTATAGACATGCAAAGTACCTGGCACCGTCACATACATTTATAAAACACAAAAGTCAAGAAATATATTATGGAAGAAAGTGTCCTCATATTTATAAAATAGTGACAGTGTCCTCTGCGTTGTAAAGTAGCTGGTATTGTAATGAAAATGGGATGCGACACGTAATGGTTTAAGCGATGTAAAATAGTTGGTATTGGAGAGGGGATGAGATCTGTAAAGCAGTTAGTAGAGTTGACAGTGTGGTACAAAATTGAAATATGGGATAGGGATAGTTTATATTTATATTTTGTATGGTGTATTCAGATTTTTTATTATAATTGATTTATGAAGTTTAGAAAATATAATGACAATAGAGAAGATAGAGAAGTTGCACTTAATAAAGCATAAGCACTTTATATTATAATATTTTGGTAATATTTTGGTAAAGGGTTTTTGCACTTAGGTGAATGTATAGACATAAATGTATGTTCTTTCATTTCTATGGATTCTTTTATAGGTGGTTGAGATATTAGGGTAATTGGATAAGAATACAATATATTACAGAAGAAACAACACCTACATTATCGAAATATGAATATCCTTGTGAAGTGTGGTTGGTGATGGCAAGAGAATTCATGGCTATGTATAAAGAGATAAATGATTGTCATGGTGCTAAGGAGAGTTGTTGGAAGCACAACATATGAAGATGAAATTGTGTGTTTTAGGAAGTTCAAGTTTTTAATGAGGTTAAATATTTTAATAAGGTTAAATATTTTTTCAAGAAATATGTAAGTTTGGTGTTAAACTATAAAGAGGGTTATTTTTGAAAATGAACATTTGATATAAGATTGATTAAGTTGTGCAAGAATTTTCAAATTGAGACATGCATATGATTAGTTTGTTAGATGGACATTTTGCATAAGAATGATTTACTTTTGGCTTGGGTTTTTATAACGTGATGTGTATAGGATTAGTTTGTTGGATGGACATTTTGAGTAAGTTTGACTTGACTTTGGGCATGCACTTTTAGAAAAAGATGTATATATGATTAATTTGTTGGAAAGCATGGAACCAAAATTAAGGTCGCATAATTGTTGAGGAAATGATTCATAAAAGATGACATTATTACATGTGTGCTTCCAAGTATGATTACACCAAATAAGTATGGGAAGTGGTGAATGCGTATATATAATGGAGTGTTCAAAAATATCATAATATGTTAAATATATATATATATATATATATATAGTCAAAGTTATAGAACTTGATGCAAAGTTTGTTTGTCATAACACAACTCTCAAAGATGGATTTGAAAGGAAGATACCACTAAATCATTGTCGGAGCATGAGATAGATGGAATATTGCATTCAAGATTAAGGATGGATTATGTGAATGTTTGATTATTCCATTTGTATAAATCAATGTATTTAGTACATTTTTGTAATTGATGAGATAAGCATTCTCATAATGCATTGTTGAAATTATACTTTTATATCTAGATGGCATTTTAATTTTCAACTTAGAGAAGGACATTTGGAGTATATAAAATTAGTATTTATAATATTTAGTAAAAAATAATGCTAATAGATATGAATAAGTTAGAGTTTTTAAAAATAATTTTAGTATTATCTCACATTTTTATTCTAATATAAGAAGAATCATACATGGATTTAGAGAATGTTGTAATTTAATGAACTTACACCAAAAGATTGGCAACCATGGTGAAGAGTTCCAATTATATTGGTGAAGAGTTTCTATGACATTGTTAATTTTTTTATAGAAAGTTTATAAAGGGATTCAATAACATTAACACGCATATGACATAGTGTATGAAAGCAATGATTTGGTTAGGATGCATGATCACATTAGAGCTCAAGTTGTTGAAGAAGAAAATTATTGAAGTGGTAATATGATTTTGATTATATGATAATTATGAGGCGATTGGAACAATTATTAGCACAATGCTAAATAATAATAAAAAACTAATTACTAATATTTTTGAGAGATTATATATACATATATAAAACAATATGTTAATTAAAATATTAAAAATATGTTGTTAAAAAAAAGTTATAGTTATGTTAATTTTTTTCTTTAAATCATATTTTGTAAAATGTATTATTATGAATATTTAATAAAATTTAAAGGTATACAATATTTTTAGGTTATTGAATTCATTTATACATTCAAAATTTAATTTAATCAATAAAAATTCACAATTTCCCATATAAAAAAATAAAAAATTAAACAATACTTATTTTAATTATTAAAAAATAAACCTACATTATCTTTAAAAATACATAAACCAATTAAAAATTATTATGCATCATTACTATATATATCACTCATTACATATTTATTTGAGTCTGAAGTGAGGAAAGGTAAAGTCAAAAGTAATATGTAAATAACTATTTTCAATAAAGGTGTAGTTGAAGGTGAAAATTAGTATATATATTAAAATATGGTGTAATATGTTTTTTGGCATTGTCTATTGAGGTGATAATTTCGCTTATATGAGTATTTCTTGTCAAAATTTGGCTTTTTTTTCAAAATATCCAATTGTGGGAGTGTTTGAATCATTTTTTTTACGGTGAAAATGGATTGAACACCATAAAAAATCCTTGGGGCATTCAAAATCCTAAAGTTTTACAATTGTAACATGGATTTCTAAAAATTTCTGCCAGATTTTTTCAAAATCATATGGAATTTCCATTGTTTTCTGAGCGAAAACATTGTCTCCTTAGAGTACAAATTTTTTTTTTCTTAATTGGAAGGGGAACGAATTGGTAACTTCGAACACATTGGCTACCACTATTACATCATATACAACTATTTGATAAATGTCACAAAGGGCCAACACTATTACATTAGGTACAACTATTTGATAAATGCCACAAAGGGCCAATTACAAAATTTCATCAAAGACTTGAACCCACATAGCTAAGGAAACAAATTGTCCACTAGACCACTCGAGCTAAGTATGGTGCAATATATATATATATATATATATATATATATATATATATATATATATATATAGATAGATAGATAGATAGATAGATAGATAGATAGATAGATAGATGGATGGATGGATGGATGGATGGATGGATGGATGGATGGATGGATGTGAGGGAGGATTGTTGAAAAGTGATAAGAGTACAAATTAAAATGACTTATAAATACTAATGGACATAAATCCATAATAAGTATAAGAAAATTTATTTCATGATACATGTCATATAACTAAAATTAAAAAAACCATAAAAACTAACTAAATTATAAATTTATTTTAAATTATTATTATTATTAATTATAAAAAGAAATGATATATAAATTAAACACACACACACACATATTAAATAAAACATGGAACGTGACTCTTAAGCTTGGAGATCTACCCCCACTTTACTATCGATATCCTTGATCTATAAATATGTTTGGTTATAATACCATGAGCCAATACTATGATTTTTCAATACACATCCAAAATACCATAATTCAATATGACATTAGTTCACATGAAATTTTTTAATTAATCAATTTAATTAAAAGGGTGAAAAGAGTATAACTACTTTGAATATAAATCACAACCTTCCATTTGTGCTACTATGAATATTATGTGAAGGTTATATCTCTACTATCCACCTAATAATTATTTATAATTAAATTAAAATTCATGAAGTCTTATTGTAAAATAGACATGCATATCAATACAACTATTTTCATTTAAAAAAAACTTGATTATACATATATACATATATAATGAATACACTTACAAATACTTATTTAAAAAAAAGTGTTGGAAATAGTGAAGTGATATGTAATTTTTTTTAAATTTGTATGTTATAAATTGTAAATAAAAAATTAGTATTGTTGATGACGTTTGATGTTTAGTAAGATCAAATTTCACTTGTCAAAATTTAAAAAGGTAATATATTTTTGGGATTTCTTTAAAATTTTGTTTATGTGCTTGAAAAACATTAATATAAGCATTCCAAAATCACTATAGTTGTGATGAGTTAAAAGGTTATGAAAGTCAGTATTGTGACAAAGATTTTGAAATTATATCTAATTGGGACATATGAAAGACATTTTGAGAGAAAATATGTATCATCTTCAACTCTCCTAGTGTCACAAAAATGACAAATTCTTTCATCCCACAATTTTTCGGAAATTTTCCAACTCTCATTGTGAGAATAGAGCTCATGAGAATTTGTTCTTATTTTGGAAATGTTGATTTTCTTCTTTACACTAGTAAAAACAAAGATATACTTTTGATCTCCTAAAAGGTTTCACCACCTCTTTACAATATCTTAAATTCATTTTATGTTGTAATTTTTTTCCACCACAAATTCTCCTTAAATTTAAATGTAATAATATTTTTATTATTATGTTTATTTTGAAAAATGACCTCTTCCTTTAACCCCCCAATGATTTAAGCAAGAATCAGCATTTTCAAAAACCTTTGGTCTTTCATGTTATTTATCTTGTTTTTTACATTAGGTATCTAGACATAGTCATTCTCTCAATAGGGAAATACTTACTTCTATGAGGAGGATAAGAATAGGGTGTATTTCCTATAATTTTGAGGTTATAAGTTACAAAATACTTTAAATTTACTCATCATCAAAATTGTTATACATATAAGATAACAAGAGTGGAAAGAGTCTCAAATATGAGTTTTTTTTAATCCCATATCAATACATTCACATATTTACATTTGTTTTCAAATCCATGATAATATTTCTACTCTCCATTTACCCATTTTTGAATGCTATAATTCCAATTGAGCTTGTGATGAATATCGATTCTAAGATATTTGTATGTAGACACTTCCTTTAGGTTGTTGTTACATATATCAAAGAATCATAAGTGATCTGTTTGGATTTAATTATCATAACTTTCATTCTTTTAGTATTAACGTCCATACCCATACTAGAGCATAAATCCTTGAGGATTATTTGTTGCTTAATAAGATCATAGGGACTTATTGCCATAAGAATAATGTCATCTTCATAAAGGGGGATGATGGCTATACCAATGAGAGTTAGGTTAACACAACCTACTTCTTCTAAAAAATATTTTAACTTTTCAATTATATGCCAAAAGGGTTGGGGATAGTGGATGACAATTTTTTGACTCCTAATTTACAATTAATTTATTTCCAATGCTAAGTGTTCCTAAAATTAATAATATTCTCATACAACCTTTCTGCCACAGCTCTCAACTAATTTATAGCTCCTCTAACTTATCTCAAAGGTTCATGTTAGAAACTATGTCAAAATATTTTCTAAAGTTAACAAAATAATAAAGGAGATTGATTGTATTATTGTTACATTCATCTATAGTAGTCCTAAGTGTAACAAAGTGCTTCATAGTTGAGTAATACCTCCTAAATCTATCCCAAACTTTAACTCTTTTTCGATGCCTTTCTAGAAATATGCTAATATTATTTTCCAAAATAATTTCATATAACTTGGTTAAAACGAGAGTATCATAATGGTATTTTAATCTCAAGGATTATTTTCATCCCCATTTTATAAATAGAAACAATGAGTCTAGCATCTAAGGTTTAAAGATGCTATGTATGACTATTAAATTGAAAATACTGTGTATGCGAGGGATGAGGCTGATAGCCATTTGACGTCCTTAGCTTTCTCTTTTGCGAGCCGCTCAACTACAAACTCTATATCTTCTATAGAAAAACTTCATCTTTTATGGAGACAATTCAAATGTTGTTTACATTATTTCAAACATGATTCCTTAGAGTGTTTAAGGTATGCCATACAAATAAAACAAATTATATTTTTTTTTCTTTAAAATGTGATTAAACAATTAAGGATTCATTTTTTCATGAATATCGTTGAAAATGTTACATTTACAACTAATTTTTTTCACTAAATTGTGTTATCAAATTTATATAGATGTTAGATTTGGTATGACATGAAAAAAAAAAGAAAAAAAAGAAGAGGAGAAGAAAGCTACATGATGTCATGAAACACAAGTTGTCTTAGAAAACTAATTTTTTAAACATAGAATCTCTCTTAATCACCCATTAAGGAAAATTTGGGATTAAAAGGGTTCTTGTAAGAAAAATCATGCCAATAAGTTGAAAATTCATTAATCAATTCAATTTCAAAAAATTGAGTCAATAATAATCATTACTTTTACTATATAAAAATAAATAATGATTATATATCATATATCTATTGACAATATTTATTAACAATATTATTATTATATTATAATATTACATTATACCATTATAAATTTATAATATTAAATAATCATATATAATAACTAATTAGTAGTTATAAAATTATAATATACTTCTTTTTTTTCTTTTTTCCATGTAACCAAATATTCCACCCTCTAGCCCATAAGGGAAGATATGATATCCTTTATAGGTCAAGCCCATTAAAAGAGGTAACCCAATTGACACAAATATAATATGATTACTAATTTTTAATATTATATGTTTTCTATATACTATTATACTATTTATTTGCATTTTCTCAAAATGTTGACTATTGTTCTCTTGTTATATACCCATATAATTAATTTGCACTACAAACTTGATTTTTATCATATAATAAATATGTTACATTCACATTTCTTATAATTAATAATGTTTTAGTTTAACTATTCAATGTTTTTTTTAATATTGTAATATAATTTTGAGTGAAATTGTGATTTCTTATTATTTAAAACATGTTTATAATGAATAAATTGATTTAACATTTGAAAATAGGTATTTGAGTTGTATATATTAGAAAATTTAAATTTATCATTCCAACAAATTCTTACTAAATTTTGAGCAAAACACATCTAAAAACATGCTAAAAAGTAACCAAAACTTTGAAGAGTTAAACTACACTCTTACAAATTCATTATGTTCTATATTCTTATTTTAAAACTACATTATATAATAAATATATATTTATTTTTTAATATTATTATATTATACTTATCGATTAATATTATATTATGATTATATTATATATTATTATATAATATTTATATTATAATGATGTTGTAATTTTTTTTTGGGTTAATTGGCATCATAGAATTAAATTAATGCCATACTTATCCCTACTACCCTTTGCCAACAAGAAAACTAGAGGATCAACAAGGGGTGAGTGCTCTTCAAATCTCCATATTGTATCTCAAACAAACTAATTTTCCTAGGGAAATCAGAAATATGTCAATGTTCTAACAAAAAATTGCATAACCAAAAGGGAGGTAGAGTCCAATAGTCAAGAGTTGCCATAAGATAATAATTAGCATATCAATAATTATGCCGTAATTATGCCGTAAGGTATTCTTATTTGAAAACAATTCACCTAGTTGCCACTATGTCCATGTCTGAGTCATTAGATCAAATGTTAGACGATTGAAATGTTTTAGGCCATTAGGCATCATAGAATTAAATTAATGCCATACTTATCCCTACTACCCTTTGCCAACAAGAAAACTAGAGGATCAACAAGGGGTGAGTGCTCTTCAAATCTCCATATTGTATCTCAAACAAACTAATTTTCCTAGGGAAATCAGAAATATGTCAATGTTCTAACAAAAAATTGCATAACCAAAAGGGAGGTAGAGTCCAATAGTCAAGAGTTGTCATAAGATAATAATTAGCATATCAATAATTATGCCGTAATTATGCCGTAAGGTATTCTTATTTGAAAACAGTTCACCTAGTTGCCACTATGTCGATGTCTAAGTCATTAGATCAAATGTTAGACGATTGAAATGTTTTAGGCCATTAGATTCACAAGAAAATAGTTTTTTATATATTTTTTATAATGTTAGTTTTTTTTTTTTTCTTTTTAATAAGTTAGATTGAATTTAGTTTTATATATGTTTTTTTATAGTATTTGTATTTTCATTTTTAATAAGTTAAATTAAATTTAGGAAATAAAATAAAATAATAATAAACTTAAAAAACAACCCATGGTATTCATGTGGAATATAGTTTATTTAAAGGGGGAATTAACATGGCCTATATGTAAATGTAAATAGTTTTATATATGTTTTTTTATAGTTTTTATTTTTTTCTTTTTAATAAGTTAAATTGAATTTAGGTAATAAAATAAAATAATAATAAACTATAAAAACAACCCATGGTATTCATGTGGAATATAGTTTATTTGAAGGGAGAAATTAAGATGGCCTAGATCAATCTTAGCTCTGGATCTACCAAGAGCCAAGAGGGATCAAATGTCTTGATATGAAAACATCTTTTAGAGTGAAAAGAGAATCAACCCCTCTGATAAATAATATATATTTAAACTAACTATTTAATAAAATTAATTTTAATTGTTTATAACCATTATTCTTTTAAAATTTGACTTAATAAAATGTATCTAAATTTTCATACATTCAAATATACATAGTTTTTCTTGTTCTATATTATTTTTGTTACAACTATTTTATTATTCCAAAAATACATGGGTTTTTTGTTATATATTATTTATGTTACAACTGTTTTATTATTCATGAATAGTATTTTTTAATATAAAAAAATTAAATTAATAATGAAATTTTTTAAAATATGTGATTTTTTTTAAATTTCCAAATTATTTCACAGGACATGATTTATCTTGAGTAATAATGATGAATGTTCATAATTATCATTTATTAATTAATACTAAATTTACCTTTAATTACTTAATTATAATATTTTGTAACTACACAACAGTTTGTAACTACAAATACTCTTTCGATTTTTTTTGATAATTAATATCAAATTTCTTTTGTTAAAAAAAAAACTATATACATATATTTAATTACCTAAGTGTGGCTAAAAAACTTACATGTTTTTTACTTTATAATCATAAACTAATTTCAAATTATATGATGTCAAACTTACTCAAGTTTTTATTATGAAATTTTAAACAAAGTTTTTCACTACATAATTTTAGTTTTTATCATTTTTTTTATTTTTCAATTCCAAACAAAACTTATAAAAGAAAAAACCGAGTCAATCCTTACTGTAGATTATAGTTTTAAAAAACTGACACTATGTGATTAACAATAGAGTAAGTTGAGACAACCCTAAAAGGTTTTTTTTACATGTTTTATCATAACATTTCCCTCCATCCAATTTATATTGTAGAGTCTTCTGAAGAGAGAGTGTATTATAGTTTATAACCTGATCCACAATCAAAGAAAATGACTAGGGATTTCACAAGTTATTAGTTTGTAACCTGATCCACAATCAAAGAAAATGGCTAGGGATGTCACAAGTTATCATTCACACAACGATTAATTGAAGTTCTTAGCTGAAATGGATCTTATTAGATGCATGGTGGCGAGAGACACTAAAAAATTCAAAATAGATATTGAAGTTCTCAGTTGAAATGGATCATATTAGATGCAGGTTTTTTTTTATAAGTCTATATACAAGTTATACATATTATGTAGTAAGAAATGTTCTTTAATAATAACAATCACTTAAAGGGGAAATGATCTCAATACACCCCTCTAGATATACAACGTCTCAAGATATTCTTCTCATTTGGTGACACATGAAAATTCCAATACCAAAACTCTTTCACATTGTCTCTCACATTATACGAAAGTCTATTTTGATAAGTTTTCCTACATATATTAGCCCAATGTGCAAGTTCATCATTCTCATGTTATTGAATCCTAATTTTGTGATGCCTCCATAAAAATTTTCTTAATGTTTTTTACATTATTGTTTTCATTGACATCAACCGATTTTATGTAGTTCTTTTTCCAACAACACCTGTCAATAATTCCCTACTAACACTTATGCCATATTGAGATTTATATTTTGCAATTTTTCTAGGGGTTGATGTCATATTTCTTGATACTAACCCATTTACCTTCACCTCTTCGGAATTTCTAATGCCCAATAATTGAACTATATTTCTTAGATATTTGTGCTTTCAAAATATATTTAAGAGTTAAGCTTGTGCTATGATAGACATACCTTGAAAAAGAATTTTGATCACCCAATTTACTTTATCTTGAATTGTTCATTCATGAATTAGTGGCCTCATTTCTTCAATTTTAATTGATTCTATATTATCTAGAAAATTATCATCAAAGCCAATTTCTTGCAACTTCTGATTAATGTCCATGTTTTTCTACGTGTGGTAAGATCTTGTTGTAGGTAAGATGTTTTTCCTACATAAAAAATATATATATATTTTTAATTTTTAATTTTAACTTGACATGTACATTGAAAAAAATTAAAATATTAAAAGGGTGACTTCGTTTGTGTGGTCAATATTCTCATTGAAAAGTTCCTCTACATCTCTCATTTCCTCATCATTTCCAGGTACATCGACATCTATTTCAAGCTCTCTGTTTTGTACCTATACCTCTCCTTCACGCTCTCTATTTTGTAGTTCTTTTTCCTTTGATGCTCTTCTGTTTTATAGTAGATCATCATTTTTTTTCATTTAAAATAAATACATTTTATAATATATTGTTTCACTAGTTAGTATATATATATATATATGACTAAAATTTTAAACTAAAAATTCTAAGTAGGTGCAGGGCTTTTTATAATGATGCATCACACTATACTACATTTGGAGGTAAGGAACACTAGCGCCCCTTCACTTAATGTGTCCTAATGTGTTAAATCTCTATGCAATTCACCAAATCCGTTTAGTTCCAACTTAGCCTTATATATATATATATATATATATATATATATATATATATTATCATCAAATATATATCTTAAAAATACAATTGGCGCTCAGAGATGTAGATGAACTTGGAGTCTATTTCTATTAATAAAAATTCTCCTTATTTACATCTATGCTAGATAGATTGTACTTAAATGTATTTAAAATATATTATGTGAGTTATGCTAGATAGATTGTACTTGAATGTATTTGAAATAACTTAAATGAGTTACATGCTGATTTCATGCTTGTTTAGTAGGATTATTAATCACCAAAATATTTTCATCCCAATTTCCTATTTCAATATCTATAACAAAATTTATATATATGTGAACAGTTTATGTTTGTTTACATATATGTTTTCACACACAATTTCCTATTTCAATTTCTATAACAAAATTTAACTCTTATAATCAATATATTTGAAACCTCCACGACCTGCTTCCATGGAAGCAAAATTTTCCTTTCATTCCTTCACGATGGCTCCTTCTCTGCAACAACTTATTTCATTAGGTTGGTTTACATATATGTTTTCACCCACAATTGCTTATTTCAATATCTATAACAAATTTTTCTGGCTGATATCTATTATAATCAATATATTTGAAACCGGATCCTTCTCCGCAACAACTTATTTCATTATGTTGGTTTACATATATGTTTTCACTCAAAATTGCTTATTTCAATATCTATAACAAAATTTTCTTGTTGATATCTATTATAATCAATATATTTGAAACCTCCACGACCTCCTTCCATGTAAGAAAAAATTGCCTTTCATTCTTTCACGGTGGCTCCTTCTCTGCAACAACTTATTTCTTCTAGGTTACTCTTTCCTATTCTATTGCCTTAAGGCATTTCTTTTGCAACATATGGTGCAATTGCTAGTTAGAATTAAAATATGACAAAAGAAAATTCAACATCATCCCAAGGAGTTATATACCTTGATGTAAACCATACTAATGTTAGGGGAAAAAGGGTTGTGCGACTTTTTGCAGCTGAGATGCACTTATAAGTAAGTTAACCTTGTGCTCATGCTCATGATGTGAGTGTGCAGGTGCTTGATTTACTTATGGGTATCCTCAAGCTTGGAGGCCATCTCTACTTGCTCAAACCCTCTATCCTACACAAATTTTCCTATTAGGGACTTGGTGTACCAATGGAGCTTAATAGGATGAAGATATTGATTTGTTATGAAACGAGTGTGGCCTAAATCTAGAACCCATCCCATAACAACAACATTAATTTTAGAGTCAGAGAGGGATATGCTATCCCACATGATTTCTTCCCCAATAAAAAAAATTTCAACCCAAAAGTAAGAAGGACCATTAGCATGAAACCTCTTAGCTGCTTGCCTAGCTAGGGCTACTTCACGAGAGTTTCCCTCAATAGTCCTAGACTTCCCTTTAGGCCCTTGTATGTTTGAGCCTTGCTTAGGCCCATTATGTGTCTAGGAATAGTTGTAAGGACAAATAACGAAAATTCTCCTAGTTCTATAAAATATCGAGAAATATTACTTATACTGAGACGAAATTAGATTTCCCATCGCACTAAAATCATCCAAGGAGTTCTCATAAAATCATGCTCAGCTAGGGAGTGAAAATGAAAAATTGAATTCAACCAATAATACTGAGAGAGAAGGTACGAACACAAGACCCAAAATCCCTAACCAATTGAAGCTAAAAAGTGAATAAAACATAAAAAATTCCTCCAAGCATCCAAAACTAGAGGAGATAACAAAATAATGAAGTCGAAGAGTGAGACAAATAATAGAGAAGGCCCAAGAATTTACAAAGATGAACTGTAAGAAGAAAGGAAACCAATAAACCTACACCAGGGTAGTGAAGGAGAAACACTACTAAGCATAGATAGAAAAACCCAGGAGCATCCTTGGGGGGAGGGCATTGGGGTGCTACATAAGATGGTTTTCTGAAATGGAGAGCTCCTACTCGATATAGAAAAATCAACTCAACAAATAGAGAGTGATGGCAAGGTCTTAATTTATAGGAATTGGATTTGTCCCGCAGAGAGCATTAATACATGGGATAATAGGGTGCCTATTCTAGTCCCAAAATACCTTATCTAACTGGGCATAACCTGTCTTACCCAAATTCTTCAACAAAACCTATATTTGCCTCATCTAGAATAAATGCTACAAGAATTTTCTTGCACACACGAGTGATGGATGTAGGTTATAGTTTACATGAAGGGGATGTTGGTAGGTTGTCCCATATGTTTAAGGAATCGAGAGGCAATCATTCCACCACCCTACCACTTGTCATTACTTCAGTGATTGTGCCCACCCCCATTGAGGATATGTTATAAATTATTATTACTAAATATTATTAATGATATATTTATTATCATTTATTGATCATGTAGAAGAATGTTGAACTTATAATTGTTATTTTGAAATTTCATTTTATAATTTTATACCAACATAGATCCATGTTAATCCCAAAGCTATCAAGCACATATATGGATGAAATCCCTTGAGATGAAATCCTATTTTAGAATGCAAAACTTGAATCCCCTTGACACTTGATTGATCTCAAGTTAACATGGATTTATACTAGTTATAATACACTTAAACTATATTAAGAATCAAATAAATAACACATCTCTCTCACAATGGAAAGTGAAAATATAAGGAAAATTTTTAGTCTCAATTACTTAATCTTTCTCTATATAAAGTTGATATAAATTTATATTATCTAATATGAACATTGAAATATTTTATTTATGATTTTTGTTTTTGTTATTGGTCTCTCTCTCTCTCTCTCTCTCTCTCGATCTCGATATATATATATATATATACCACTTGTCATTTGAACATAGAATGACTTACACATATCCTTCATACTAGACTATAATATCGATACTATTTTTAGATGCCACATGCTAACTCCATATTGAGTAGTGAAGGAATTACAAAACTCCTTTGTATTAAAAGGTGGAAAGAAATTATAGGCTATATTAGAATTTTTTTACTTTCAATTACTTTATCTGTATATATAAAGTTAATGCAAAATAAAGGTGAAAATTGAAGTATTATATTTTTGGTCGACATTAAAAGACTTTTTTTGTTATTACTATTTATTTCTTTGTTAATGCAGGTATTATTTTATTATTTTTAAATGTAACATTACATGACAATGTCTCCTCCATATTTAGTGTAGAACACCTCTCGACATAATTATTTTAGCATACATGGAAATGCGGCGTGTCATACACAACTTTTTATGGGACACATAACTTACTATTTTATAATTTCCTTGGAAGGCCCATTTTTTAGAGAAAAATTTCTCTAATGACAATTTTGATGGTCATTAGTGATTTTGGAGGACGAAAAATCACTAATTGGGATTTTTTGTTCCTCAGGAAGGGATTTCTTAAGAAATAAATCCAATTCCATGGGGTTATATATAACTTCTAGTTCAGAAACTAGAAGAATTTAGATACTTTGAAAATTGAGTTCAACATTTGCATTGCTAATAGTATATTTTTATAAAAAGTTTAGATCTTAATCCTCAAAATATTTTTTAAACTTGTCCTATTAATTAAAGATATAATCATGATGGAAGACGTAGGTGTAGAATTGAAGGAAATGACTTAATTAGTACAAGCATGCTAATGGGTACATGTGTTTGTCATCTAGGTTTGGGTTGAATGCCAAAGTGAATAGATTATAGAGGGGGAAGACATGGATATATCGGTTGATATTCATTTGGGAGATGTGTCTAAAACCCAAAAATAATTTTTTTCCTAATTATTTATCCCTGGTCATGGGTTGCATGTTCATTAACACTTAAAGTATTTAGGGGTCCCCAACCCAAATGACCTATGTTTATGCCATACACATATTTTTGTGTATTTTAAATACACTTAGTTTTACAAAATGACCTTATAACTTCTATGCAAACTACATGTAATGCATATTTCATAGAACTTAACACCTTTGAGAGAATATTTTTGATTGTTTTCGGAATTTCACATAACATGTTAATGGTGTTACACGTCATTTTGTCACCATGGCATTTGACTGTCATTATGGATCTATCACCATCCATATCATGTTCCCTTAGAAGTCAAAAAAATTCATGTTCTTGAACCAAGTCTTGTAAACTGGAGAAAATCTCTTTAAAACCTTTAAAATATTACCTACATGCTTTTTGTGACCATTTCCTGTGCATGCACTGATACTTCTTCTATTAGCTGCGGAAATTGCCTCTCTGTTTTCCAATAAAAACTATGCACCCATGTAAAAAGGAAGTAAACATGAAAAAATAACTTCTAGAAGCCTAGTTGGTCGAATATTCTCCCAACCGGAAGCCTCTAGAGTCGCGCCAATTCGAGCTTTATCCCTCTACTCATGGAGCTTATCCCTTGGCTAAAGGAACTCTAATCCCTTCATTGGAGGATCTCATCCCTTTCTTGATGGATTTGAAACTTCCTCTATCTCTCTATAAATTGAGCTGAAGTTTCAATTTTGAGGGTACTCGTAGTAGAGAAAGTTTATAGATTCTGAATTAGTAGTTGTTGGTTGTACATTGAAGATACAAAATTTGTAAACAAGACTTCATGTTGGTCATTATAGAGAGGAAGGCTTGTCAATCTAAGGAAATGATTGCGCAGACACACAGGAGAAATCTGTACAACATCAAGGCTCAAGTGTAAGATTTCTCTTTTTGATTTCTGATAATACATATGGATCTCTTTTTCTCATTGTCTTGTTTCTGATTTCATTGAAATAATGTCAATACTTAGAATCCTTGATCACTAATTTGAACTGGTATTTGTGATTATTATATATTGTAGGTGCTTTGATCCTTTGCATTGTTTGTAATTGCAGGTTCTTCTCAACATTGAAGGATTTATTTGGGGCGAAAGGAAAAAGACTACATCAATTGTCTTGATTGAAAGGTAGGAGCATAACCTCCTCATTTCTAAGTTATAATAATCTAAAATGAAAATAGTTTAGAGAACAAGGCATTCAAATGGTTGTTTGTTTCTAGTTACCTGTTGGGGCTTGAGGGAGATTTCTCTTGTCTACAAGAGGGATTAATCCAAAAAACAAATTCACGACTCCACTAGGGAAGACAAGTTTATTTTTTCTTTGGTTTTGTTTGGTTTGACATTCTAGCTTTCCTAGTTTGAATTTTCTGAGTGTGGTTGGGTATATAACATTTTAGATTCTCTAAGCTAGAAAGCCTTATATTTGTTTTTTCCAACTTTTCTCTTCCCTGCACGGTTTTCTGTGGAAAAAAGAGCGACAACCTACGCAAGTTTCCAGTATAGTTTAGTGCACATGTGCATTGGTTTGCACTAAAAACTTGCGCACCCCATGGGAAATTTTGAGAAACTTAAGATTTTCTCTTCCAAAGTCAGATAACAAATTTCTTAAGGTTTAACCTGATCTATACCAACTCTCAGAGTTTATCTATGAACTCCTCCTTAACACCTTAGGGTCTTGTTTTATAAATCATCCTTTTTGCATAATTTAGTTAGGGTTTTCCCTGGTTTTTTATTGCTCTTTTTGGAAGATAGATTCATTTTCCAAAGATCACTAGTTTTCTGTTATTACCTTCTTGAGCCACCAAGATTATTTCCAGCCTTACCTATTTGAGTATTTTTTCTTACTCGATTGCAAAAAGGAAAAAACTTCTAGATCACCGAAGTCTGATCTGTCTCAAACTAGTCTTTTATGATTTCATTTCTGCTAGTTAAAGTGGAATTTTTTTTAGTTTACTTTCAACTAAGGGAAATCATTAAAAAGCACTCATAGGTATCTTAGTTAGGATTTTTAATTAAGAGCTTTGATTTTCTTTGAATTTTTTACACTTTTTAGGTTTGTTATAAGTTGCTTTTCTTTTGAGAATTGTTTGTTAATCAAAATTGTAGTTTTTTTGGCTTTGTAATCATCTAAATTTTTTGTCACAAAAGATATATTGGTCATGCTTAGAAATGAAATTGTTTTCTTGATGAAAAATAAATCTGATGTGAAGTTTTAGGTAGCTTGTATTTTTTGAGTCCAAAAGTCCTTCAACTTTCTCTTAAATAGAATTTCATTAAAATAAAGAGTTTCATTTTCATATTGATGCATTTAGAGTATTTTGGGTCAGGTCATAATATCATAAAGTTTCATCTCCATACCCCTATGTGTAAATACCATCCAAATCAATACAACACTTAATAAAATTGATCTATATATTGTTTACATTTTCTAGGGATCATTCCACCAATTTAGATTAGGCTAGTGCTTTGGAATAGGTTATAATTAATGTTCCAAAACAGATAAAAGAAACAAGTAGCATCTTGCTGTAGGGAAATCCAATTGTTGCATTTGTGCTCTGGGAAGCTCTTCTTAAAAGAGTCAAGCACGAGGTCATGTCAGACCCAGTGAGGTAATTGTACCTAATTCATTGGCGAAGATAGAAGATGTGCACGTAATACAAACGATAAACCTCGAATTAACCATTGTTGAGGAGCCTGGGATCAATTTTTAACAAACCTCAGATTTACCATATAGAGGAGCTTTCAAGGGGATTGAGATTTGATACTCTGCCATTGCATGTATATTGGACCATAGACTGTTCCCCCAGGTGCAATTTTCTTAGTTGGTGACCTTAGTGGCCATAATATTTAGAATTTTTCCCAAGGTGACGGTGGGGGGAAGGTCCCACTATACCTAGAGCAGACGTTGACTAGACTCACTTGGACTTTCCAGAGGGTAATCTTCACTTTGAGATGGCATAGTGAAGTTACTTGCACCAGAATGTTTCATTAAGCACATTGTCAGGGAAACTATTCCAACCGCCAGTTTCCCACATTAATTTCTGCGACGTTGGATTTCATCACCAACTAGTGTCTTTATTGTGGAAACATAGTGTTTGTGTGTGGTTTTTCTCTTAGATTTTGTAGGTGCGTGTTCATTTATTTGATTTTTAGAGGCCTTAGGTGTATTATTTTTTATTTTTTTTATTTTTTGTTTTAAACAGATTAACCATGGCTGAATTACTGAGACATTCACCTAGAATGCAAAGGAAACCCCCTGAATATACACCCAATCAATTGGAAAAAATCAAAACTGAAAGAGTTCAACAATCAGGTACCAGTTCTACTGAACAAGGAGAAACATCCATTGTAATACATCCTGATTTAAAATTTAATGAACCTCAGATAACTAAAAAATATCAAGAAAAACCAAAAATTTCTGAAGTAATTAGAGTTGTATCTGTTATTGGTGAGTTGTCAGATATGAAACTCACTGAACCTGAAATATCTGAGCCTGAATCTGATTCCACATCATTTGAGTCACCTTTGGATGATCCAGATTTATGCAGGAATGTAATAAAACACAGAAATATACATAAACACAGAGATGCAATGAAACTAATACTTCATTTCATTAATATCAAATAACAGAAATATGCTTACAAACATAATGGAAATAAACTAGCTAGGGCGCTGATAGTTTATCTCTAAGAAGGGATGTGGCACCTACAGGCCTCTGAACTGTGTTAAAATTAGGCTCAAGAGCCTATTTATTATTTATAAACAATGGAAAACCCTAAACATCCAAAAACCTAACCCTAGGAGATGAAGCACCAAATATATGGGCCCCGTTTTGGTAAATTGGTGTTTCAACTTCCCAAGGACGTACCTTTGGCATACGATCTCTGTTTGATGCGCTCCGTACCTCGTTAGAAATATGTATCCGAGGACTACAAATTTTGATGTAAGCAAATGTTTCTCCCAGTTTTCCAAATTTTAGGGCCTCAAAATAGCTCCGGAAGTTCAAGACCTGAAAAACTGCTAAGAATAGTAAGCTGCGTCGAAACTGAAAAACTGAAAGAACTGATGGTGGGGGTTCAAATTGAATAGGTGGGTGGCCACCAATATTCATATAGATTATTAGGGCCTCCAAATGGCTCTGAAAGTTCAGGACCATAAAACCTCCTAAAAATAGTAAGTTGTGCTGAAACTAAAAAACTGAAAGAAGTGATGGTGTAGGTCCAAATAGAATAGGTGGGTGACCACCAATATACACCTGGATCATTCGTCCCTCCTTAGGAAGAAATGGTCTCCATTGCATTAATTTCCTCCATGAGAGACAAATTCTGCTGAACTTGGTATTGGATTTGTCTAGGATGTCATGGACGTGTTGGATGCATTCAATAAATTTTGTTTGCTCAGACAATACATGTGTGGATTCTATATGTGTAATCACATGAATTATGGCAATATTATTTGGCGATGCGTTGAGGGTCATATTGATGGAGTGCTTGTCTTGATAGTGTAGAGGAACCTCTATGGTTGAGGAGAAAATGTCCTTGTTTTCCTACACGAATTTGTCCATCTGCTGCAGCCGTGCAAGGGAGCCCTGTTTCAAGGCTGTGGCCACAATATTCTTATTTCCCTGTGAGCGAGTTGTAAGGAAAATAAATTTCCTATTTTGTGAAACAATCTTACTACGTTGTTTTGCAATAGTCAAGGAGATGGTAGAAGGCGGTACTACCTCTGGTATCCTGTACAATTTATTTTCCAAAGTAATAACCACAGAACGAGGCCTAGCCTCATACACAGCATGTCACCTCCACAGGTATGGTTGGCCCAATAATACATCATCTACATCAAGAGGAGAAAAATCACACAATATCTCATCTCTGAATGGCTTGATGTTGTACGAAAGGGAGCACTGTTGGTGGATGCCGAGATCTCTCCCTGGGTGAGGCCACCTGATGGTATATGACTACGAGTGTGCTAAGGTTGGTAGGCCAAGCCGCTTCACGACCTCTATTTAAATGAGGTTCTTTTGGCTTCTGCTATCGAAAAGAAATTGTAGGAGAACCCTTCACCCACATCTGCGAATGGAAGAGGCGTTCCCCCTTCTCTGGATCCTCAGGATCCCCCCTTTGGATCTTGGTGGTAGCAAAAATGGCACTGGGGTCCACATCAATGATCTGCTTCCCTTTGTCATCTCCCTTGTCTAGTTCTGGCTTAGGATAAAAACATGCATTTGATTCGAGTGCCTTCAGTTCGGCCACCAACGACTGTTTGGCTTGACACTTATTTGTGCTGTGAGTGGGGCTATTATGAAATTCACACCACTTCCATGTGTCCTCATTTGGATTTTTGGTGTTGTTCTTAGTCACCACATTTTGACTTTGTCCCCTGTTCTGTGGTTCGGGGGTGCCTTTCCCTAGCTTCGGATTCATGGATCCAAACTCTCGCTTCTTCTGCTTAAATTTCTACTCTATCTTGGCAGCATAGCGATATGCTGTGCCAAGTGAGCTAATGTCAAGGAAATCCATTTCCTCCTGAATGTGTCTATGCAGAAAACTACAGTACTTGAACACCAAATTTCTCTCCGAATATTTAATACCCAACTTTGTGCGCAAGGTATGGAACAAATTCGTCAGTTCGTGCACATCTTGATCCCTTTGCAGCCGCAACGTGGTCCATTGGATGTACTTTTCCTCATACACTACAAGGAAAATACCCTCTAGTGGAGGTTATAAAGGAGGTTTTTAGTGTTATAAAATTGGCCAAAATTGTCAAAAAAACATTTTCTACAACATTCGTTTACGGTTATGGAGGTTTGGCGGCGCTTTTAACAAAATTTCAACACAACTACAAAAACTGGGTGACCGGAGGTTATTACAGATGCTTTTTTCATCAGTGTGCTACTAAGGTGTCAACACACCGGTGTGTGTCATCTAGACGGTGGCCTGGGGCGGTCGAAGGTGCATGCATCGGGTCTTCAAGGTCTAAAACCGCACCAGGCGCAGTGTTGGTGATACAACACATGAGGTCATTCTAATTGGTCTTGGGATTTGTGCGGTGCCCATAGGTCATTCGGTACGCAGTATTATAGAAACGCATCGGTGTTCAGTATCAGGAAAATGCACCAATTGTTCTAATTCGTATTGGCACTTGTGTGGTGCCCATAGGTCGTACAAATGCACTGGTGCGTAGTCTCACATAAATGCATCGGTGCATAGTATCACACAAACATACCGAGATTTATAATTGGTATTGGTATTTGAGCGGTGCCCATAGGTCGTACAAATTCACTGGTTCGTAGTCTCACATAAACGCACTAGTGTGCAGTATCGCACAAACGCACTGAGATTTATAATTGGTATTGGTATTTGTGTGGTGCCCATAGGTCGTAGACACACACCGGTGCGCTGTATCATACAAACACACTGGTGTACAGTAACTGACATGCATCAGTGTTAATTTTGTATTTTTTAGAAACATCGACCTGTGACAGTGCAATTATTGTGATTTTTAAAATTCATTATTCATCAAAAGTCGACACATCTTATAACAGTATTCATATTAATTAATTTTTTATTAATGCATTTGAATGTGATTTTTGGATTAATTTACTATATCATATCATAATTATTGTGATGTTATAAAATTCATTATTCATCAAAATATGACACATATATTATAACAATATTCATATCAATTAAATTTTTATTAGTGCATTTGAATGTGATGTTTGGATTAATTTGTTATATCATATCATCAAATTTCACATCTCTTCATTATAATATTTACTCATCCATAAATTTAATCAGTGGTGTTACATTTCACAACGACAATGGATAACACAATAGAATAAATTAAAACATATTTTATTATATATATATGAATAAGACAATCTTTGTCATACAAAATGGGGCAGTTATTGGTATCCCTTTGTCTTTCAATTGGGACACTATGTCCATTACATTAAACAAAAAGTCTGATTTCATAGACAAATTTTTCAAAAAATACAACGCCTTGCTTTGATATTCAAACATAATGATCATCATTCTTCGCTTGAACTGCTGTCACTGCTAAGCTACTTCCATGAATTGGCTAATTTTCAGGAATGTTTTGTTCACAGTGTTGATTGTTTTGTTCTTCTTCACCTTCCGTCTACAAACATAAAAATAAACTATAATGAGTGTATATACATTAGTGAGAATAATGAAAATTGCAATATTAAATAATATACATCAATGTAAATCGAAAAGAAATGACGCACCATAGCAACAATTGACTCATGAAATATACACATTCTTTTAAAACCATGTAGTATGCCATCTTTCAATATTTCATCTATTGGCATAGTTCCATACTTTGTTTCCTGCAAGTTTTATAACCCATAAAAATCATATATTTAATATAAAAGATTTTTTTGTTCTATTAATTATAGCCGGAGCTAAGTAAAACAAGATCGATAGATGCTTACAAATTCCACAATTAATTTTTGATATGCCAACATATACTCACAACCCATATTTAACCCAATGTCAATCAATTCGTCTGATGGTTCTTCTTTGTATGTTAGCACCTGATTGAAGACATTCAATGATGATTTTTGTAAAGCAACTTAAAATATACAAAAATTAAATCTAGTTAAGTTGTTATAAGGAAGTAACAATTACTCACAAACTTAGATATCAACCATTTTCTTCCTTGTCATCCTGTTTTATGTGTTGAATGGGTTCCATTTTCTTTTCTTTTTTGCAAGAAGATACTTGAAAATTAATATTTAATGCTAAATTGTTTATTTATTGTACCTAATGATCGAAAAATTCAATGATTACATATTACATTTGAAGTACGTTGTTGTTGAGATAGCTCCTCCTACGATGCAATTTTGTCCATTTCTTTGATCATCTCCTTGTACACCTTTTTGGACATTCCTACTGGCATATTTCTGATATCAGCTTATTCATCTTTTGAGATTTTCATAATCTTCCTGAAAATGTAACATGACAATAAACTATTTAATTTTTATATTGATATATGAAAAGTAAATATAACCAAAGTGATGTTTATAAATAATTCTAGAAAAACATTTAAAGGAATATTACTTTTTCATTCCTCATTTTTTTTTGTACGTTTTTGCTATTAAAAGTCTGACATGACTCATTGACCAGTTCTCTGGAAACCCTTCCTATAGTTTAGAAAAAAATTGGTTCTTGGAATCATTGGATTGATTTTTGTATTATAAGTGGAAATAACATCTATACATTTGTTCCACTAGATCCCTCAAAATTTTGTAAAAATTCCCCCCCCTTTCATTAACCTCCTTCACCACTCCAGATGAACTAAGGAGCAATTCATTTTCATTTGCATGTTCTATTTTTTTTTCTTTTCTTAGAACAACATTCCTTTTGTAAGTTGTTGGTCCCTATAGAACATTAAACATATGTGAATTAATAGATTATTTGAAACATGTTATCTAATAATTTTAAGTATAATATTAATGAAAATTAAAATAAGAAACTCATATTGGATCGATAGTATTTTTTCATTCACCTGATTCATCCTTTTGTAATTTTTCCATCAATATTTTACGCTCTTTTGGTCCTAGATCAGAAATAATCTTATCGAGATTCGTCATTTTGTGGCTCTGCATGATATACAGTAAACAATACATATTATTTAAACTTACATATAGTTCAAAAATAATATTTTTTGTAAAGAATTTACAAAGAACTTGCCTTTTTTTCTTTTCTTCATGTGTTATCAGTATTTTTGTTACTTGATCTCTTTTTAGCCATTTCTTTATCAATATGAAACCTATACCGTATCATTTATTAATATATTTTATAAATAAATTGTCAACTTTTCAAGTTAAAAAAAATATATCAAGAAACCGATGCACTTTTCATGGTGTATGCACCGACGTCGGTGCGTGGTGGTCTTATAAACACATCGACCAAACAAAATAAAACACCATATGGTGCTCTATTGCAACAAGGAGCACCGGTGCATTATATGTCAACCACTGCACTGATTAACCCAAACAAAATAATAAAAATAGTCTAGTGTTAGTTTTTGTAGCATATGGTGTCGTGGAGGGGGCGGCGCAGCCTATTCTTATAAACGCCCCACGCAAACAAGGGACCATCGTATGGTGCTCTCCGTCAAGTAGGAGACCCGGTGCGATGCGTTATATGTTACATGGTGCACTGATTAACACAATTTTTTTTTTTTTGCAAAATTGTACGTTCGCGGTGCGCCATAATGAAATAGCGCACCGGTGCCCTATTTTACATATGGCGCATGGATTAAAAAATAATTATTTTTAATTTTTAATTAAACAATACGTACGTGATGCGTTGGGATAATACAGCGCACAGGTGCACTAGGTTACATCGGGCGCATCGATTAAAAAAATTCTTTTTTTTTTAATTCACGCAAGGGCCAACATGGATTGGGATCTGAATATGCAAGTCATCCCGTGGGTTGGATATCATAGGCTTATATATAGCAATACAAACCCTATAAATCTAAAATGAAAAGCCCTAATTCTGAAATCACAGAAACAAGGAGAAGAAAGGGTAGAGACAAAAAGAATGAAGGGTTTAGGGTAAAAATGGATATTTTATTTTATTTATTTATTTATTTTCTGAAAATGAACAACAAATTGAAATTTTTTACTTACTGCGTAAAAAAACTGCAGAAAAAGTAAAAAACAACAAAATTTAATCACAAGATCGTTTGAAATTCTATGCTACAGGGTTTGAATCACCAGAGGTTTGGAATTCTGATTGTATGAATACTTCTGTTTGAACATATTTCGCTGCTCCATAGTGCTCTCATGCTCTCTTGCTCCAGGCATGTCTCCTGCAAATATCTGGCTGAATTTTTTTGCAAAAATAGTGGAATAATGAAAAGTGTTTAGTATTTAAAGAATTGTTTTATGAAATTAGATTTTCAAAAATATTTCTCCGCCCATTTTTCAATTTATCTCTCTTTTTCACTTAAAAAAACTAGAGTTGCGGTTTTTTATTTGCGTTTATTTGTAATCGGTGCATCACTTAATAGCACCACACTAGTGCATTCGTTGGTAACACGACACTGGTGCGCAGTAACTAAAACGCACCAGTGCGGTTATCTGTACATTAGCACCGATAACAAGAAGTCCATTTTTAAGGCACAAAAATTACTTTTAGGTGTGTACACCAAAATTTGTTGTTGATTTTGCTCAAATGCAAGAAGAAAATATCATAATTATATCGAATGGACAATTCTTCAAAATCCAGCTCGTTCCATAATATTTCTCAAAGTCCATCGTGGAGTTCTCCCTATCCATCTCGAGACGTAATATTTACTTCAGATTTTATTTATATTTTCATTATATAATTGAATTTAAGTTTTTTATCCATGTCAATCTTGCACAACTTAATTAAATTTATAATATATACAAATTTGCAGGTTCATGCAGATTGAGAATCGAGTTCAGATGCACAAAATATTCAAATAGCTCCAAACGCCAGAAGCTCTTATCAGGAGCAACATACCGCAAGGCACATTTGGTAGATGAAAATAGACAACCGCTTCACCCTGCCAATTGTAACAATATTGCATCTTCTAGCCACAATCCTAGGACAATGATGGTAATAATTATAATGGTTTCGTATATTAATTAATGTAATTGTTTCAAAGTCAAACCAATTAATCATGCAATATTTTCAATGGCTTACTAATTGATATCATCTATTTTGTACTAATCATATTCATTTTTTTTTAAATTATTAGGATTCTAGTGATGATGAGCGACCTACCTACCATCTTCCGTTGGACCCCATGACAATGTAAAATTGATAGAAGACTGAATTAAGAGAAAAAATAGGAGAGGAACGATACCAAGAATGGTTGAATCAACCACTGATTCAATTCCCGCTATGTCCAAATTCACCAGTTAGGAATGACTATAATAGTAGTAGTTCTTCACAAGCTAGCAATGGAGGCAATCAAATAGAGGTTGGTATGGATGATTACTTAAGGGGTACGACTGCCATGGAGACAATGTTGTTATATGCATTCCAATTTGATGATCAACTAGGAGATGATGCTCATATTGCTGACACCTTTTTCGAAAGCCTTCAATTTTCTTCCACCATCCCTCTCTTTGGACCTAGTAGTCAATCAAAGTCCACTCATTTAGGGACAACAATGTTACTATACAACTTGAAAGCAAAGTTTGGCTTTTCAAATGCATTTTTCTCAGAAATTTTGAGGTAAGTTACCATAAATTCCTCCCTTATATAAATTTTAGAAATATAATCAACACATAATGAACATTACAAATGGTCAATTTTATGAACATTAATAATTATATCGACATTAATGTACATTTATTAATATTTTCCATGATCACCAACTATAGGTTATTCAAAGATAAGGTTCTTCCGAGTGATAATGTCTTGCCTAATAGCTGTGAAGAGGCAAAAAAATTGTTGAAAATGTTGGGTGTTGAGTACATATCATATCATGCATGTCCAAATGATTGTATTCTATATAGAGGAGAATATGGAGAGAAAGAGATATGTCTGAAATGTGGGCATGATAGGTATGATAAATAAAAAAAGGAGGGTAAATCATGTGGTCCTCCTTTTAAGATATTGAGGCACATGCCTATAATCCCCAGGATTCAAAGGCTCTTTCATTGCAAAGAATTAGCTATGTTACAGGGATGGCATGCCTCACACAGAAGTCAGTTGGGAGTTATGTGAATCCCAGCTGATTTAATAGCCATGAAGCATATAAAGGATACATGGCCTGAAAAATTCAAGGATGAAGTACAAAGTCTACAACTCAGCATAGCCATGGATGGCGTCAACCCATATTCCCTCCAGAAAACCAACTATTCTATTTGGCCTATAGTAATGATCAATAATGATATCCCCCCATGGTTGTCCGTGAAGAATGAACATCTTATGTTGGCTCTCATAGTCCCCGGTAGAAGACAAGTGAAGAATATGGATGTCTACTTACAACCAATGGTAGATGAACTGAAGGAATTATGGGATAGGATAAATGTATACGATGTATCAAGACCCATCGTAGCAGAGAGGAGTTTTATGTTGTATGGCATATGTGCTTGTTGAAAATACTGAGAGGGGGTGAATCAATATTTATTTTCAACTGTTAATTTTACTAGCTAGATCACTTATATTTAGAACAAAAAATGAACAATGATGGAATAGATAATTTTATTAATTTCTTATTTACAATAAGTAAAGTACACTAATTATATAGGGCTCCAACCCTAGATGAAGACTCCAATATTCTAGACACCAACTTGTATTGTGCCAAGCACTGACTTGGTCTTTCCAAGGCTCCAACCTTGTCAATTTGAGGCACCAACATCTAGGGCTCCAACCTGGTCTCTTGAGGACTCCTATCCTCTCAGGATCCAAACTTATCTTCCAAGGCACCAACCTTGTCTCTATGAGGCTCCAGCCTCCTACTTCAATTCATCAAGATATATTTGGTTATACTTCACAGCTCCCAACATCTTCTTCAATGAGCCCTGACAAAAATTAAGCTATCCCCTCACTTAGTTTCCACGTCACTTCATCAATGAAAACTTTGTTCTTCACATGAAGGTGTCTCCACTGTTCTTCATGTCACCCAAACACTTTCTCCAAGGTTACCTCATGATGGCTAATGCATCATGTTCTCCAATCATATCTCCAAGACCATCTTCCAGCTTCTACAAGTCTTCCAAATATCTTCAGGTATCCTTGAAGGTGTTTTCACTATGCAGTCCAAGTTCTACAACCACTCTAAGCCTCTTCAAGGGCTTCTTCAAAAACTCTCCAAGGGAGTCTTCAACAATGCTTCAAGGTGTCTTCAATAACTATCTCAAAAATATTCTCCAATGGCCTTAGTGGTGTTCCAAGGTTTTTTGCCTCAAGTCATCACAATCTTCTTCAAATACACTATATGGTCTTCAAATATGCTCAAGAGGACTTCAATATATCTTCAATATTGCTTCTACAAGGCTCCAAATCTTCTCAAAAAGTTTTCTCCAATAAGGGGTCACTAGGCTACTTCAATGGACCTAGTCCTACCTAAAAGTAAGCCTAAAATACCCTCTTAACTTTCAATTCAATACATGCTCCAAATTTTCAAGGCTACAAGTCCCTTTTTTATAATCCTGTATTCTGCTTCAATGGTGTCACGAAGTAGTTCAATGATCTGCCTTGAAGCTAAATTATTGTCCTCCAATCGATGCCCAAAGGACTGCTTCAAATTGCCTTCCAATTTTCTCTATGATATCCTTCAACACTTTTCAAAGTATTGTTCAAGCCTCCACCAATTCAAGCCTTACTTACTAAGATCTTTTATAGGTGTCATATCTCAATTTTAAAACACTTCAATGGACCTTCCACCATTATCCAAGTTTGCCACACTTTCTCCAATATTTAAGCCACAAAAGGTTAACCAATACTTAAGTCTTCAATCGAGTTTGTTGTCCAAGGCATTGAGATATTAGTGCAATCTGAACTGTAGTATATTAATACAACTGAGCTTAAAGAAGTCTGAGTCTTTGATATATTTAATGATATGTCTCCACATTTGTATCTCACAACCTTTCACAGATGATGTAAGGCACATAAACAAAATTCCAAACTGAGCTAAAAACTGTGGTGAGGTCCTCTTTATAATCCTAGTCCGAGCATTGACATAAAAAAAAACAATAAGTCTGAACTAATTTTCGAAATTGCTGACTATCCTGAAATTGGTCTGTGGTAAGGTCCGAGTTACTTTAAGAAGTCTGTTCACACCTATCACTGGTTCAAGGGAGCTGTCCGAATATGACAAGGTTGTTTTATGAGGAGCCAACCACTCATCTGAGCCACAAGAGGTATACATATACACCCACAAAAATAATTACGAACTGTAGAAGGTCACAAAACCCAAATCTAAAGTGCTGTAAAAAAATTCTGAGATATATACAGTTGTTCGACCTTGTTGAAATCTAGCCCAAACAATGCTTAAAACATTATTCTTGACCTCCTACATGTTCTGTATCTTAGCTCTGAGAAATCAATGAAATTTTTATGCTAAAATGAAGTGTTTGAACGTCAATGTATACTATATTTCGACCTTTAATAAAGAGACACGTCTCTTGGTGGGAGGCTGACATGAGAGACTGAGTATGGGTCGGCTGTGGAGAAAAATATATGATATGTCAACTTAAAAATTCGATTTCTCTTAGACTATTGGGATTTAGGAGGCAAGTGAGGGCTCATTAGAAAGAGGATAGAGTCCTCTAGAGGATAGTCAAGGAGCCATTGTAAAATCATGTCCTCAAGATGTCAAAAAATAATTTTCTTTATGATTGTTTGGAATTTTTTAGTGCAGACCTTAGGGTTATTTAGATTTTTTATGTATAAGGTCAATGGGCCTAGAATGAGGGTTAGGGTAATTTTATTAGGACTTCAAGAGTGGTCTCCAACCATCATTCATATCATCAAGTCCATATCATAAAGAGTGTCATCATTCATGTCATTATCAAGTGTGTAATGATATGGTCTTCAACAATCATTCATCATCAAGAATAAGGAAATCATCACACATCAAAAGATCTTTCCATCATAAACAATTCCATATTGACATCAATGACAACCTTGACTAATAGTTTCCCCCTTTGTCATTGATGGAAATATTCTTTCCTTTCCAACAATTTCTCCTCCATTGGCATCAATGGAAAATGGGGTGCCCAAGAACTCCCCCTATCAAGTTGCTTCTTGATATGCTTCTCCCATCAAAATTTCTTGATCAATGATAGTTCCCTATCATAAATATGTTGTCTCCCCTATCATGGTGCTCTTCCTTCTGGAAATGTGGTCCATGATAGATGTGTTTTCATTTCTTCATGTGTTGAACCAACTCCCCCTGCCTGCATAAACTCCTCTAGCTCAAGAAAGATTTCTTGTCTTCTGATTAAGTGGAAGACATCTTCAGTAATGGTCCATCGGATAAGTAAGGGATTATGTTCTTCAATGGAGTTGCTCCTGAGAGATGATATATCAAAATATGATTGTCCATATGTGACTCATCAAGGATTTCATTGGGCCCTTCACAGATAGCTTCTACAAGAATGGTCAAGAATCACGAGCTCCCCCTAACAATATGCATGGTCTCCTTTTTCGGAGAGCCTCACCATCAAATACTTGAAATATCAAGGATGACTTCATCAAGTCAACAACATGTGTTGTTAGCTGGAGTGTTCAAGAGACTTTCGGATCCAATTGGATTCATTCTTCATACTTGTGTAATTTTATTATCTGGCTTGGTCATCATGGTTTTAGGGACCCAAGTCAAGTTACAATCACGTGCCATATGTCCAATGTTATGGAAATTGAAGCACTCCATCTTGTTCATGAATGGGTAATCATGACTTCTTCTTGCAAAATTGCTTCTAGGAGATTGATGGGGACCATTATATTTTTCTTTGTGATATGCCCTACAATATTTTTCCATGTGCCCAAGGTTTTTACAAGAATAGCAATATCCAAGAAATATACTTTGGTACCTGGGAGACGAAAAGTTCCTTGAAGTACTTTTAAATTATTTTTTCCTGGAATTCTTTGATGATATTCATTGCCTTTTGTATTCTTGACATCATATGTAACTCTCCTTGGCGTAGGGTTTCTTCTAATGTCATCTTGACTCTTGCCTTTGCTGGAACTGGGAGTATCATTTCTTCTTGTCTTCCTATGCATCGATTTTAGGGGAGATGATATTTGATTTCGTTATGAATATGTCTTCATTCTCCTTTGCTAGACTGCTATCCAATTCTTCTTTTATTCTTGTAGATTCACATGTTTCGGCCTTGAGAAGATTGATGTCTGATTTTAGTTTGAATATTTCTTCACCCTTTTCTTCTAGTTGAGATTTAAGAGAGGAGATTCTTCCTTGTATTTACGAATCTCTACTTCAAGATTGTTAAAGCTCTTAAGTCCTTGTTCAAGGTGCCTTGACAAAGTTTCTTCCTGTTTCTTTTCCTTATAAAATTGTTTTGTCATAGATATGACTTCTTCATGATGCTTTCTTTTGTTTTGATGAAATTCCTCTTTAAGTTTGGCGAGATCCTCATCTCTTTCTTGTAATTGAAGCTTGACAAAGTCAAAATTATTCCTTGTCTTGTCTTGTTTACCATCTTGTGCTTTATTCTTAAGTTCCTCATTTTCCTTTTTCAAATTGTTAATCTCTTCCATGGAAGCCATAAGTTTATTCAAGAGATATTCTTCAAAGTATTCTTTTTTCTCTTCATCTTCTAGGTCTTCTTTAGCCTTGTTTTCATATCTCTTATCTTCAGCTTTCTTGATGGATTTTGGACTTATTTCTTATTTTCCATCATCTTCTTGCCTAGAGATAATTTTCAACGCTCCTTTTGAGTGAAGATCATGAAGTTTGTCCCCTATAACTTTTGCGGAAAAACATTTTTCAAAATTGGCCTTCACAGAATATGGTAACCCATTCAAAATTGCCTTCATTGCTCTTGTATTGTACTCCTTGGATTCTTTGTCCATCATAACATTAGTAATCATTGATTTCAAAACTTCAATTCCTTTAGTCTTCAAGAAATTCCTCATTCTTGCCTCCCATATATCAAAATTTCCATTTAACAATGGAGCCTTCGCAAATTCATTGACTTCAATTTAAATGGTTGAGGAAGACAAATATTTAGGAGGATTGGAGACTTTCTTCCTTGGATTGGCCATTAGTGTTCTAAGGATTAACCTTCAAGCTGTTAGGCTTTGAGTGAAGGTACTGGCTCTGATTCCAATTGTTGGAAATACTAAGAGGGGGATGAATTTGTATTTCTTTTCAATTGTTAATTTTACCTGTTAGATCACTTATATTTAGAACACAAAATGAACAATGATGGAATATACACTTTTTTTAATTTATTCATTACAATAAGTAAAGTACACTAATGATATAGGGCTCCAACCCTAGATGAAGACTCCAATATTCCAGTATCCAACCTATATTGTGCCAAGCACCGACTTTGTCTTTCCAAGGCTCCAACCTTGTCAATTTGAGGCACCAACCTCTAGGGCTCCAACCCTATCTCTGGTACAGGATCCAACCTGGTCTCTTGAGGACTCCTATCCTCTCAAGTTCCAACCCTATCTTCTAAGGCACCAACCTTGTCTTTATGAGGCTCCAACCTCCTACTTCAATTCGTCAAGATATATTTGGTTATACTTCACGGCTCCCAATGTCTTCTTCAATGAGCCCCGCCAATCTTCATTTATCCCCTCACTTAGTCTCCACGTCACTTCATCAATGAAAAATTTGTTCTTCACATGAAGGTGTCTCCATTGTTCTTCATGTCACCTAAACACTTTATCCAAGGTTACCTCATGATGGCTAATGCATCATGTTCTCCAATAATATCTCAAAGACCAGCTTCCAGCTTCTACAAGTGTTCCAAATATCTTCAAGTATCCTTCAAGGTGTTTTCACTAGGTAATCCAAGTTATGAACCTGCTCTAAGCCTCTTCAACAACTTATTCAAAAATATTCAAGGGAGTTTTAAACAATGCTTCAAGATGTCTTCAATAACTGTCTCAAAAATATTCTCCAATGGCCTTAGTGGTGTTCCAAGGTTTGTTGCCTCAAGTCAGAACAAATTTCTTCAAATACACTAGATGGTCTTCAAATATGCTCAAGAGGACTTCAATATATCTTCAGTACTGCTTCTACAAGGCTCCAAATCTTCTCAACAAGTTTGCTCCAACAAGGGGTCACTAGGCTGCTTCAATAGACCTAGTCCTATTTAAAAGTAAGCCCCAAATACCCTCTTAAATTTAAATTCAATACATGCTCTAGTTTTGCAAGGATACAGATCCCTTTTTTATACTCCTGTATTCTTCTTCAATTGTGTCACTGAGTAGTTCAATGGTCTGCCTTGATGCTAAAGTATTGTCCTCTAATCGATGCCTAAAGGACTGCTTCAAACTGCCTTCCAATTTTCTCTATGATATCCTTCAACACTTTTCAAAGTATTGTTCAAGTCTCCACCACTTCAAGCCTTACTTACTGAGCTCTTTTATAGGTGTCAGATCTCAATTTTAAAAGAATTCAATGGACCTTCCACCATTATCCAAGTTTGCCACACTTTCTCCAACATTCAAGCCACAAAAGGTTAACTAGTCCTTAGGTCTTCAACCGAGTTTGTTGTCCAAGGCACTGAGATATTAGTGCAATCCAAACTGTAGTATATTAATACAACTAAGTTTAAATAATTCTGAGTCTTTGATATATTTAATGATATGTCTCCACATTTGTATCTCACAACCTTCCATAGATGATCTAAGGCACATAAACACAAGTCCAAACTTAGCTAAAATCTGTGGTGAGGTCCTTTTTATAATCCTGGTCCGAGCCTTGAAATAATTCCAAACTGAGTTATGAAATTGCTGACTATCCTGAAATTGGTTTGTGGTAAGGTCTAAGTTACTTTAAGAAGTCTGTTCACACTTGTCACTAGTTCAAGGGAGCTATCCGAACATGACAAGGTTGTTTGTATGAGGATCCAGTTACTAATCTGAGCCACTAGAGGTGTAGATATACACCCAAAAAACTAAGTACGAACTATAGAAGGTCACAAAACCCAAATCTGAAGTGTTGTAAAAAAAAACTGAGATATATATAGTTGTTCCTTGTTGAAATCTAGCCCAAACAGTGCTTAAAACATTATCAATGACCTCCTACCTATTCTGTATCTTATCTCTGAGAAATCGCCAAAATTTTTATGCTAAAATGAAGTGTTTCAACACCAATTTATACTAGATTTCGACCTTTAATAAAGAGACACGTCTCTTGGTGGGAGGCCGACATGAGAGACTAAGTATGAATCGACTAGGGAGAAAAATATATGATATGTCAAGTTAAAAATTCAATTTCTCTTAGAATATTGGGAGTTAGGAGGCAAGTGAGGGCTCATTAGAAAAAGGACAGAGTCCTCTATAAGATAGTCAAGGAGCCATTGTAAAGTGATGTCTTCAAGATGTCAAAAAAATAATTTTCTTTATGATTGTTTGGAAATTTTTAGTGCATACCTTAGGGTTATTTGGATTTTTTTATGTATAAGGTCAATGGGACTAGAATGAGGGTTAGGGTAATTTTATTAGGACTTCAAGAGTGGTCTCCAACAATCATTCATATCATCAAGAGTGTCATCATTCATGTCATTATCAAGTGTGTCATCATATGGTCTTCAACAATCATTCATCATCAAGAGTAAGGACATCATCACGCATCACAAGAATTTTCCATCACAAACAATGCCATATTGACATCAATGACAATCTTGACTAACAATGCTTACATGACACATGATTATCCAGGCTTAGGATTTTTCTATGGTAAATTACATGTTTAATTTATTGATTTGTTTATACATGTAACCATATTCTTTCGCATATTGGTTATTTAATTTCTTGTAATTGTTCTAATCTTCATGATATTCTTTAACACACCATGCATATAAATTGTATACAATAATCTTGCAGGTCTTGTAACAAAAGGGTATTTTGGATGTAAATGTTGTGGACCTTCTCTGAAAGCTAGATGGTCCAAGGACCTATGAAATCCAGTGTATGATTGCTCCAAGGTATTCCTCTCAGAAGAACACCCTTACAGAAGAGCAACATCCACTTTCAATGGTAAACAAGAGAGTACCCAAAGGCCTCTAGTAACGACAACAGTTGAATGGCATAGAGCATATGAGAGAGAGAAGGAGAAGGATTTCATAGAAATGTTCGATTCAAATTGGGAGCCTATGTTATATGATCTAGAATTCTTCGACACCTATGTTGAGAAATTTCCCATTACGATGAAAAGGAAATTTATCTTTTATAACCTCCCATATTGGGAGCATCTTAATATTAACCACTTATTATATCCCATGCATATATTTAAAAATGTTTCATCTTATTTTTTGAGGCACATATCATTGAAACAAAGTGACACATTGGTTGTTAGGAAAGATCTTATTACTTCAAAAAATAAAATAAAACATTGGCCAAGACGATGAGAAAGTACAGGATCAGAGGGAGGCATTGGTCCCTCTAATTCATGGTATTTCAAAGAAGGTGATGTCCCATGGATTTAAAAAAAAATTAACTTTCTTTGGAAAAGGAAGTTATAATGGCTGTGAGGGTGCCATCTTCATACGGGTCTTCACTACGGTGCTGCTTCACCGTGGATGACCATTTGCCGGGGTTGAAATCGAATGACCATTTGAATCTTCTAATAGTATTTATAATGCAAAAGGCATGATTTTATTATTTGTTATATTAATAAATTTTATCCCATGCGGGGATCGTAAAACATAAATAATTTCATATATTATTGCATGTGTTTATAACTTTGCAGTGTCATTATCCTTTGTCCGTGCATGGGTGTGTGAAACACAAATTCCCTCAAGACCTAGGATGTACCATATCTAAATTATCTGCATTTGTACGTTGGATCAAGTTAAAGGAGATTCATGTGGCTAGCATTCCAAGGTGGCATCAAGAGATAGTTGATATTGTTTGTATGTTTGAGAAGGAAATGTCAATGAGTTTCATGGACTTGCAGGTTCATCTTCTAATCCACCTATTAGATGAGGTTGAATTAGTTGGAGTGGTTTCTTGTCGTTGGATGTTCTTCTTAGAGAGGTACATGAAGAAATTGAAAGGTTTTTTGCGACAAAGGGAAAAAACACAAGGGTCTATGGTAGAGGGGTACATATCGTATGAGTCTTTCTATTATGATAGTGAGTACATCAAGTAGATCAACAACAGACCAGGTGCGGTGATTTGGGACAATTAAAGGGATGAAGACAAAAGAGAAGGGGAGTTGCATTAGAGGAATTTTGAGGTCTAAAACGGGCCTCCTAAGAAAAATGTACAACCAAAATAAAATTTATAAGAACCAATAGGATTCAAGATGATGATGTCAACCATGGGAGATGATTCACCATTTTTTAAGTAAAAGTGTAAAAAGATTAAAAAATAATAAAATAATAAAACTACTTTTTCAACTCGTATTTTCAACTTATGTCCCAAAGTTTTTACTCAAATTTTGAGCAGGAGTACTCGTTGGATGCAAAATTTAATTCCTCATCCAAGGATTACCTGTGTTGCATATTTTCGATGGAACCTGCTATGCGAAAAATGAGAAATACATGGAAAACTTGATTGCAATCACGTTTTTCATGTATTTCTCATTTTTCATGTAGAAGGGTCCATCGAAAGTATGAAACATGGGTACTAATTGGATGAGGAATTAAATTTTGCATCCAATGAGTACTCTAACTTGAAATTTGAGTAAAAAGTTTGGGAGATAAGTTGAAAATAAGAGTTGAAAAACTAGTTTTTTCTTTATTCCCTTTAAAATTTGATGATGTAATCAAATATTATTTTATTATTTGCACTATTATTTTATAATTTCCTTAGGACGTCCATTTTAGACCTCAAAATTCCCCTAATGCTCCAAACGAATGGAAAAAAAGCGCTCGATAAAGAGTAAGCAGCTTATAATTTTTCAAATTTACACAAAGTAAATATTCATGTTTAACTTCGATATAATGTATATTTTGATCTCTATGTACTATAATGTCAGTTTGATTTCATCAACGAATGCAGAAATTGAAGCAATCAATAAATTCTTTCTTTACAATTCCGAAGCGACACAACCGTGGGTTGCATTGTACGAACAAAAGAGGATGAAATGGCATAATGACAGGAAAGGATTCAGAGCGTTGAATGGTAGAAGTGTGCCTTATCCCGATCATTTAAAAGAAAATATGCCAAAAATATGCCCCAATAGTTGGGTTGCTGACCAAGTCAGAGAGAAATATGGTGCAACCAATTTTTACCCGCGTGCTGAAGAGGATGCGCTAAACATAGGGATTGGGTGCAACAACTCGGTGATAATCTATTTAATTTATATGTACATTTGAAACTTAATAATGCACCTTTAAAATGTAATTACATATATATTTCATATTTTAACTTTTAAGTTATTATAAGACACAAGACACTACGATTTTTTAATTTTTTTATAATAGGTGCATTTGTTCCCATCTATGTGGGCATATGGAAACCCTTTTCGCACAGAAAATGCCGATGTTGGAAACATCACACAAGACTGTGGAGTGGAAGTCGAGTTCGATCAATCTAGTCGATCTAGCCACCGTGATCAAAACCTAGTATGAGGGACGTTAGGTTACGTCAGAAAGATTCAAGAAATCATTGAAGTGGATTTCTCTTCTTTCCAATGTGTTATTTTTAGGTGCAAGTGGTGGGACACCTTTGATTGGAATAATGTAAAGGAAGATCTTGATAGTAGGCTAATATGTATCAACTCTAGAAAGATGTGGGATGGAGCTAAGGAGCCCTATGTTTTCCCCAAACACTGCAACTAGGTGTTTTTTTTACCCAGATGTGTTGGATATAGATTGGTGGTTCGTATTGAGACATGACCCTAGGTCAAAACATATTTTTGAGAACTATAGTGTTATCATGCCATGCGAGCTTGAAGATAATGAGGGCGATCATGAGAACTGAGAGTGATATGGTATATGTGTTATTTCATCAATATTTATACTTTAAGATGGGTTTTTTGAAACATTATATAAATATGTATTTTGAATTAATTGGTAATTTGCATTGTGTTAAAGTTAAAATCAATATTTCACTTGATAATTTGCAATTATGATGATCTCAAAAACAATGGTGTACAGTATATAGTATAAAGTTTTTTTTTTTGTATGTAAGATCATAATAAAATAATGATAATTCTAAAATACACGAATTTATTTGCATTATTTTCTAAACTTTATTATGATTTTACAATTATTTAAAATTTTATAAATTTACAAATTTAAAATTTTTACTAAAATCATTTCACATTAATACAATTAAAATTTTACAAATATTTTACATACAATTAGAATTAGAATTAGAATTACAATTACAATTTTATAATTTCACATACAATTACAATTACAATTAACATTACAATTACAATTTTAGAATTTTACATACAATTACAATTACAACATTAGAATTTTACATAAAATTTACAGTTACAATTGCAATTTTACAAATTTATATATATACTATTACAATTACAATTTTAGAATTTCACATACAATTACAATTTTAGAATTTTACATACAATTAGAATTAGAATTAGAATTTTATAATATCATGATCATTTAATATTAAATTAATTCATAAACATCACGATCATGATAACCATCGTACAAACATCATATTTGACTTAAAAACACATTCAAATTCGCTAACATCATCATGATCATGATCATCTAACAAAACAAAATTAGCATTGTATAACATCATCACAACACAAACATCAAATATACATCTCACGTGAAATAATTGCTATCATATACACATCTATCTGCAAGCTGCACATTAAATGAACATATCTAACATGACCTAAAAATATACACATCATGATGATCACCAACATGTAAATTGATACCATTTACCCAACATGAACATAAAATACATGGACCATATATATATATATATATATATATATATATATATATATATAACTGCTATCACATAGACATCTATTTTCAAGCTACACATTAAATGAACATATCTAACATGACCTAAAAATATACACATCATGATGATCACCAACATGTAAATTAAGTACAACTGCAACATGAACATAAAATACATGGACCATACATACATACATACATACATACATACACATATATATATATATATATATATATATATATATATATATATATATATATATATATATATATATATATTGAATAATAAATGTCATATATCAGCTCGTGGTACATCATCAATAGTAGTACTAGTCAAGGCCTACTCAGTCAATGGTGCAGCCTCGACAAGCTTAGATACATGTTGATCATCATGTGCCTACTAATTTAGTACTGGTGCCTCATGCTAATCATGATCAACTATGGGCTACTCATCATGATGACTCGACATGGTCGATGGTCCAACCTACTCATGATCATGAGTACTGCTGGATGCTAACTCGACGTAGCCGATGGTCCAGCCTCCTCTCCATGATCACTGTTGGTCGATGCTAGCGGAGGGTGCTGATCTGGCGCGGTGCGAGGTGAATGATGATCACTCCCCTGATCATGATCATCATATGATGTGTCACTACTCACGGACTGTCGATCACGTGCTACATCTCAACCACGCCTATAACGTGCAAAGGCCCTCCTCAGCCACGTAAATAATGTCGTAGCTCCTACGACATGCCGCATCATGTTGTACATGTCATGCGACATGCCTCTCCACATATGTGTCAGCCTACCATCAGCCTATATGTCTCTCACAGTAGCATGCCTAACTCCCACCTCAAAAAACAATGCACAGATTTGGTCACCCAACTCCATCCTTAATCTACTATCAAGCCTACCATGCCTAGAAAAAGGCGGTATTGGCGCACCAGTAGGAGCAGGTTTCTCTACACCGGCCTCATGATCCTCGACAGTTGCCATATCTTGATCGTCATCAAGATCCAAACTTGGATCATTTGGTGGTGTTGGCATGTCCTCACCATCAAAATACCCAATGTCTACAAAATATATACAAGTACACAACAATAATTTGAAAATTTCATTACACAATTTAATAAAAACAAGATAAAGAACATGTTAGAATAAATTTAAATAAAATAGTAATATTAGCTTTATCATCCGGCGACTCATCATATGTGAAGAGGATGTTGGCACACCCTCGCAAATCCAAACCAACATAAGAATAGGGGACCATAACAAAGGGATGCTCGTTAACACTGGATATCAACTCTAGTGCATCATGCGATATCCTCGCGGAAAACTCAGTCTCGCCCCTCTTGGGCATCATCTATCCCCACATGTGCATCCATGCATCCAACATCGGCCTACGAGGCTGCCGAAAAAAATTAGGCCTCATCTCTGGAAACCTCTCTAAAAATAAACAAAAAATCTCTGAAGAAAAAAGGAAGTTGACCCTCCCTTGTGCATGAGCACGACATCTATCTAAGGCTGTATAGAACTACCACAAAAAAATGGTAGACCATCTAACAAGTCATGGATCCTATACTAAAGAATCAACATAATATAGGAGCGAGCAACTAATGTGTTTCCTGTCGCTGGTGTTGTGTGAAATGGTTGAAATCACAAATGAGAGGCACCTCACCTCCTCACTACCAAATGAAGAAATACGTAATTGACCTCCGAAGACCTGAAAATCTGAAGGAGGCAATATATCCGCGCTAATGTATCTCTGAGAGTACACCAATTGACTCCCTACTGCATAGCCAACTAGAACCTCTGGGAATGAGGGAAAATCCACCCCTCTCCTCAATAGCCCTGTAATGAAATAGATGTCCTCCTCAGTGGGCACATACCACTGGTTAGGACCAACCCAGAAAGCCTGTAGGTGGGCATTCTACCTGCGGATAAGATGTTGCAAAAACAAACCATGGCCCTTTAGGGAAGTAGCCTCCTCATAGAACTTGAGGAGGAAAACCTGCATTAGGAGCCCCTGGGTAGCTACTGTAATAGGGTGAGGGTACGCATATCTCTCCCTCTCTCATGCCTCCCAAAGGCGAACCATGTTATACTGGTTCACTTGTTGTTGCTATTATTCCCTCTCTTCTCTCCTTTCACGTCTCTGAATGATTGACATCTTAAATACCAATTTTTTTATTAAATGAGACATGTATTTAGGAATATACTTATATAATTTTTTTTGAAAAAAAAAAACATTCGGTGCGCCACAAAAAACAAGCATGCATCGGTCATGGTGCATCCTTTTTTGTCGCGCACCGGAGGCGGTTCACCAGAAAATTTGCAGCGCACCAAAGGCAGTGCACTTGAAAAATTTTAGAGCACTGCCCTCCTGGCATTTTTCCAAATTCAATGGTGCGGTGGTATAACAGATCGCACCGCTGACTATGGACCAGTGTCGGGAGGGTGGTGCGCTGACCAAACTATACGCCTCAGGGTGCGTATAGTTTGGTTAGCGCACCGACCTCCTGACATCAGTACATAGTAAATGGTGCGATATTTTATGAGGTCACACCATTGACCATGTTGAAATGGTGGAATGCGGTGTGCTGAAAAAATTATCCACCCCGGGACGGATATTTCAGTCAACGCACCGCATTACTGCTATTCCACAAGGTTAATGGTGCAGCTGGGTAACCAACCGCACCGCATTTTTTTTAATTTTAAAATATCACGGTGCGACTTTCGGTATCACCCCAGAACTGTTGCAGATACCATTAGAACCGGTTTTGGTGCGGCCTATAAATTTACAGGCAACACAACGAACCGGTGCGAGCTAAATGGCTCAAGCACGCCGCGCGGGAATTTTTTTTATTTTTATTTTTAAGTTTAATTTTAAGCTAATTTACAATCTAATCCCCTAAAAGGATTAATTATTGAAAAACAAGAAAAATTCTTGTAATTTTGGCCATCGAGGAGGCATATTAGCTGTATAATTTGCAAAACTAAAATTTGTCACCGTTTTGAAAAATTCTAAATGGAGATTGGTGGGCAATGCACAGCAACAGTTCATGCAATGGGTGCAACAAGAGCACCGATGTCAGGGTGCCTCAGAAAATGAAAAGTTTCACCGGTGCTTTAAGAGCTCTGAAGCACTAAAAATTGAAAAATGCATTTTTTTGGCCGTATTTTTTTTTTTATCTAACCTTGTTCTGGTGCGCGGGGTTTAATAGGCGCACCGATGCGGTTTCTTAAGACCGCATAGGGTGGTTTCAGTTTTGGCACGGGGTTTTAGGATGCACTGGTGCAGAATATTTGTAAAGAACCAGTGCGCTACAATAATAAGATGCACCGAGAAAGTTTGTACAGAGCACATGGTGTCTTAGTGTGCCAATGTTTTTTGCGCACTGGTGCTTTCTCTTGTTGAATGCACCGATGCGATTTAGGATGATAAGCGCACCGGACGAAAAACATCTGCAAAACCCTCCACCTGCCAACCTCCTCTAGTAACCTCTACTACCAACGGATGTCTGGGGTATTTTTATAAGGGGTTCCTCAAAAACATCCGCTAGAGGGTCTTTTCCTTGTAGTGATAGCTCGCCATGGGGTAATATTGTTCCTTGATGTCGTCTCGGAACGAATTCAAAGTGGGTGCGGTCGAGAACAAAGAAGGTCCCTCCTCGTCCTTTTTCTCACAGTAGGTTTCCCACTAGTCTTTGACATGGGGGGCGACTTTGAGGAGTGCAATAATAATATTTTATCAGTCAAAGAAATCATGGAACGAGAAATAACCTTGCAGCAAATTCAACCATATATCTACGACATGTACATCTATCTGGCCTTCAAATACATGAATGTCAAAGTATACTGTACCTTGAAGGGAGTGGCGCCTCCAGAGTGGTTGTTGGATGCAGATTCACTGTAGGTGGGCAACAGTTGAAGGATCTGACCAAAGTTATCCATCATCTCGTTCCTTTGTTTCTTAAGGGCCTCCTCGAGCAATATTTTGATAGGATCTCGTGCTCCCTCATCTTTCGTTTCTTCCGCCATGGGAGGTCCTTGGGGTTTTCGAGGATGATGTTGCAAGGGTTCAACTGGATCGAGCCCTAACTCCTTATACTCTGACCTCGTTAGGGACATGCAAAGAAAAATAGAGAAAGAGAAGAACGCTCTAATACCACTGATCCATATTTATGTAGGAACATAGTAAAACACATAAATAGACATAAACACAGAGATGCTAAAGAATAATACTTCATTTCATTAATATCAAATAACAGAAATATGTTTACAAACATAATGGAAATAAACTAGCTAGGGTGTTGGTAGCTTATCTCTGAGAAGAGATGTGGTGGCTACAGGCCTCTGAACTGTGTTAAAATGAGGATCGAGAGCCTATTTATTATTGAGAAACAATGGAAAACCCTAAACATCCAAAACCCTAACCCTAGGAGATGAAGCGCCAAAACTATGGGGCCTGTTTGGGTAAATTGGTGTTTCAACTTCCAGAGGATGTAAATTTGGCATACAATCTCTGTTTGACACGCACCATGCCTCATTAGAAATATCTATCCGAGGACTACAACCTTTGATGTGAGAAACATCGATCCATGGAACTATGTTGCACCCGGTTTTCCCAAAAGACGTCGTTTAGGGCCTCAAAACGACTCCGGAAGTTCAGGACCTGAAAAACTGCTAAAAATAGTAAGTTGTGCCGAAACTGAAAAACTAAAAGAAACGATGGTGGGGGGGTCAAATGGAATAGGTGGGTGGCCACCAATATCCACCTAGATCATTAGGGCCTCCAAATGGCTCCAGAAGTTGAGGACCAAAAAACGTACTAAAAATAGTAAGTTGTACTAGAACTAAAAAACTGAGAGAAGTGATGGTGCGGGTCCAAATGGAATAGGTGGGTGGCCACCAATATCCACCTGGATCATTCCTCCGTCCTTAGGAACTAATGTTCCCCATTACGTTAAGCTCCTCCATGAGAGGCAAAGTCTGTTGAACTTGGTAATGGATTTTTCCACGATGTCGTGGACGTGCTAGATGCATTCAATAAATTTGGTTTCCTTAGAAAGTATATGTGTGGATTATGTCTATGTAATCGCATGAAGTATGGAAATATCAGGCAGCGGTGTGCCGAGGGTCAGATCGATGGAGTGCTTGTCCTGACAATGTAAAGGAACCTCTCTAGTTGAGGAGAAAATGTCCTCGTATTCTACCATGAATTTGTCCATCTGCTGCAGCCGTGTAGGGAACCCTATTTTGAGGTTGTAGAAGCAATATTATTCTTTCCCTATGAGCAAGTTGTAAGGAAAATAAATTTCCTGGTTTGGGAAACAATCTTATTGCATTGTTTTGCAATAGTCAAGGACATGGCAGGAGGCGGTACTACCTCCGGTATCTTGTAACAAATATTTCCCAAAGTAATAACAACAGAATGAGGCCTAGACTCATACACAACATGTTGCCTCCAAAAGTATGGTTGCCCACATTAGCTACATCAAGAGGAGAAACATCACACTATCTCATCCGTGAATGGCTTGATGTTGTACAGAAGGTGACACTGCTGGCGGATGCAAAGATCTCTCCTTGGGTGAAGCCACCTGATGGTATATGGCTATGGCTTTGCTAAGGTCTGTAGGGTGAGTTGCTTCATGACCTCTACTGAAATGAGGTTCTTTTGGCTTCCGCTATCAACAAGAAATTGCATTGGAGAACCCTTCACCCACATTTACGAATGGAAGAGGCGCTCCCCCTCCTCTGGATCCTCGAGATCCTCCCTCTAGAGCTTGGTGGTGGAAAAAATGGCACTGGGGTCCGCATCAATGATTTGCTTCCCTTTGTCATCTCCCTTGTCTAGTTCTGGCTTAGGATCAGAACATGCATCTGATTCAGGTGCCTTCAGTTCGACCACTAGCAACTATTTGGCTCGACACTCGTTTGTGCTGTGAGTGGGGTTGTTATGAAATTCACACCACTTCTCCATGTCCTTCTTTAGATTTTTGGTGTTGTTTTGAGTCACCCCATATTGGATTTGCCCCCTTTTATGTGGTGTGGGGGTACCTTTCCCTAGATTTGGTTTCACAGATCCAAAGTCTCGCTTCTTCTGCTTAAATTTCTTCTCGATCTTGGCGGCATAGCGATATGTTGTGCCAAGCGAGGTAATGTTGAGGAACTCCATTTCCTCTTGAATGTGTCTATGCAGATAGCTACGATACTTGAGCACCAAATTTCTCTCTGAATCTTTAATACCCAACTTTATGTGTAGGGTATGGATCAAATTCATTAGTTCGTGCGCATCTTGATCATTTTTCTACCGCAACATGGTCCATTCGATGTAGTTGTCCTCATAGCTCCCCATGGGTTAATATTGTTCCTTGATGCCATCTTGGAATGAATTCCAAGTGGGTGCAGTCAAGAAAAGAGAGGGTTCCCCCTCGTCCTTTTTCTCATAGTAGGTTTCCACTAGTCTTTTACTTGGGGAGTGGTTTGAGGAGTGAAAAAATAATCTTTTCTCGGTTGGAAAATCATGGACCGAGAAATACCCTTCCAGAAAATTCAACCATCTATCTATGACGTCTGTATCTATCTAGACTTCAAATATAGGAATGTAAAAGTTTACTTGTACCTTGAAGGGAGTGGCACCGCCAGAGTAGTTGTTGGATGCAGATGCACCGTAGGTGGGTAGCTATTAAAGGATCTGAGCAAAGTTATCCATCATCACATTCCTTTGTTTCTTGAGGGCCTCCTCGAGCAATATTTTGATAGGATCTCCTACTCCCTCATCTTTCTTTTCTTCCACCATGGGGGGTCGTCGGGGTTTGCGAGGTTGATCTTGCAAGGGTTCAACCAGATCGAGCCCTAACTCCTTATACCCTAACGTCGTTGGGGACATGCAAAGAAAAATAGAGAAAGAGTAGACCGCTCTAATACCACTGATCCGGATTTATGCAGCAACATAATAAAATACAGAAATAGACATAAACATAGATATGCAGTTGAAATAATACTTCATTTCATTAATATCAAATAACAAAAATATTCTTAGAGACATAATGGAAATAAACTAGCTAGGGCGTTGGTAGCTTATCTCTGAGAAGAGATGTGGCAGCTACAGGCCTCTGAAATGTGTTACAATGAGGCTCGAGAGCCTATTTATTATTGAGAAATAATGGAAAACCCTAAACATCCAAAAACCTAAACCTAGGAGATGAAGTGCCAAAACTATGGGCCCCGTTTGGGTAAATTTGTGTTTCAACTTCTCGGGACATAAATTTGGCATATGATCTCTATTTGACGTGAACCATACCTCGTTAGAAATATCTATCCGAGGACTACAAATTTTTATGTGAGAAAAAAAGGTCCATGGACCCATGTTTCTCCCATTTTTCCCAAAAGGCGTCGTTTAGGGCGTCAATACAGCTCTGAAATTTGAGGATCCGAAAAAAAGCTAAAAATAGTAAGTTGTGCCGAAACTGAAAAACTGAAAGAACTGATGATGGGGGTTCAAATGGAATAGGTTGGTGGCCACCAATATCCACCTAGATCAATAGGGACTCCAAACGGCTCTGGAAGTTCAGGATCCGAAAACCCGCTAAAAATAGTAAGTTGCGTTGAAACTAAAAAACTGAAAGAAGTGATGGTGCGGGTCCAAATGGAATCGGTTGGTGGCCACCAATATCCACCTAGATCATTCCTCCCTCCTGATGAAGAAATGGTCCCCAAATGCGTTAATTTTCTCCATGAGATGCAAATTCTGCTGAACTTGGTATTGGATTTGTCTAGGATTTCGTGGACGTGTTGGCGGACATGCTGGATGCGTTCAATAAATTTGGTTTCCTCAGACAGTACATGTGTGGATGTTGTTTGTGTAATCGCATGAGGTATGGAAATACCAAGCGGTGTTGCACCGGGGGTCAGATCAATGGAGTGCTTGTCCTAAAAGTGTAGAGGAACCTTTGTGGTTGAGGAGAAAATGTCTTTGTATTCCTCCATGACTTTGTCCATTTGTTGCAGCCGTGCAGGGGAGCCCTATTTCGAGGTTGTGGCCGGAATATTCTTTTTTCCCTATGAGCGAGTTGTAAGGAAAATAAATTCCTGGTTTGGGAAATAATCTTACTACGTTGTTTTGCAATAGTCAAAGAGATGGTAGGAGGTGATACTACCTTCTGTATCCTGTACAATTATTTCCCAAAGTAATAACAACAGAACGAGGCCTAGACTCATACGCAACATGTAACCTCCACAAGTATGGTTGGCCAAATAATACATCATCTACATCAAGAGGAGCAACATCACACAATATCTCATCTGTGAATGGCTTGATGCTATACGGAAGGCAGCACTACTGGCAGATGTAAAGATCTCTCCCTAAGTGAAGCCACCCGATGGTATAGGGTTACGGGTGTGCTAAGGTCGGTAGGCCAAGCCGCTTCACGACCTCTGCTGAAATGAGGTTCTTTTGGCTTTCACTATCAACAAGAAATTGCAGTGGAGAACCCTTCACCCACATCTGCGAATGGAAGAGATGCTCCCCCTCCTCTGGATACTCAGGATCCTCCCTCTGGAGCTTGGTTTTGGCAAAAATGGCACTCGAGTCCGCATCAATGATCTGCTTCCCTTTGTCATCTCCCTGTCTAGTTCTTGCTTAGGATCATAACATGCATCTGATTTGGGTGCCTTCACTTCTTCTGCTTAAATTTCTTCTCGATCTTGGTGGCATAGTGATATGTTGTGCCAAGCAAGGTAATTTTGAGGAACTCCATTTCCTCCTAAATATGTTTGTGCAGACAACTGCTACCCAACTTTGTGTGCAGGGTATGGAACAAATTTGTTAGTTCGTTCGCATCTTGATCCCTTTGTTGCCGCAACATAGTCCATTGGATGTACTTGTCCTCATAACTCCCCACAGAGTAATTTTGTTCCTTGATGCCATCTCAGAATGAATTCCATGTGGGTGGGGCTAAGAACAGAGAGGGTTCCCCCTCGTCCTTTTGCTCACAATAGGTTTCCCACTAGTCTTTAACATGGGGGGTGGTTTTGAGGAGTGAAAAAATAATATTTTCTCGTTCGGAGAAATCATGGAGCAAGAAATACAATTCCAACAAATTCAACCATATATCTATGACGTCTGCATCTATCTAGCCTTCAAATACAGGAATGTCAAATTTTACTTGTACCTTGAAGATAGTGGCACCTCCAGATTGGTTGTGGGCAGCCATTGAAGGATCTGAGCAACATTATCCATCATCGTGTTCCTTTGTTTCTCGAGGGCCTCCTGGATCAATATTTTGATATGATATCCTACTCCCTCATCTTTCTTTTCTTCTGCCATGGGAGGTCGTCAGGGTTTGCGAGGCTCAGCTTGCAAGGGTTCAACCAGATCGAGCCCTAACTCCTTATACCCTGACCTTGTTGGGGACATGCAACGAAAAAGAGAAAAAGAGTAGACCGCTCTGATACCAATGATCTGGATTTATGCAAGACCGAAATAAAATATAGAAATAGACATAAACACAGATATGCAGCAAAAATAATACTTCATTTCATTAATATCAAACAACATAAATATGCTTACAGACATAATGGAAATAAAATAGTTAGGGCGTTGGTAGCTTATCTCTAAGAAGAAATGCGGCACCTATGGGCCTTTTAACTTTGTTACAATGAGGCTCGAGAGCCTATTTATTATTGATAAATAATGGAAAACCCTAAACATCCAGAAACCTAACCCTAGGAGATGAACTGCCAAAACTATGGGCCCCGTTTGGGTAATTTGGCGTTTCAACTTCCTAGGGACGTAACTTTGGCATACGATCTCTGTTTGATTCTCACAATACCTCGTTAGAAATATGTTTTCGAGGATTAAATTTTTTTATGTGAGCAACATGGGTCCCAAAAGGCGTTGTTTAGGGCCTCAAAACAGCTCCGAAAGTTCAGGACCCAAAAAACTGCTAAAAATAGTAAGTTGTGCCGAAACTGAAAAAATGAAAGAACCGATGGTGGGGGTTCAAATGGAATAGGTGGGTGGCCACCAATATCCATCTAGATCATTATGGCCTCCAAATAGCTATGGAAGTTCAGGACCTGAAAACCTGCAAAAAATAGTAAGTTGTGTTGAAACTGAAAAAATGAAAGAAGTGATGGTGCGGGTCCAAATGGAATAGATGGGTGGCCACCAATATCCACCAGGATCATTCCTCCCTCCTTAGGAAGCAATGGTCTCCATTGCGTAAATTTCCTCCATGACAGGAAAATTCTGCTGAACTTGGAATTATATTTGTCCAGGATGTCGTGGATGTGTTGCTAGACGTGATGGATGCGTTCAATAAATTTTGTTTCCTGAGACAGTACATGTGTGGATTATATCTATGTAATTGCATGAGGTATGGTAATATCCAGCGGTGGTGCATCAGGGTTCAGATCGATGGAGTGCTTGTCTTGATAATGTAGAGGAACCTCTCTGGTTGAGGAGAAAATGTCCTCATATTCCTTCACAACTTTTTCCATCTACTGCAGTCGTGCAAGGGAGCCTTGTTCCGAGGCTGTGGCTGCAATATTATTCTTTCCATATATCCTATACAATTTATTTCCCAAAGTAATAACAATAGAATGAGGCCTAGACTCATACACAAGATGGTGCCTCCATAAGTATGGTTGGCCCAATAATACATCAGCTACATCAAGAGGAGCAATATCACACAATATCTCATCTGTGAATGGCTTGATGTTGTACAAAAGGTGGCACTACTGTAGGATGTAGAGATTTCTTCCTAGGTGAAGCCACCTGATGGTATACTGTTGCGAGTGTGCTAAGGTTGGTAGGCTGAGCCGCTTCATGACCTCTATCGAAAGGAGGTTCTTTTGGCTTCCGTTATCAACAAGAAATTGTAGTGGAGAACCCTTCACCCACATCTGCCAATGGAAGAGGTGGTCCCCCTCCTCTTGATCCTAGATATGCTCCCTCTGGAGCTTGGTGGTGGCAACAATGGCACTAGGGTCTGCATCAATGATCTGCTTCCATTTTTCATCTCCCTTGTTTGGTTCTGGCTTAGGATCATATTATGCATCCGATTTGGGTGCCTTCAGTTCGACCACCAATGACTATTTGGCTCGACACTCATTTTTGCTGTGAGTGGGGATATTATGAAATTCACACCACTTCACCGTATCCTTATTTCAATTTTTCGTATTGTTCTGAGTCATCTCGTATTCTCTTTTCCCCCTATTCTATGGTTCGGGGGTGCCTTTCCTTGGCTTCGGATTCACGGATCCAAAGTATCGCTTCTTTAGCTTAAATTTATGCTCGACCTTGGCAACATAGCGATACACTGTGAAAAGAAAGGTAATTTCGAGGAACTCCATTTCCTCCTGAACGTGTCTATGAAGAAAACTACAATACTTGAGCAACAAATGTCTCTCCGAATATTTAAACCCAACTTTGTGCGTAGGGTATGGAACAAATTCATCAGTTCGCGTGCATCTTGATCCCTTCTCTACCACATCGAGGTCCATTGGATGTGCTTTTCCTCATAGCTCCCCACGAGGAAATATTGATCCTTGATTCCGTCTCTGAACGAATTCCAAGAGGGTGCAGCTAAGAATAGAGAGGGCTCACAATAGGTTTCCCAGCAGTCTTTGACATGGGGGGGGGGGGGGGGGGTTTGAGGAGTGAAAAATTAATCTTTTCTCGATTGGAGAAATCATTTACCGAGAAATACCCTTCCAACAAATTCAACCATCTAACTATGGGGTCTGCATCTATCAGGCCTTCAAATACATGAATTTCAAAGTTTACTTGTACCTTGAAGGGAATGGCACCTCCAGAGCGGTTTTTGGATGAAAATGCACTGTAGGTGGGTAGCCATTGAAGGATATGAGAAAACTTAGCCATCATTGCGTTCCTTTGTTTCTTGAGAGCCTCCTAAAGCAATATTTTGATATGATCTCCTGCTCCCTCGTCTTTCTTTTCTTCCACCATGGGAGGTCGTCAGGGTTTGTGAGGCTGATCTTGCAAGGGTTCAACCAGATCGAGCCCTAACTCCTTATACCCTAACCTCGTTGGGGACATGCAAATAAAAATAGAGAAAGATCATACCGCTCTGATACCATTGATCCAGATTTATGCAGGAACACAATAAAATATAGAAGACATAAACACAAAGATGCAGCAGAAATAATACTTCATTTCATTAATATCAAATAACAAAAATATGCTTACAGACATAACAGAAATAAGCTAGCTAGGGCGCTGGTATATTATCTCTGAGCAGATATGTGGCAGCTGCAGGCCTCTGAACTATGTTACAATGAGGCTGGAGAGCCTATTTATTATTGAGAAACAATGGAAAACTCTAAACATCCAAAAACCTAACCCTAGGAGATGAAGCACCAAAACTATGGGCCCCGCTTGGGTAAATTGGTGTTTCAACTTCCCGGGGACATAACTTTGGCATACGATCTCAGTTTATCACGCACCATACCTTGTTAGAAATATATATCCGACGATTAACACTTTTTATGTGAGCAACATGGGTCTCGGGTTTCCCAAAATACGTCGTTTAGGGCCTCAAAATGGCTCCGGAAGTTCAGGACCCGAAAAACCGCTAAAAATAGTAAGTTGTGCCGAAACTGAAAAACTGAAAGAAACGATGGTGAGGGTTCAAATGGAATAGGTGGGTGGCCACCAATATCAACCTGGATCATTAGGGCCTCCAAATGGCTCTAGAAGTTCAAGACGTGAAAACCTGCTAAAAAAGTAAGTTTTGCTGAAACTGAAAAACTAAAAGAAGAGATGGTGCAGGTCCAAATGGAATAGGTGGGTCTTAGATTTGTAGGCACATGTTCATTTGTTTGATTTTTAGAGGCCTTAGGTGTATTATTTTGAAATTTTTTGATTTCGTGCGTTAAAAATATTAATCGTGGCTGAATTATCGAGACATTCACCTAGAATGCAAGGGAAACCCCCTAAATATACACCCAGTCAATTGGAAAAAATCAAAACTGAAAGAGTTCAAAAATCAAGAACTGGTTCTACTGAACAAGGAGAAACATCCATTGTAATACACCCTGATTTCGAAGTTAATCTGGATAACTAAAAAAGGTCAAGAACAACTAGAAATTTCCGAATGAATTAGAGTTGAATCTATTACTGGTGATTTGTTAGATACAGGACTCACTGAACCTGAAATTTCTGAGCTTGAATCTGATTCCACTTCGTCTGAGTCACCTTCGGATCTCATAGCCTTGACTCCTAGTCATGCTTGTTCACCTCGAGTGAAACTTCTCATCACTGAGAATCTTCCTCCTGGCCTAATTAGCATTGAAGAGATATTTGACGTGGAAGAATAGATTACACTTCCCTCTCGTCAAGAATATTTAGATCTAAGATATAGTGAACAAATTTACCCCTTGATTCCTTTTGGACCAGATCCTTGGTATCATCAATTTACCGATTTTATGCACAACTCTGGTTCTACTCAGTCACCACATCGGATACCATTCTACTCTTTACCCAGAAGTAGTAACATGGCTTCTCAAATAATTTCTATTAAGTCATCTATGTTTTATTCATCACCAAAAACATTTTTGTATGGTGATCCTTCTATTCCTGCTGGTTACAAGTCGCTTTTTGGCACTTTCTCAGGATCATATCCATTCTTTGAAACGTCTACCATTTCAACTGGTTTGTATGGGTCTAACACCGAACCTTTGACAACAGAACATGTCTATATGTTTTCCAAGAGTATCCCTCAAGCTAGATATATAGTGCCTGGGGGGAAACAACCTCTCCAAGGACAACAACATCTCTAAGGGTGGCAACCTTTTCAAGGAAAATAACCTCTCTAAGGGCAGCATCTTTTTCAAGAGCAACCATCCTTTCAAGGAGGAAAACCTTTTACTGGAATTTATCCCCCAATTGTAGGGAAAAATATTCTTGGTAATTATCAAACTTATGTTCCAATGCCTCAAACTGGTTATGGTCAACCTTATGCATCACAACCTTCGATGGGATCTCCTTACCCTCGAATAAATACTATGTGGAACCCTTTGTTTGTGAAATAGTCTTTGCAACCTAAATTGCAAGTATATTATAATCAACCTACTCAACTAGCTGGATAATTTGGTTTTACCCAATTCCAACAACATGTTCAAGGTGCGCTTCAAATTACCCCATAGGTATCTGTGCCAAGTAGTCAGTTAGCTGGTGTGAGTACTCCTATCCAATCTACTATGAAAACTTTTGTTCAACAACCAAGTACACCTATCTCAGGAGTTTCTCAAACCCATATTGTTACAACCCTTCAAATGATAATGCCAACTGTTACACAAGCGATTCCTTAGGTTACTACTCATCAAACTGGACCTACAATTCAATTTATTCCTCAAACCTCTGTAGGAAAATCTAGTGAAAATACATTTCAAACAAATATACCGTTTACGGGTCAAACCTTTCAAGGAAAACCCTTTGTTGGTAAATCTATTCAAGGGAAACCTTTTATAGGACCAACTATTCAGGGACAACCTTCAGCAGGCCAACCTTTTAAAGGTCAGTTTGTTCAAAGTCAACCATTTCAAGGGAACTTACAATATGGAAAAAAGGGACAAAATCCAATTTACCAGAGTCAACCATACCTTGGTTATACATATCAAATACCAACTGAACCTCAATTTGGTATCTCTAACCCTAGATAGCCTAGAGGTATACCATTTCCAACTGCTCAAGCTATCCCAAGTTTTCTTGGATATCCTCCTCTGGGTACTGGCATTGTCCCTCAAGGTTATCAATTTTCTCAGAAAAACCCTAACCAGCGGTTACCATTCATTGCAAATTTAGACTTACCAGACTTGTCTTTACTAACGAATGATCCAATTTACTATCTTCAGTTTTGGTCAGCAATTGCTACTAATTTTCCCAATGACATTCCAAAATTTGAAGGAAAATCAGGAGAAGACCCCTCGAATCATGTGATGACTTATCATCTATGGTGTGCAACCAATTATTTAATCAATGATTCGATTTGTTTGAGAATTTTTCAAAGAACTTTCATCGGCTTATCCACAAAGTGGTACATTGAGTTACCACGAGGCTCTTTCAACAATTTAAACTTTTTAGCAACAACCTTCCTGACTCATTTTCAATTTCCAGTCCACTATGATAATGGCACAGAACTTTTGAATTCGTTAAAAAAAATTACGTTTATGTACATTTCAGATCACATACACGAATGGTGACTTAGATTCCTCTTAGCTAAATTTTTCATTCTGAATCAAATTCTGGTTGAATGGTTCATCAAATCATTACTTCCTAAAATTACTGAAGATGTAGCTAAAGCAGGCATCGTAATAGAAGAGAAAATCATAGCTCAAGCCTAATACCTAAAACTTTTTTACATAGAGTCTGGTACTTTGTATGAAAAAATTCCTTATTTACCATGCCCAAGTCAACTCTATAACTCCTTCCGGTTCTCATGACGTAGATGGTGTAATTGGTACAATTAATATGACAAAGAGTAAGAAGAAATCATATAAATCTATTTCTCCAATTATAACTATACTAGATTCACCTAAATGAGATCCTTCCCTAGAAAATTATGCCGAGTTTCATGTTGTAGACTCATCTACAACCAAAGCTAAATCGTCCGGAAATAAGAAGAAAGGGAAGGGTAAAAACAAACAAAACAATTCTCCCAAAGAGAAAGCAGAAAAAACTAAACCATTAGACGAAAAGAGGAAAACTCTTTATCCTTGTATTATCTATGACGAGGATCACAACACCAAAGAGTGCCCACATCGGGCCAAGGTATACAAATTTTTCAAAGGTTCACCCACACATGTTGTCCTTAACGATCCCTTTTCCATCACAAGACAACAAAATGATTGGATCTTCTTCCAATTCATCGACGAATATCTTGATGATGTCCCAAGTCATGGTTGCGACACGATCTCAAGGCCATGGATCTAAGAGTCCTATAAGTGGAAAGGAAACTAAATCATCCAATCAACCTCCAGTATCAAATCCTCATGTTTCTGAACCATTATACATTGATAAACCTAATAATGATTTAGTGATTAAACCGCCTGCCAAAGGTGCACTTCGAAAATCAACTTTCAACCCACATGCGAGAGCCACTCATAATTGCAATATTGTTGAAGATTTGGCCATATCCCCTTTAGCAATGTCGACCCTCAAAGTGTTGCAATCTTGTCCAACACAAAGGAAATTGCTATTATCAGCTATAGGAGCAAATGATCCTGAAGACTCTAATATCATTGTCTTTGATCTAGAGAACTTTGTACCTAGACTCCCACATCAAATGGATTTTCAAATTCCAGTTTTAGTCAAATATAGGCGAGTTTTTCATACAGTAATTGATGAGGGAGCATCTACCTGCATTATTTCCTTAGCCTGTTGGAAAACTCTTGGTTCTCCACCAATAAATCATTCACCCATGATTCTTAAAGCCTTTGAAGGAAGAGGTTTTTTCCCATTCAGAATACTCCTGGATCTGCCTATAGAGGTAGAAGGAAAAACTATAATGCTTGAGGTGGAAGTTGTTGATGCCCCTCTTTATTACAACCTTCTTCTAGATTGAAGTTTGTCTTATGCTATGACCGTTGTGGTTTCATCCATCTTTCAAATCATCATGTTTCCTCATAAAGGAAAGATTGTTAAAATCGATCAGTTGTATTACTTCGTTTCAGACCCTACCTCTATAGATAGTATCTAGCATGTTGGAAAAATGACTATCCTTTATGAAGATGTTGGGGTAGGACTAGTTAAATATTCTGCTCTTATGGGAAATTTCTCTATACCTCCTTGTAACATACCTCAAACTATTGCCAATAACAATATGATTACATCAAGCACAATTCCATTTGATGACACATGGAATGTGCCTTTAGAATCTGAATTGGACTTCTATAGTGGTGAGATGCCTTTAAGTCCATATGAATCGGCATAAGTAGCTGTACAATCGTGTTCTAAAATTTCATCAACTAATAATGATCAAATGAATGTGGTCAGTGAAGAGTCTTCTTCTTTATCAGGCTCAGCCATGACATCATTTTCTGATCCTTTTCAACAAGTGTTTTCAATTGATGAAAATATCCAAGAAATCTTGTCCTTGGATGAGTTACCATGGGACAATCTTCATCATCGATCTTCTTTTCTACCTGATCTTTATAGACTCGAAAATGAATTTTCATCCATGTTTTAGATTGATTATGTCAAGGAACCTCAAAATGTTATGTTCATTCTTCATTTATATTCTGAGACAAATTTAGGAAATATTTCCGCCACAATTCCCATTGACATATCGATCAAACCTCAAATAACTGAAAACATTCATATAGGCACTTCTTGCTCAATTGAAGAGATAAATTTATACAAAGCCCTATTTCAGGAATTTTGAGACATTTTTTCCTAGTCTTATGAAGAAATTCCAAGTATTGATCCTAAGATTGTTATTCACAAAATTAAGATATACCCAGATGCTAAAACTATTAGAAAAATATTACGTCAAATATATCCGTGAAAAGCTGCTGCAATTAAAGCTGAAGTTCAAAAACTACTTCGTCTAGGATTTACTTATTCTATTCCTTTAACAGATTGGGTATCTAATATAGTTACAGTAACCAAGAAACAAGGGACTGTCAGATTATGTTTCAATTATAGGGATATTAACAAAGGTTATCCTGTGGTGGACTTAATATGAATTTTATATGTAGTTCTCCTGCGCACATGTGATCTAGCAGCTCAAGCCAAGCTGCATCGCCTTTTGGTGCAAGGCTTCTGCCCTCATGGCCTCCTTGGAGCCAGATCTGGGTGAGTCTTCCCCCAACGCTGGCGCCTACCCATCGATAAATGCTCAGCCTGATGCAGCATTGGCTGCCTTCGCTTCTCTAATTGAATCTCTGGGTCCTCAATGGGCCAGACCGGTGATCACTAAGTTCATTAAAAAAATGGATTCAATCCATGAGATTTCCTTGCCGCTCACTCTGCCCAAGAAAACTGTTATCTCTCTAGCCGAGAAAGGTCTGGTTGGACAGTTCACAGGACTCTGGCCTTCCCCCAAAACCATTCAGAAATGGGTTGAAAGAAACTGGGCTCAATTCACCCAAGGAAAAATCTCCATATGCTTCTATGGCAGAGGTTACTACACCTTCCACTTCAAATCCAAGAGCGATCGGGATCTCATTTTTTTGCAGCGGACCATACTTCATGGACACCAGGGGACTATATTTAAACCGCTGGACTCCTGACTTTGATCTGGAATTGGTTGTCCCAAATGCTGTTCTAGTTTGGGTCATATTGCCACACCTCCCTTTACATTGCTGGGGAGATAAATTGGTGCATGCAATAGGAAATGAAGTTGGCAAATATATAGACAAAAGCGAACCAAAATACAACATGCAAGCTTGTGCAAGTATTTGTGTCGAGGTGGATCTTGGAAGAGGCCCCCCGGACGCCATCAAGCTCAAGATAGACAACTGGACACACATAAAACAACTAGATTACGAGAAAATTCCGTTCAAATGCAAGGTATGTCACGAGTATGATCATTTTGAAAATAGATGTATTAAGAAAGAAGAAATCGAAAAAACTGTAGAAGAAAACCCAGATCCGAAATGGGAACAAGTAAAAAAAAAGACGGCCACAAAATCTCAACCTGCTCCCTGCCTCCACCCCTACCCGACCCCCCCTCTCTGACCTCCAAACCCTCTTCTCAACCCTCCTCCTCAATCCCAGAATCCTCCCCTTTCTTGGGGATAAACCATTTTGATATCCTGTAAAAGGCTCTCATCCCTTATGAACCTCATATGTCCTATATCTCCCCTAACCACATTCCTTTGACTTATCACTCCCCTCCCCCACCAGGCTCCCCCCCCCCCCAAGGTTTCTTCTCCCAAAAGGAGGATCCTCCCTCCCTCTCCAATCCCCTCCCCCACATCTTGGATCGAGTCCTCACTCACAATAAATCAAAAGAAACTCTTCTTAACATTGAAAACACAAAGAAAGTAGGAAGGAAATCTCATTGGGAAATAAGAGACGAGGTAACAGCCAAATATCTATCCTTGGGAACGCAACAAGTTCTAGAAAGCTTCCTAGAAAAAGGCTCAAAGAATAAAGATAAAACTCAATAGGCTCACAAAGGGAAGGGTCCCTCAACCACCACCATCAGTAAATAATGATAGTTTTTTCTTGGAATTGTAGAGGGTTGGGTCATCCCTCCTAGTTAAATTTCCTAAGAGACCTCATAAAATCATAAAAACCAGACTTCCCCTTAATCCAAGAGACAAAAATTAGCAGTCAAGAAGTGAACACAATAATAGTAAGAACAAAAAATTATGAAGGGCAAGCAATTTCAGCAAATGGAGATTCAAGAGGAATATGTATAATATGGAAACAAGGAAAATGGCACATGCAACAAACTACAAAAAAAGAATATTGGATAAACACAATTTTGGAAAATGCAGAAAATGGAAAGAAAATCAGCATCTACAATATTTATTCTCCAAATCATTACAGGGACAAAGGGACATGTTGGTAGACCTTAAGAGAAAACACAATTGTCAATGGAGGATCTCGAAGGAAATCTCATTGTAGGAGGCTATCTCATCCTTATTCTTAAGGTGGAGGAAAAGAGAGGGGGCTCCTTTGTGCCTGATCTAATCAGAGAGGCTCTGGAAGAAATTATGGAGCAATGTAACCTTCTTGACATTCCTCCAAAAAACGAAAAATTAACATGGGACAACAGAAGAATAGGGAAGGAAAATATCAAATAAAGGTTGGACATGATACTCATTCGGGACAAAATGGCAGCCAACTATAACAGAGTATCCTCAAGAATTATTCCTTCGGCAGCTTCAGATCATAAACCAGTTCTAATTGAACTTGGCATGGCTGAAAATTTCGGTCCCGTTCCTTTTAGATAAAATCAGCTCTGGGGCAGTCATGAAGAATTCAAACAAGAGGTGGAAAAAGAATGGGGAAAAAATATTAGTGGTTCACCAACATACATATGGCAATCAAAGTTAAAATCCATCAAAACTAAACTGAAAGATTGGGCCAAGACGAACTACAAGGAGCCTCACAGAGAGAAAGAGACCTTAAAGCAAGAATTAACAAAAATCCAAGAGGAAATGGAAAACACTGACAACACAGTTGAGAAGCAGGAAAAGGAAAAAGAAATTCAATGGAAGATTTACAGGAACAATAGACAGGAAGAAGAAACATGGAGCTAAAATCCAGGCAACTTTGGATACAAGCAGGAGACAAGAACACAACTTTTTTCATAACTCGGCCAAGACAAGAATGATAAAGAATAACATAGAAAAAATAGTGGGAGAATAGAGGAATTTTTAAAGCATATTCCAAAGCTAATTAATGCATAAACAAATAATTCCCTCTCCAAAGAAGTGACAGAAGAAGAATTCAAGGCAACCATTTGGGATTTGCAACTGGACAAGGTAGTGGGTCTAGATGGCTTTCCCATCGCTTTCTATCACACATTATGGCATCTCATCAAAAATGATTTAATTAAGATGATAAGATATGTTTTCAGGAAAAAAAATATTGGGGGATTCACCAACTCCACATTTCTAGCCCTCATTCGAAAAGACCCCCACCCTTCCACCCTTAACTGATTTCGACCAATTTCCCTTTGCAATGCCTCCTATAAGATCATTTCCAAAAATCCTTGCTAGTAGGCTCAAACCTCTTCTTCACTCTCTTATTTCAGAAAATCAAGTTGGTTTTGTTCCCAACCGCCAGATAGTTGACAACATTATCCTGGTTCAAGAAGCTCTCCATACAAGTCTTTCTAGAAATGAAAAAAGGTTCATTCTCAAAATGGATATGGCTAATGCATTTGATAGATTTAATCTCTCTTTCCTTGCTGTTGTTCTAAATAGATATGGTTTCTCTGATGACTTCGTCAATTTAATCAAGGCATGCACTTTTGGCCCTTGGATAGCCCCCCTCATGAATGGCATACCCTGTGAATTTTTTGAAAGCTCAAGGGGGCTTAGGTAGGGCTATCCCATGTCCCCTTTTCTTTACATCCTTATGGCTGATTCTCTGAGCAGGAAATTGGAGCACATAAGAAGAAATTCCACCTTGACAAGTCTCTCTATCAGCAATGGAACCAAAAGAATAAACCACTCCTTGTTTGATGATGACACTCTCCTTTTGGGTGGAGCATCTTGCATCGTTGCTAGAAGATTCAAAAATATCCTTCAAAACTTCATGGATGTCTCAGGCGGGTTGATTAACAATGGAAAAAGTTGTATTTATAGCTAGAATACACCCATTAGAATTATTCAGCGGATGTCTCAAATTTTGGATATTCCATATCAGAATACTTGGGACCACTTTCAATACCTTGGGCTGCCCATCACCAAGAAAAATGTGAAGACTGAAATCTGGAGAAAATATGTTGAGAAGATGAACACAAAAATTCAAGCATGGGGCATGCTCTGGCTAAACCAAGTGGGGCGAATCATCCTCATTAAATCCATTCTAGAAGCTCTCCCTTTATATCAATTTTCACTTATTGCAGCCCCTGCAAGCATCCACAAGAAAATTGAAATTATTATCAAGAGTTTCTTATGGCAAGGAGGAAAGAGAGAAAAAAAATCATCCTCATAAACTGGAAACAAGTTACAGCTCCTTATAAAAACAAAGGTCTCTCCATAAAAATCCCTGGACTAATGAATCTGGCCTTGGGAAGCAAGATTCCATGGATATTCCTAACAAGAGGAAAACTCTGGTGGAAGGCAGCATTAGAGGCAAAATACCTTAATGCATCAAGAACCACTATTCTGGAAAAAATCCCACCAACAAGACCCTGCACTCAAATTTGGAAAGTAATCATCGGAGAAATTCAATTAATTAAAGATCACATCTCAATGAGGCATGGAAATGGGGAAAAAATAAATTTATGGAAGGAAAATATAATGGGAAAGCCTCCCTTAGACAATAATCCAGACATCAAGGATATAAAGAGGTGGATGATAAGGGAAGGATTCAAAAAATTGACGGATATTTCCAATTGGGAGTTAGATGGGGTATCGAAGTAATGGGCCAAACCCAATCTACCCAATGATATAACAAATCAATCAAATCTCATGATTTCCCTTCTTGCTGGTGCATCACCAATCGAAGAAACCTCCAAATATGCCTACTACTGGAAACCAACAGTAGGAGAGTATTCAGTCAAGACTGGATACGAAAAAAATCACGAGCATCAAAGGCAGCAGGAATGGAAATATTGGAGGCAGGCGTGGAAGGTGGAAATCCTCCCCAAGGTAAAATTTTTCTTATGGACTCTACTTCACAGTAAATCATTAACAACAGAAAATTTTAAAAAGAGAGGAATTTGTGGCCCCTCACAATTCCCTCTTTGTATGAAGGCGGAGGAAACAATCCAACATATTTTCCTAGAATGTCCCTTTTCTAGAAATTTTTGGGAGGAAATGGTGGCACCTATTGAAGTAAATTTGAATTACATACTTCCTCTAAGTTAGTTTATTATTAAATGGAAAGGCAACTTTCCCTACTCATTCAAAAATAAATCCACAATACAGAGATTCTAGAGCAATCTTCCTTCCTTTCTATGTTGGCAAATATGGCTAGCCAGAAATGGGAAAATTTTAAAAAATAAAATCCCCACAGTAAATACAATAATCTCAAAGTCCTGGGGGTTGATGATTGAATTTATCTCAGCCAAAGGACTCAACGGAATAGACATGTCCCAAATTCAGAATGATGAGAGAAGCTGTATTGGTTTCACCTACAATAATATTAGTTTTAGTCCTCACTAAAAGAATGCAAGGGAGCAACAAATCTGGAAAATTAGGAAAACAAAGACTGAGTTCCAAAGCTAGATCGAATATCTCAATAGAGCATGTCTCTTCTTTGATGGAGTGTCAAAGAAAAATTCGGGAAAAGCAGGATCAGGAGGCCTCATCATCCTTCAAGACAAATCAAGGCAGATCGCTTATAACTGGGGATTAGGACAAATGACAAATAACAAAGCTAAAGCTTATGGCTTAATTTTAGGCCTGAAAATATTAAGAGATAAGGAAATAAATAATGTAATTATTTTTGGAGATTCTTCACTCATCATTCAGGCAATGGTCAGTAAGAAGGCTCCAAAAAAACACAACCTTCAATCAAATTCTGCAAAGAGTAAAAAATACAGCAAAACATATACAAGTGATTGATTATTATCACATTCTTAGAGAAAACAACAAGCAAGCAGAATCTCAAGCTAATGAGGGAGTTCATAAAAGTATTGGTCAAGTCACAATTGATTGAATTACATCCCATATCCCTATCCCATGATGATTTCTCCCATTAATATTATTGCAAAACATCATCATTCTTACACAGATCAGAAAAAGAGCAGTCCTATCATGATTATTTTCTTTGAAATATCCTATCCCAATCCCAATAGATCTTTCACGTCTGATTCCCTAAATATTTACCACATCTTAGCCTACAGTACTCTCGCTCTATCTCACATGCGAATTCTCCTGATCCCTTCCTGCAAAGATGCCCCTCAGTCCTGTTATAAATCTTGCGCTTCTGTTTGGGTTTTCATAGCGATTCTCTCATTTCCGTCTTCTCAGCACCCTCCCCTCACTCCTCCCGATCGTTCCTTCCTCCCTCCCTACATCGCTCGCTTCGTGCAAGGTGCTAGTCCACGCGCTCTCACAGCGCCTCCCATACTCTCATCCCCACCCTCATTTCCCCCCTCATCCCCACTCATTCCCTTAATCCAGAGCTCCAATCCATTCTCTATTCAACCACTTCTTTATTGCTTTTTCCTTCTGGCAAAATCTGAGCCTTCCTCATCAGATAAGACATAAGATCTACTTCGAAAAAATAAAGGTATAGCTGCACAACAATTGGAAAAGCACACAACAACATCAAAAGCTACAGAAATAGCAAAAAGAGAAGACTACATAGAAAGTGAATACTTTCTCCTTCAGCAAATGGACCCATTAGAAGACAGATAGCATCCATGTGCATTTTGTAAATCTCATAGAGTGGTGATAGAAATGCTAAGAATTCAAATTCAGTAAGACAAGGTCTGAACTAAAGCAAAGATGGTCATCCTTCGATCTTAATGGGATACCTGCACTAAATATGTAATGACAGTCAATAATCGATGCAATCATCTAGAATAGTCTCTCAAATTCATAAGAGAAGCTCTCAAAAAAAATTCAGAACAAGGCTGCACCTCTCAGGGTCAAGGAAGCAGATACAGAGGCAGTGAGAACAATGTGAACAAATGATCCTCCACTCCATCAGATTTCTCATGCTTTTTTCTAGGATTCCAGTATTCAATCTAGTTAAAAAATGAAAGTTAAATGTATTTTTCTCTTAGAACAGTTTGTCTGGAAATATAGCACAAATGTAATAGTCTCTACTTCAAAAAGGAGGAGAAAAAATAGCAGCACTAGCAGTACTCATGAATTAATGCATCCCCAACAGACAAAAGTATTATATATCAAAATTGGGGAAATTTTTCAATGAGGAATTTCTTCTCCTCTTTATTTTCAGATAATACCGAATTTGTGCAAAAAAAAAAACGAAGGCTGTCCTAAAGACAATTATCCTACCCCTTACGTTGATAAAATTGTTGATGATTGTGTTGGAAACGAAATATTTTCATTTATGGATGGATTTTCTAGCTACAATAAAATAAACATACTCCCTATTGATCAACCTAAAACAACATTTATATGTCCATGGGGAACATTTTCATACTGTAAATTACCATTTGGAATAAATCATGTTGGCATAACATTTCAAAGAGCTATTTATTATGTATTTCACGATATCAAACACATTTTTAGGTCCCTATATTACTAGTATAGTCCCTTATTGTTGCTAGTGTAAACCCCTTATTGTTATTGTTGTACCCCTGTAACCCCCATATTGTCACAACATTATTATTGTTAGGTTGGATAGGATTACATTGTGGCCCCATGGACTCCTATATATAGAAAAGAGGTTTTGGTCATTTGAATAATCCAAGAATTGTTCATTTATGTAATTTATTGGAGGTTTCCCCCTCAAAGTGGCTATTCCTAAGGCGTTGATCTCTCTTTTCTTCTATTTTTGGAACTGGTTTCATAACATTTGGTATTAGAGCTTTGGATTCTAGGGTTTCACTACTCCAAACAGGTCATCGTGGAATTTTAGCTATAAATTTTTTCTACAAAGGTTCAAAAGTTGAAATTTTTACAGAGCGAAGCCGAAATCCTTAGGAAGGTCGTGGAAAAATTTTAGATCTTGGTTTGCAATATTTTCGAAGATATGATCTGTGCAAGTTAGGGATTTTTGCAGGCTCCTGAATTTAACCTAAACCGGACATCGTGGATTTTTCGCTATAATTTTTTTTCTACGAGGGTTAAAAAGCTAAGATTTTCATAGAGTGAAGCCGCAATCTTGAGGAACGCCGTGGAAAAATTTTAGAGTTTGATTCACAATATTTTTGGAGAAAGGGTCTGTGGAAGTTAGGGATTTTTCAGGCTCCCGAATTTCATCTCAAAGAAGGGATCATGGGAAAATTTTCATAACTCTCTCTCTGAGAATTGGATCTGAATTCTGTAAAAAGTAGCTATAAGTAAATGGACTGTAGTTTCTTCTATATAAATTTTAGAGCCGAAAGAGGAAACAATGACACATGTCAAGTCGTACAAGTTTTCTCTACTGAACCAGTCCATAATTAGGTCATCGTAGGAGATTGGGCATAACTTTGTCTTCAAGAATACAAATCAAGTCAGACCTGTGGCATTCAAAAGAATATTTATAGGGATACTTTAGGGAAAAATTTTAGATGTTGAATATCCGAAATCACAGAGATAATTCAATTTCAATATTGAGCTCCTCAAAATCAAGAAAAAATATGTATTTTTTTTCAAATTGCATAAGTCTTGTTTGAAAAATCAGTTTTAAGTGATTCGAAAGGCCTATTGAGCATAGATATCAGTATTTGGTTCTAAAATGCCTCCTAAAAATAATTCAACACCCATTAAGCCCTCAGAGTACTCTACTATGACTCATGAAGATAAAGAATTGAAACATGATCTATCAAAATTACAAGAGCAAGTGCTCCAAATTTCGCTCTCGCAAAGAGCAACAAAAAATGAAATGGAAGTTTTGAAGAAAGGCGTGGAAGAGAAGATGGGTGGTTTGAAGAATAATATGGATGGTTTTAAGAAAGGCGTGGAAGCTAATACGGATGGCATGGAAGCTAATATGGATGACATGGAAGAAAAAATGAAAGACAACATGGAAAACATGAAGAATGATCTAAAAGAAGACATGGAAGGTTTGAAAAAGTTGATACAATAAATTTTTCCTAATGGCGAAAAGATAGTAGAGGAAACTCATGATGAGAACAAAATAAATATTAATCTTGATTTCATAAACTCTAATGTTGGATGGAAGAACCACCATATTTCAAAGATGGATATGAGGAAGTTTGATGGAAAGGATCCCGTGACATGGATACTACAAATGGAGCAATATTTTGATCTCAATAATGTGCAAAACACACAAAAGGTATGCATTCCTATGATTGATGAATTATTGGATGAATTACATGGAGAAATTTATTTGACTAAGTTGTATCTTCGTTCAAGATATCATCAAATTAGAATGAACACTCAAGATATTCCGAAAACTGCATTTCGAACTCATGAGTATTATGAATTTTTGGTCATGCCTTTTGGCCTTACCAATGCACCTTCTACATTTCAAGGGTTGATGAATTCAATTTTCAAACCCTTCCTTAGAAAATTTGTGCTATTATTTTTTGATGATATACTAATCTACAGCAGGTCTTGGAAGGATCATGTTCAACATGTTGACAGGTACTCAAACTATTGGAGGAGAAACAATTATATGCAAAAACATAGAAATGTTTCTTTGGAGTATAAGAGGTGGAATATCTTAGTCATATTGTATCTCACGAGGGTGTTAAAGTAGACCCTAAAAAAATTAAATCCAATAAGGAATGGAAAGTCCCCACAACCATAAAGAATTTGTGCGGATTTCTCGGGTTAACTGGGTATTATCGCAAGTTTTTTTAAGAATTATGGGAGAATAGCAGCACCTCTAACAACATTGTTGAAGAAAGATGCATTTTCATGGACTCCTGAATCAACTAAGGCCTTTGAACATCTTAGAGAGGCAATGTGCCTAGCCCCAGTATTAGCTACGCCAGAATTCACAAAAACCTTTATTGTGGAATGTGATGTCTCAGAAAATGGAATTAGTGTTGTTTTAATGCAAGAAGGAAGACTCATTTCTTTTTAAAGTCATCCAATCAAAGGAAAGTATTTACAAAAGGCTATTTATGAGAAGGAAATGTTGGCAATACTACATGCACTAAAGAAATTGTGACCTTACCTAATGGGAAGACACTTCAAGGTAAAAATTGATCATGATAGTCTTAAACACTTTTTGGAACAAAGATTATCTTCAGAAGAGTAGAAAAAATGGTTCAGAAAGATGTTTGGCTATGACTTTGAAATCATCTACAAAAAAGGGAAGCTAAATGTTGTTGCAGATGCACTCTCAAGAAAGGATGAAGAGGTGGAAGCATTTCTTTGTGCAATTTCTATTATCCAACTAGATTGGATAACCGAAGCAAGGGATGAATGGAAGAAGGACAAAGAAGTGTGGACACTCATTCAAAATTTGCAGCAAGATCCTAGTACATCTGATACATTTAGTTGGAAAAATGATTCTTTATGGTACAAAGATCGCTTATATGTTTGCAAGAATTCCCAACTAAAACAAAATATTCTTTTGGAATTGCACACTTCTCCTTTAGGAGGACACTTAGGATGTTTAAAAATTTACCACAAGGTGAAGAAAGAATTTTTTTTGGATGGCCTTAAATCAGATATTCAAAATTTTTTGGCGGAATATTTGGTTTTCCAGCAAAATAAAGTTGAGACAATTAAGACCCCGTGTCTTCTACAACCTTTATCCATTCCAAGTCAACGTTGGGAGGAGGTTTCAATGGATTTTATCACAAGTTTACCTAAGTCCAAAGGAAAGAGTGTCATAATGGTGGTAGTTGATAGACTTACCAAGTATGCACACTTTTTTGCATTATCTCATCCATTTAAAGCAAGTACATTTGCTACTAAATTTATGGACACAATTTAAAAGCTACATGGAAACCCAAAGATTATTGTGAGCGACAGAGATCCCATTTTTACTGGAAATTTTTGGACGGAGTTATTTTCTTGTTTGGGTACTCAATTAGCTCATAGCTCATATTATCATCCTCAATCCGATGGTCAAACTGAGATAGTAAATAAATGTTTGGAAGGATATCTTCATTGTTTTGTATTTGATAAACAAACATAATGGGTCAAGTGGTTACCACTCACTGAATGGTGGTATAACACTTCCTTCCATACTGCAGCAAAAATGACCCCATTTATGGCACTTTATGGATATCATCCACCGTCCATCACATCATCTTTAAGAGAAAATTATAAGGTTCAAGCAATGGAAGATCACATTGAGCATCAACAAGAAGTTCTCCAACTCTTAAAGTATAACCTAAATTTGGCACAAAATCGAATGAAACAACAGGCATATCAACATCGCAGCGAGAGAAGTTTTGACGTAGGAGATTGGGTATTTTTACGACTAAAACCATACAAAAAAATGTCCCTCAAGCAAGTTAAGAAGGATAATAAATTATTTCCAAAGTACTATGGTCCTTATAAGGTGTTGCAAAAGATTGGTACTATGGCATACAAATTGGAGCTTCCCGCTTCTTCGCGAGTGCATCCAGTTTTCCATGTTTCATGCTTAAAGAAGGTTATAGGTGAAAATCTTCCAGTTCAGACAATATTGCCAAAACTTGATGAGGAAGAAAAAATCATATTGGAACCTAAAGCGGTCGCAGAAATAAGAACTCGGCAGCTACGAAATCGATCAATTTCAGAGTATCTCATCAAGTGGAAGAACTTACCCACTGAAGATTCTACATGGGAGGATGAGAATTTTATACATAAGCACCCAGAGCTACTCAAGTGTTGAGGACAACACTTTTTTGAAGGAGAGGGGCATGTTAGGTCCCTATGTTACTATTTTAGTCCCTTATTGTTATTAGTGTAGCCCCCTTATTGTTATTGTTGTACTCCTGTAACCCCAATATTGTTATTATTGTTCCCTTACATTATTATTATTAGGTCAGCTAGGATTATATTGTGGCCCCATGGACTCCTATATATAGAAGGAGGTTTTAGTCATTTGTATCATCCAAGAATTATTCATTTATGTAATGTATTGGAGGTTGCCCCCTGGAAGTGGCTATTTCTAAGGGGTTGATCTCTCTTTTCTTCTATTTTTGGAGCTGGTTTCATAACACTGAATTGTTATTATTATTACCATTTCTTGACACATATTTCATCAATTTCTATCATTATTTATCACGTTATTTATCATATAATTCTATTTCATAATTATTTATGCTCTTGTGGATAAGTAATATTTATTCTCCTTTATTTTTAATAAATTTATGATTATTATGCATGATTTTTTCAATGATGGTTTATTAATATGTTATAACATCACTCACAATTTTAACCTCCAATATTTCTTCCAGATTGGAAATTTGATCTCCAACTGATAATCAAATATTCCAACTCAGAAATTTGCTGGAGAAAAAAGTGAGGATATTGCGTTGGATATTTCGGACAAATGAAGACGAATCTTGAAATTCCGAGACATGGCTTTTGTGCAGAACGAATCAATTAATTTTTTCAACTAGTAGTTTTCCAGAACTCGATCTGTATTGAGAGAAACGAGAGGTTATATGAAGGTGATTTTATCATATTTTTTGTTGTAGCCATTTTCCAAATTCTTCCAATTTCAATACTAGATTCAACTTGTTCAATCTAAATCACGATGGAAACATATTTCAGGTCTAATATTGCTGATTAATTTGTTGTGGACAATCTACAATTGTAATGGAAAATAATTTTGTAATCAATTTAGTTGTAATTTCCCTTTGGTCTCTGTGTATTTAACTGAAAACATAGATCAAAGACAGGATGAACAATTGTTGAATTAGAAGGAAAGTTAAGGATTTCATTTTGATGTAATTATTTCTATGATATATTTTAATGAAGGAATCTATCCATTGAGTTCTCATATGTTACTTGTAATCTGATATGAATTATTCTTCAAGGCAAAACTGAGTCTTGGGAAGTTAGGCCCACTACCTTGGACGAGGTGTTGCCTTGAAGATCTAAATTAGTTTAGTTGTGTGTTTGTTTCTTTGAATTTCAATTATTATTCCTTAAAGTGAATTCCTTTTTTCATCAAGTAATTTTTTGTTTGCTGCATTTACCAATTTTTTGTTTCCTGCAATTTCTAGATTTCATTTAATTTATTGTTTTAGATTAACATTTGAATTCTCTTGGGTGTAATAGGTTAAATTTCCAATTCTGAAAGGTGTGGTTTAGTTTAGTATTGATTCAATTCGTGTGATTAGCATAATTATTTTCCTTTCACTTACTTTCTGTTTTTGAGATTTAGTATTGTTTTTCAAGTCTCACATTTTATTTCTTTTCGAATGAGCTTGACAGTGTAGAACATAGTCATGTAGAACCAATGTTTGTTGTTGGTATTTTCTTGCATATATTTTTCCAATTTCCTTGAAATAAAAAGACGTTCCTTGTATTGATAATTAATGATTAGGTGATTAGTTGTTTTTATTAAGCAATTCATTTCCCCAACATCTAGGTTTAAATTTGTTGGTGTGAGTGGTTCTACAATGTCAGATGTGTTCAATAATGGTGGAAATTATTGCCAAAGGTGGTCCACATTGAACACTAGGTGCAGACCAAGGAACGTTGGAATACTGGGTTAGAAGGAATTTTCCCCTACTGAATTGGTGATGGTGTATGGCCCATATTCGAAGTGGGCGAAGCTTGTGGTTGGGCCCAACAAGCCACTCCCTCTGCAAATGTAGCAAAACTTTTTCACCCACCTAGAACTTGTGTGGCACCCGATGTTTATCATGTCATTTTTTGTGCTTAGCATTGGATCTATCCAATATTCCATGGACCTGTTGGTGGATGTGTTGAATGCACTCAGTGAAGTTTTTTTCCTTGTCGACTTTGGATTGGACATGAGATGAATCTGCCTGAGCAGCTACAAATGGTATGACCACATCAATGGGACATAGTGGCTGGAATCCAAAGCCCACCTAAAAGGGGTTGTGGCCAGTGAATATGTGGAGAGCTCGGTTATAACTATGGTAGACATAGGAGATGATCTCATCCCATGTGTGTGGATGCTTTGAGTTGTACATGCATAGAATCTGTACGATCATCTTGTTGACGACCTTTGTTTGACCATCAATTTGGGGATGGAAATTGGTGGACTTAGTGAGCTTAGTGTCCAGCATCGACCAGAGACTGGACCAAAATGTACTGAGGAGTCTCTTCTCCCAATCTGAGATAACAGACTGGGGGATCCCGAAGTGTACCCACCCTCATTAAAGGAAGAGTTTAGTAGTGGATTATGTTATGATATTCTTCTTGTACACCGCCATAATGGCCATCTTAGAGAATATGTCGATGACCACAAAAACACAATTCATTTCCATGTTTAGTAGAAGGAAGGCACGACATGTAATCCATGGAGATTGGTTCATAAGGTCGACTAGGGGTAGGCAGCTGAGTATAGAGGCCTTGCTTCTTGACGGTCGGTTTGTAAATGGAGCAGGAAATGCAGGATCTAATGTACTTCGTGGCATCCTGTCAAAGGTTCAACCAATGGAAATAATTCTATAGTACTGCCATTGTTTTCTTGAACCTAAAATGCCCAACGAACTGACTGTAGTGCGCTTCCCAAATCATCTTGGCACGCTCTCTTAAAGGAAAAAAAATGTGTGATAGGTGGCATAACAGTGCATCTTGGAGGTGAAAATCTAGAACTTGTAGACCTTCCAAGAGCATCTGCTATGTGTGGTTGAATTCTGGATCACTTTTGTAGAGAAGCATCCAATCATAAATCTTGTGCCCAAAAGAGTTGAGCACGATGGTTAACGCCACGATTGGTGGTTGGCTAAGGCAGTCTACAACATTACTGGTGTTTCCCTTCGTGTACTTGATGTTCAAATGGAATTGTTGTAGATATGTAGACCACTTATGATGGTCATCATTCTGCAACTTTCCTTGCATCTGTATGAACTTTAGGGGTCGGTGGTTTGTGCAGATGACATTTCCTTCCCCAAAATGTAATGCTTCCATTGTCGATAGGCTTGCACAATGGAATACATCTCTTTGTCATAAGTGGGATACTTCCAGAATGTGTCTAAAAGTGTCTCACTGTGATATGCCACCGGATGCCCCTGTTGAGTAAGGATTTCCCAAATAGCATAGTTAGAGGCACATGTCTCGATCTCAAATGGTTGTTGCAAGTCTGGTAATGTGAGCATTGGTGCCTAGCAGCGATGATGTTTCAACTCTACGAAGACCTTTTGTTGAGATTAAGAACAAAGTAATTTATCTTTCACTCCACCCTTGGTGACTTTACTCAAGGGCCAAGAGATATGAGAGAACCCTAACATGAACCTACGGTAGAAATTAGCAAGACCCAGAAAGTTGCGGAGCTCTGTCAGAGTGGTTGAGGCTATCCAATCCCGAATGAATTAGATCTTGGTTGGATCCACATGCACTCCCCGTTCATCAATAATGTATCCATATACTGAAACTTGGTCATGCCAAAAGTGCATTTCTCCAAATTGGCACACAATTTATGTTTCCGCATTGTTTAAAGAACCTGTCGGATGTGGTGGAGGTACTCTTCCAAACTCTGGGTGAAGATCAGGATGTCATCCAAGTATACCACTACAAATGAGTTGGTGAACGACTATAAGATCTCGCCCATTAGCCTCATGAAGGTTGGAGGAGCATTCTTCAACCCAGAAGGCATAACCAACCATTCAAAAAGGCCCTCCTTAGATTTGAAGGAAGTATTCCACACATCGAAGGGTTAGAATGGTACCTGTTGATACTTGGACTTCAAGTCGATCTTGGTAAATTATTTTTTCCCATCGAGTTGGTCTAGAAGGTCATCAACCTGTGGGATCGGGTACCTATTCCAGACAATGATCTTGTTCAGCGCCCTGTTGAGGTATAAAAGGTGTCTTTTTAACGCCTTTTTATCCTACATTAATTATAAATCTAGGAACGGATTTTTGTTTCAAGAGTGTACTTAGTCTGAGGCTGCAATTCAATCTAAGAGTAATGATTTGCAATATGTAGTATAGCATTGTAAATACAAGAGTAAACGGATGCTTGGAAAAGAAATCCAACTATAATGACATGAACTTAAATGCTTGAAAATTCAATCATTCACTCAAAAAGTATCAATCAAGCATACAGTAATGATAACTCTTTCCTTTAGAAACTGACAAAATAAACTAAGAACAAGATAATAAATCTAAGAATGTGGGAGCAATAACCAATATTCTTTACAGTTGATAATCCTGATTTAAAGCAATTAAATGAAAATAGAATTTGAACTAATTGCTACTCATGAAAGTAAACTATGAAAGCACTCTAAAAGCAAACTCTTTTCAATCTGTAAATTAATGAATCGGAAATGAACAACAAACTGGAATTGAACATTAATGTGAATAAAAAACAAACTGTAATTTAGAAGAATTGAACAACAAATCTTATTCAACGAATCTGAACAGAAAATCCTATCTGATGGAATCAAATAGTGAATTCTACTAAAAAACAAACCCTGTCGACAGCAAACTCTGTTAAGTAGAAATCTGAAATGAACAGCAATCAAACGAAACAGAAAATGGTATCAAATTCTGAACAACAAAGCTTTGTAAAGCATAACAAGATAAATGATACAGGAATTAAGATTCTTGTTAGAACGGAACAACGATGAAATTCATCAATGTAACACACCGATATCAATAAGAAATTAAACAGTAAATCAATTAACTTACAAACTGTGACGAAAACAAATGCAAACTGTCACACCACGATAACTGAAAGGTAATGATACAAATAGCAAATCGATCCATAGGGCCGAGCCCTTAACCACCAGTGAAACGCCACTGGGCTTTACTCCAGAGTTAAGAAATGGAACGGCAACAATATCTTGTATTAATCAGACATAAATAGCATTTACAACGGTCGCTCTCTGATCACGAGAGTTAAGAAATTACAGAGTTACAAAATGAGTGTTTTTTCATCAATCATTCTGTGTCTCGATTTCTAAAGGCACTGCCTTTTATAATAGTTTGACGAATAAGACAAGAAAAAATGATAAGATTGAACAGCGATCCCTCATGATCTAAAGATCCTGAGGGATTCGCTTCTTTTCTCTTTTTAGCTAGCGCTTGGTCTTCTTAGGTTGTAGCCGTGTTGTTCCCTATCTTCCTTTAGCTATACCTTCTGATTTTCTTCTTATTGTCTGGATACGGTCCTTTTCTGGAGGAACAATGGTTACTCCTGTTTTAGCTCTGCTTCTCGAATGATGGTTTACTTCATTTGTTTCCTGTTTTTAGAAAAAAAGGCAATTTTTAGTCAATTTTCACAATAAACACGAGTCTTTGTAATTCTATCATAATCCTCCAATAAATCATCTTTCTAGGATAAAATGAATTATGTTTAAAGGAAAAATATGAGAAAATACATGGTGAATCCATACCTTTTCCAATGCTCAACACACCCCCCTGCTTACCCTTTTTCATGCCCTCATGAAAACCATAGTTTACATGGAAAGAAGTTAGAAAATAGGTTGGAGAAGGTTTTTCATTAAGAGGTCTAAAACCATGGTTTGCAGTTAAAGATTCAAAGATGTGCCCTGTCTATCCTTCAGGTAACTCATAAATGGATTTATAGTCTGTTGCAGGATACCATATAATGGGACTTCGAAACCTACAACCTAGCCAGTATGGGCCTTCCCTCAAGATGAGGTTACTATAGAGAATCAAGCGGTCAACAGCTAATCCAAAATTTCTATAATTAAATGGTTCTCTACCTTGAACATTCCGATTGGAAATATTCCATTGGAATTTAGCTGCTATATAGGCCTGGTTTCTGATAGATATAAAATATTCTACCCCATCCAATACAATTTCTTTGTGGAGGGGTCCCAAAGTTTGGATCACACCCTAGCCCATAGTTGTAATGGGTGTTTTGGTTCACCCCTAACCCAAAGATCTAACCCATTTTCCTACATTTGGAAATTATTATAGGCCTTGAGCCATTTCAACTTATTGACAACAAATGAAATAAATGCTTGATATTGGATGTCACCCACAAAAGGGCTGGGATTTATCTCAATATCATTCTCCAATATAAGATTGTGAAAATAGAACTCACATAGAAGACGTTGGAATTTAACCCCATAGAGTTTGCAGCATTTTACAAAATCATCTACAGTGTTTAATTTTATACACTTTCCTGCCCTAACTGCTTTAATTTTCAACTGTAAATATCTTTCTAATAAAAACAAAGCATAATTCTTGGCAGGGCATCTACATGCTAGAACGTCTTTGTATAAGGAGAAGAGAGTATCCATTTGATTCCAGGCCATTTTTAATTCACTCCTTACCTTTTTAGCTTTCTCTTCTGCCTTCTGACACTTATCATATGCTTTAGCCTTTGATGCACTGATTTCCTTTAGTTGTTGTTGTACCTGTTGATAATTATTTTTGGGGACAGTCTCTTCCTCAATATTTTCTCTTGCCTGTCGAGCCTATGCCAGCTCTTTTTGGAGTTCTGCTATAGTAGGGTCAATAAAAATGTTTTGACTGCAGGCCTGTGTGGTTTTAGTTGGGGCAGCTGCTTGCTATTCCATGCTTTCTTGATTGGACTCAGCTTGGGTTTCCATAGTCTCTGCACTCTAGGGCTTTGCTTTGGTGGCTACTTTCCTTTTCTTTGGGGTTCGTTTGGTGGCTATGCTCCTCTGTTTTGGAGTTCGTTTGGGGGTTGTCTTCATTTTGAGAACCCTAATACTCTGTCTGAGTTGTTCCACTAGCTTTTGAAGCTTCTGCCGTTCCCTCCGTAGCTTATCAAGTTCGATTACTTTCTTTTTCCTCCTGAGAGGAATGGATGTCCCTTTCTCCGTACTTAATTTCTCAGGTAGGGTTTGCTTTTCAGTAGCCGGTCCTTCACTCTGGCTTGCTTCTCTATTTTCTGCTTGGAACACTTCTTCAACGTTCATATGCTCTTGGCTACGTTCTTCAGGGGTAGTAACCTTAACTGGTTCTGTTGTTCCCTGAGGATCTTTCATTTGGAACACTTCTTCAGTGTTCATACCTTCCTGACCGCATTTCTCAGGGGAAGTAACCCAAGCTAGTTCTGTTGTTCCCTGAGGGTTTTCTTCTTCTATTTCATCGGGTATCCCCTCGGCCATATCTTCACCAGTAATAGCTTGTTCTTGCAATTGGTTTATCTCAATGTTGAAGTTCAGTGGGCTGTGGGGTTGTATGTATTTGCTCATGTTGGCCAAAATTTGGGCCAATTTGTCATCCTGTAATGGGCTTTGAGGTGGACTTGTAATGGTGGTTTCAGGAGGTTCTGCTCCCTCTCTTTCATCTTCATTGCTTCCTTCCTCTTCACAGGTGTGATAACTTCCTTCCTCCTCATCGGTATAATGACTTTCTTCTTCTCCACTGATGTGGTGACTTTCTTCTTCTTCACCAGTGTGGTGACTCTCTTCTTCTTCCTCATTTCCTTCTTCCTCGTCATTTCCTTCTTCCTCATCGGTATGATGACTTCCTTCTTCGAGTTGTGGGGGTTGTTCATATTTTGAACTGGGCAATTCTAGGGGTTGGCTAATGCTACCCTGAAAACCTTCTATCATTCCCCTACTTCTCCTTAACCTGGAGGATTGTCTGCGTTTTGATGGTTCTGCTGCTGTGCTAGTAATTCTTTTGCATTTTGGGGCAGGCAGGGCTATTCTTCCGTCAATTGAGAATATCAGTTCTTCCCAACTAGTCCACTGTTGGGAAGGATTGTAAATCACTATTAATATGATTAAACAATGGTGGATTACCACCATGTTTATATGACGAGACTTTCTTATACTTCGGGTGACATCATGCAATAAGAAATTTAAAAATGCAGGCAGGTTTACAGTACATTTTTCCTTTAATACTGCCAATAACTTAAGGTGGTGAGGTATTACCACATCTTTTCTTCCATCGCATGTTATGTAGCCCTGTATTACTTTTGCCAGTTTTGTCCATGGTTCTCCCAACGGCGCCGGCTGAACTGCTTTCCCTTTGACAACCAGGGTCTGCCCTTCATCTCGGAAAATGTTCATGGCTTCTTGAAGCCTCACATTCTTATGGGTCCATATGGTTCCTTCCGCTGGCAGACCAGACACCTCGGCGATTATTGAGTCTGTTACTGCTATCTGCCCACCTCTAACCATGGAGTAACCTTCCTGCAGATTCTGTAAAAATTCAATGGCTACCGTTTCATGAGGTTGTTGCAGTCTTGTGAGGTAGGTAATCCACCCTACTCTCTCCAAAATTTCCTGTGCAGCGTTAGAAACAGCTAGTACCTGTGGCTCACTACGAATTGGTCGTCCTCCCATTCTATTTGCACACTGTTAATTCTTCACAAATGCACAGTAATGTAATGGAACATCATAGCACAGTATATTGAAACAATACCGTTAAGTTTTTATTATTACCGAGAATATAGGGATTTGACCCACATGCAAACATAAAATGTAGGGATTTGACCTGCATGTAGGCATTAAAAGGCATCCACGCCCCCCCTGAAGGATTATAGGTCATCCTCGACCATCGAATAGAAGAGAAAGGTATTGCATGGCAATTTTACAACAGTAAAAAGCATACATACTTATGATACGATCAATCAAATTATTGCATTACTGAAATTGATGCGTATTATTAAATTGTAAATAGATATAGAAACGTTTATGTAATGATTTGAGGATAAGGGAAAGGGACAGCTGACGTGGAAACAAGTACTTACGCAGTCATTACCCACATAAACTATTATGATCAGTTTATGAATAAATTTCATGCATAATAGGTTCAAAACAAAAGGTTTAGGAGCATACTCTCATTTGATATTAGATAGAGATATAATAAAAGGGTTTATCATTACTATTGATTTGAAAAGTGTGACTCCAATACCATCAGCAGAGCTCTATTGCCCACAGGTGTCTATAACCTTGAAAAAGTTGCTTTCTCACCCTTGGAACCATTATCCTTTATTTATGCCTAGGGAAGTGTTGTGTGATGTCATGATGGAGGCCACTGCGATGGCTTGGAAACCAGATGAATCACAATGCCATTCACCAGGAAGGAGTGAAAGGTGGGCAGACCGGCTCATGATGAGACCTCCTGTTCCAAAGATTTTTTATTTTTCTAAGTTGTCCATTGGATCATATCCCTGGTGTGGTGGCCATAATGGGAATGCCACTTCACTGCTCCTTTATGATCATGGTAGGTTGGCTCTTGATGAGACCCCCTATCCTCCATCTGCCATATCATAGAATTGTTAATAATCATATAGAGATTTCTTCTTCTTCTTTTATGTAGCACTTCCCTATTTATGTATAGAGGATGGCTCAACACTCCTTAAGAGTAGGGATGGTGGAAGAAGTCTGAACATCTCAATAGAGAAAGTATGCCATTATTCTTATTCAATAAATAAAAATCAAAGAGAGTTATGAAGATTTAGGGAAGAACCAACATGACAAAGATAACCGATCATATTAATTTAAGTGAAAATAAAGACAGCAAAGTGATATAGATGGTTGTGTCCTTTCCTTTTCTTATCACTACAAAACAATTTCTTAAAAATTATAATTTCTCTTGATTTGCTGATTCTAGTAACCTCTAATTTTTGTGTCCTTGCATAAATTGTATGTTTCCCTTTAAAAGAGTCATGAAGAATTCACAAAAATCCTCAAAATGTTGTTCTAAAACAAGAAAAATGCATTCAAAAAGTGATGTTCCTTAGATGGAACAACTATTGTTCGTTAAGATGAACATCATAAACAATCTGCAAAAATGCTATTCCTTTTGAAACGAACAGCAGAAACAATCGGAAAAAAAATGTTGTTCCTTTTGAAAGGAACAACAAAAACAATCCGCGGAAATGCTGTTCCTTTGAAAAGGGACAGCAAAAACAGTCGGCAAAAAAGCATGTTGTTCATTTTGAAAGGAACATCAAAAACAAGCAGGAAAAATGTTGTTCCTGTGGAAAGGAATAGCAAAAATAGGAGGCAAAAACTGTTGTTCCTTTGGAAACAAACAACAAAAACAAGCGGCAAAAACTGTTGCTCCTTCGGAAAGGAACAACAAAAACATGCGGCAAAAGTGTTGTTCCTTTTGAAAGGAACAACGAAACTGTTATTCCTTTTGAAAGGAATAGCAAAAATAATCAATAGAAATGTTGTTCATTTTGAAAGGAACAACAAAAAGAAACACACAAATGCGTTGTTTCTTAAGAGGAACGGCTATTGTTCCTTAAGAGGAACAACAAACAAATATAAGCACACAAGATTGTTGTTCCTTAAGAGGGACGGCTATTGTTCCTTAAGAGGAACAACGACTGTTCCTTAAGAGGAACATCATGAAAAATAAAGGCACACAAAAAAGTGTTGTTCCCAACAGCAAAGAAAATGCACGCAGAAATTGTTGTGGGGAACATCAAAGGAAAAAAAAATAGAGGAAAGAACAAAGCTAATGTACAATCTATTGTCAAGCAAATCCAATCAACTAAAAAGAAAAATTTATGTACAGGTTTCAAGAAAAAGTAATTTTTTACAGAATTGGTGCTGCCGAAAGATTGCCTTCTGAAACTTGCATGGTCACGGGGTCCTTATTGTTCAATTTCCAATGGAGTGGAAAATAAAATTTGAAGAGATCAACACCTGAAACACAAAAACATAAAAGAAATCAGAAAAGAAACAACACTTTATTAAGTTACAATAACTATGATGTTATTTCTTAAAGGAATATCAATCTGTCAATGGGAAAAAATGATCTTTGAAAAATGTTTTGGCAGCAGTGACATGAATATTCAAATGAAAACCAATTCTTCATTTCTTCTGTTATGAATCTATTAGGTAATGAACTGGATGAAATCCCCTTGTTTCACTAAAATTTCTTTCAAGAATCGCTCATCCATAAATTGACCTTCTTTGTTCTGCTAAAACCTGCAAAAAACAAGTGTCTACCTGCAATAAAACATTAAATCATGGAGAAAGAGAGGTGATCAATCTCCTCTAATCCAATAATTATGCAAAAAAAACTAACAAGTAGTTACTCTGTAAAACAAATCCACGGAAAAATAAAACAAATTGTATTTGTCACCTACGGGAGAGCAGTGTTCGACCATACTAACCAATAGTGTTTTAATCATACCTTCTTTGTTTTTCATTCGATTTGAGTGATTCAAAAGAAAAATGAGAGATAATTCAAAGTTTTATCTCCAATAGAAATAGGTTTTAAAAATTCAATGCTATGATATGTCAATTTTATTTAGAACGACTTGCATAAGAGAGTCATTTTTTATTTTCCAGCTCAGACCAACAGTTGATATTTCAAGCATAAATTTTTCGTTTGATGGCGGATTGAACCGATTCAAATTGAAAATGAAATTAGATTCATTTATTTATCTCCAATAGAAAAAAAAGTTGAAGACAAGAATAATTGATGGGTCAAATACACTAGTGAACAACCGAGAAAACAGAGTTTCAAGAGTGCTGATTTATGATAAGCAGTCAATATTTTCGTCATAAAATCCTCATACGATATCAAAATAGAGTGATTCAAATTGTGTTGTAAACTATATTCATAGAGGAATATACCATAGAAAAATATTTTAAAAATATAGTCATTTAGGCCTCCAAAAACTGATTGTCCCAACTCTATTCCTAAGCTGCCTACTAGACGCCCATGTCAATGTTTTGGTTATAAGTTTTTTGTTTCAAATCCAAATTGAGTGATTCAAATTGGGTTGCAAAGTATAAATAAAGGGCTACTTAGGATAGAAATATGTTTTAAAAATATTTACTTTTGTTCCCTCAAAACATGACTATCCCAACTCTGTTTTCAGAAATTTCATCAAGCCCGCAAGCCAAAAAAATGATATTCAAGCAATTTTTCCATATTGGTGATAAAAATGAATATAAGTGTTTGGAAAATTTTTATTTTCAATATAATTCATCTACATAAACAAATAAATTAAAATATTTATCATCGATGTTGATTTCCACAGCGTGTTGCAACAAAAACAACTATTTTTACAAAAATAAAAAATAAAAAAAATGTGTTTATTTTATTTCCTTATTTATTTTATTTTTTTCACTAGTCTAATTTGATTTGGAAAATGAATATGATTACGTATAAGAGTATTTCCAGTGTAACCATTTTCGAAATAAGGCTTCAAGTATGTACATACCCAAATTTGAAAAATGCATATTAATAAAAATTAGGGTATGAGAAGCCAACTTCCCTTGAAAAGATGGTACCAAAAATTTTTGAAGCATGGAGTGATGCTGCAAACAAATGGAGTGAAACCAATCTTCAATGTATCCCTTACTTTCTTGATTTTCCATAGCTGTCATATCATAAAGTTCTTAAGTGTTTAAAACGGCTTGTTGATGCAGGCTAGAAGAAACCTCATTTTCTTTCATAACCTCTACAATTTTTGGATTTGATACATTCTGAATCTCAGTATAAGTTTTCTCCAATGGTGCATGTGAGATAGAATGGGTGGGAATGGTGGGTAAATTTTGCAGTTCAACACCGTAAGCATGTTGTACTGGTTTATTATGGTGAGGGTGTGGAATGAGTTGAGCATGAAATTGTGTAGGGAATGGAGCATTTTGATGATGTAGCTAATTGGGTTGAATGGATGATTTTGATAGGCAAGCAAGATGTTGTGGAAGAGCTGGTGGAGAATATGGAGGATGTGTTTGTGCTACAAGATGAGGGAGAGTAGTCATGCAATCATAAGATGAACCGTGCCAAACTTGTAAACAAGATTGGCGGTGGTTATATTGAGATTGGCATGGCTGCCCTAACATATAAGTATTCCATAATGGATTATGCAAGTAGGAGAATGGAGAGGAAGTGTTTTGAACCATACTTGTAGGCCATGATTTCCATGGTTTTGACCTTGTTGCAGCTTCCCCATCTCTTTGATATGCTACTTCCCTCCTAGGTAAGGAAGAACAACTATCTATGGGATGCTCCTTTTGGTAATGAGGGCAAAACACTTCATCAAATTCTTGATTTTTATGAACCTGCAAAACATTCAATTGTGAGTTTAGAGAGCTAATGAAATCATATTTAAAATTTTCAAATAAAACATTGATTTCAGCTCTTATGTCTCTTGTTCTTGTAGTAAATTTGGAAAAGAAATAAGAAACTTCTCTAGAATTCTTACGAGCCTTGGAAATTCCTCTTGAATACCTTATGCACAATTCACAAACATCATCATATGATAACTGAAAAACATCACCTTTTCCTATCAGATTTAAGAGTTCTAAAAATTCATGTTTGATTCCTTTTAGGAGTGTTTTCAATATCACTTTTTCCAAATGCTTATGCTTTGATTTTTGAAGGTTATATTGAAATCGCTCTACATAGTCCTCCAAGCTTTCATCTTCCCCTTGTATCATACCAAAAATATCTTCATTGGATTTGCAATAGTCTTGGTACTTCTTCAAGAATATGTTCTTCATGTCCTCCCATGTTTGGATGCAGTTCCCACCTAGGCTCATGAACCATCAGAGAGCTACTCCTTTTAGAGTAAGAGGAAACAATTTCAATATTTGATCATTAGTACAATAATCATATCCTCTACAAAATACTTCAAACTCAAATAAAAATGTATCTGGATCTTCATTTGTCAAACCATGAAAATTTGGTAGAGGAGATGGGGGAATTATGTGCATTTGTGTCACTCCTCCTAGATCTTTGATAGGGAATTCAAAAGTTGCAATGTGAGCCATTTCTTACCATAATAGAAGATTTTCTTCATGTTTTTCTTTGAGGATCCTCCTTCAAATGTTCATATCAATTGGTTAGTGAAATAGGTGGTGCTTACATCACCACTCGAGTGGAATTACAAGATTTTTTCAAAAATTATACCTCTAAAATTCCTACTTCAATTCCTACCTTAAATTTCACTCAATTCTGTTGTGAAGCAGGCCAATGAACGAGTATCTTCCTCGCTCGATACATAGGTTCTTACCTTCCGTTTTTAATACCCAATTCTTCCCTAGTAGAAAAAAAAGAATCAAATATGCATCACTCTTTCTAAATGGCATACACTCTCCCCGACAACGGCGCCAAAATGTTGAGGTATAAAAGGTGTCTTTTTAAGGCCTATTTATCCTACATTAATTATCAATCCAGGAACGACTTTTTTTTTAAAGAGTGTACTCAATCTGAGGTTGCAATTCAATCTAAGAGTAATGATTTACAATATGTAGTATAGTGTTGTAAATACAAGAGTAAACAGATGCTTGGAAAATAAATCCAACTACAATGACATGAACTTAAATTCTTGAAAATTCAATCATTTACTCAGAAAGTATCATTCAAGGATACAATAATGATAACTCTTTCCTTTAGAAACTGACAAAATCAACTAAGAACAAGATAATCAATCTGAGAATGTGGGAGCAATAACCAGTATTCTTTACAGTTGATAATCCTTATTTAAAGCAATTAAATGAAAATAGAATTTGAACTAAATGCTGCTAATGAAAGTAAACTATGCAAGCACTCTAAAAGCAAACTCTTTGCAATCTGTAAACTAATGAATCGGAAATGAACAACAAACTGGAATTGAACAGTAATGTGAATAAACAACAAACTGTAATTTAGAAGAATTGAATAGAAAATCCTATTCAACGAATCTGAACAGCAAATCCTATCTGATGGAATCAAATAGCGAATTCTACTAAACAACAAACCTTGTCGACAACAAACTCTGTTAAGTAGCAATCTGAAATGAACAGCAATCAAACAGAACAGAAAATGGACTCAAATGCTGAACATCAAAGCTTTGTAAAGCATAACAAGATAAATGATACAGGAATTAAGATTCTTGTTAGAAAGGAACAGTGATGCAATTCATCAATGTAACACACCGATATCAATAAGCAATTAAACAGTAAACCAATTAACTTACAAACTGTGACGAAAAAAAATACAAACTGTCACACCACGATAACTGAAAGGTAATGATACAAACAACAGATCGATCCACCAGGGCCGAGCCCTTAACCACCAATGAAACGCCGCTAGGCTTTACTCCAGAGTTAAGAAATGTAACGACAACAATATCTTGTATTAATCATACATAAATAGCGTTTACAATGGTCGCTCTCTGATCACAAGAGCTAAGAAATTAGAGAGTTACAAAAGGAGTTTTTTTTCATCAATCATTCTGTGTCTCGATTTTTAAAGGCACTGCCTTTTATAACAGTTCGACGGATAAGACAAGAAACAATGATAAGATTGAACAACGATCCATCAAGATCGAAAGATCTTGAGGGATTCACTTATTTTCTCTTTTTAGTTAGCGCTTAGTCTTCTTAGGCTGTAGCCGCATTGTTCCCTGTCTTCCTTTAGCTATAAGTTCTGATTTTCTTCTTATTGTCTGGATACGGTCCTTTTCTGGAGGAACAGCGGTTACTCCTGTTTTAGCTCTGCTTCTCGAATGATGGTTTACTTCATTTGTTTCCTGTTTTAAGAACAAAAGGCAATTTTTAGTCAATTTTCACAATAAACATGAGTCTTTGTAATTCTATCATAATCCTCCAATAAATCATCTTTCTAGGATGAAAAGAATTATGTTTAAAGGAAAAATATGAGAAAATGCATGGTGAATCCATACCTTTTCCAATGCTCAACACGCCCGATTTTTAATACAGATTCTCCAAACCCCATCCTTCTTTTGTATGAACACGATCAGGCTCCCATAGGGCGATGGAATCGGCTGGATGCAACCTTTTTGCAGTAGCTCCTAAATCATCCTCTTGATTTTTTTGTTCTACAGAATAGAGCGCTAATAGAATGGTAGATTGGGAAGCGGTGCACCTGGGGTCAGATCGATGGAGTGCTTGACTTGGAAGTGTAGAGGCACCCCTACGGGGGAGGTGAATATGTCCTCGTAATCCTCCATGGCCTTGTCCATATGTTATTTTCGTGCAAAGGGGACCCATCTGGACATCGTGGCCACAGTATTCTTCTTGCCCTGAGGGCGGATCATCAAGGAAAAAAAATTTCTCGATTAAGGAAATGAGCTTACTGCATTGTTTTGCAGTAACCAAAGAGATGGTGATAGTTGGTGCTACCTCTGGTATCATGTACAACTTATTTCTGAAGGTAACAATAACAGCACCATGCCTCGACTCATACACAACATGTCTCTTCTACAAGTATGGTTGGCCTAATAATACATCACAAACATCAAGAGGAGTAACGTCACATAATTCCTCATCCATGAATGGCTTGATGTTGTATGGAAGGCGATACTGCTAGCTGACGTGGAGAACCCATCCTTGGTGAAGCCACATGTTCGTGTATGACTATGGGTCTGTTGTGGTCAGCAAGCCCACTCGCGTCATGATCTCTGCTAACATGAGGTTCCTTTGGCTCCTGTTGTCGATAATGAATTGTAGCGAGGAACCCTTTACCCACATCTGGGAGTGGAAGAGATGCTCCTCCTCCTCTGGATATTTGGGTTCCTCATTCTGGGTTTTTGTGGTGGCAATGGTGGCTTTGGGCTCCACATCGATAATCTGATTACCTTCGTCATTCCCCTTGTTGGTTTTTGACTCAGAGTCAGAACATGCATCTCATTTAGAAGCCTTCATCTCAGCCACCAGTGAATTCTTAGGCAGACACTCACTTGTGTTGTGAGTGGAAATCTTATGGAACTCACACTACTTTCCCATGTCCTTCTTTAACTTCACAGTGTTGTTCTTTGCTTGTGGCTTTGGTAGGTTGTCTTGGCTTTTTCCTTTGTTTTGTGGTTTAGGGATAAATTTCCTTTTATTTTGATTCGTAGATCCAAAGCCTTGCTTCTCATTAGAAAAATTTTGAGGTCTAAAATGGGCCTCCTAAGGAAATTATAAAATAATAGTGGAAATAATAAAATAAGATTTGATTACATCATCAAATTCTAGAGGGAAAAAAGAAAAAAAATATTTTTTCAACTCGTATTTTGAACTTATCTCCCTTAGGGTTTACTCAAATTTCAAGTGGGAATACTCGTTGGATATAGAATTTAATTCATCCAAGGAGTACCCATGTTGCATACTTTTGATGGAATTTTATACATGAAAAATGAGAAATACATAAAAAACGTGATTGCAGTCATGTTTTTTATGTATTTCTCATTTTTCGTGCAGGAGGGTTTATCAAAAGCATGCAATATGGGTACTCTTTTGATGAGGAATTAAATTTTGCATCCAATGAGTATTCTCTCTCAAAATTTGAGTAAAACCTTAGGGAAATAAGTTGAAAATACAAGCTGAAAAAGTAGTTTTATTATTTTATTATTTTTTAATATTTTTACTTTTTTACTCCAAAAATGGTGAATCATCCCCCATGGTTGACATCATCACCTTGAATTCTATTGGTTCTTGTAAAGTTTATTTTAGTTGTACATTTTTATTAGAAGTTAGGAGGCCCATTTTAGACCTCAAAATTCCCCTAATGTCTGTTTAAATTTCTACTCAATCTTGGCAGCATACTAGTATGCCGCACCAAGCGAGGATATGTTGAGGAACTCCATCTCCTATTGAATGTATATGTTTATAAAATGGTGGTAATTCAACACCAAATGTTTCTCTGAATCTTTAATAACCAAATTTGTGTGTAGGGTATGGAACATATTCATCAGTTCATGCACATCTTGATCCCTTTACTATTGCAGCATAGTCCATTGTATGTACTTGTCCTCATATCTCCCCACGAAAGAATATTGTTCCCTGATGGCATCTCGGAATGAATTCCAAGTGGGTGCGGCCAAGAATAGAGAGGGTTCCCCCTCGTCCTTTTGCTCAAAGTAGGTTTCCCACTAGTCCTTGACATGGGGGGTAGCTTTGAGGAGTGCAAAAGTAATCTTTTTTGAGTCAGAAAAGTCATGAACAAAGAAATATCCTTCTAATAGATTCAACCATCTATCTATGTTGTCTGCTTCTATTTGGCCCTTAAATATGGGAATTTCAAAGTTTACTTGTACCTTAAAAGGAGTGGTGCCTCCAGAGTGATTGTTGGATGTAGATGTGCCACCGGTGGGCAACTAATCTAGGTGAATATCGGTGGCCACCCACCTATTCCATTTGGACCTGCACCATCAATTCTTTTAGTCTTCACTATCAGCAAAACTTACTATTTTTAGCAGGTTTTTGGGTCCTGCACTCCCGAAACCATTTTGGGGACTTAATGATCCATGTGGATATTGGTGGCCACCCACAGATTCTATTTGAACCCCCACCATCAGTTATTTCAGTTTGTAAGTTTCAACACAACTTACTATTTTTAGTAGTTTTTTGGGTCTTGAACTTTCGGAGCCGTTTTGAGGCCCTAAACGACGCTTTTTGGGAAAATCGGGAACATCAAACAAATTACGTATGCCAAAGTGACATCCCTGGGAAGTTGAAACACCAATTTACCCAAACAGGACCCACAATTTTGGCGCTTCAACTCCTAGGGTTATGTTTTTGGATGTTTAGGGTTTTACATTGTTTCTCAATAATAAATAGGCCTTCGAGCCTCATTGTAACACAGTTCAGGGGCTGGTAGCCGACACATCTCATCTTAGAGATACGCTACTAGTGCCCTAGCTCATTTATTTCCAGTATTTCTATAAGCATGTTTCAGTCATTTGTTTTGTAACACACCTCAGAGGCCTATAGCCACCACATCTCTTCTCAGAGATAAGCCTACCAGCACCTTAGCTGTTTATTTACATTTTGTCTGTAAACAAATTTCAGTTCTATAACGTAGTTTAGAGGCCTGTAGCCACCATATCTCTTGTTAGATATACGCTACTAGTGTCGTAGCTAGTTTATTTTAGTCATTTGATTTTAATAAAATGAAGCATTATCTCCCCCGCATCTCTGTGTTTATGGTTATATGTGTAGTATGTTGCATTCCTTCATAAATCCGGATCAGCAGTCGTTGAAGGATATGGGAAAAGTTATCCATCATCGCGTTCCTTTGTTTCTCAACAACCTCCTTGAGAAATATTTTGATAGGAACTCTTGCTCCCTCATCCTTCTTTTCTTCCCCCATGGGCAGTCGTCGGGGTTTCTGAGGCTGATTTTGTAATGGTTCAATTAGATCGAGCCCTAACTCCTTATACGTCAACCTCATCGGGGACATGCAAAGAAGGATCCAGAAAGAGAAGGCCTCTCTGATACCACTGATCCATACTTATATATTAATGCAATAAAATACATAAATAAACATAAACGTAGAGATGCACCAGAAATAAAACTTCATTTCATTAATATCAAATAACTAAAAAATGCTCAGAGACAGAATGGAAATCAACTATATAAGGCAATGGTAGCTTATCTCTGAGAAGATATGTGGCGGATACATGCCTATGAACTGTGTTACAATGAGGCTCAAAGGTCTATTTATTATTGAGAAAAAATAGAAAACCCTAAACATCCAAAAACCTAACCCTAGGAGATGAAACACCAAACTATGGGCCCCATTGGGGTAAATTGGTATATCAATTTCCCAGGGTCACAACTTTGGCATATGATCTATATTTGATGTACACAATACCTCGATAGAAATATATAATCGAGGACTAAAAAAGTTGACAACAAAATTTCGAGTTTAAAATCCACATTTTCTGACAATGATTTTCCAAAAAAATGTCGTTTAGGGCCTCAAAACGGCTTCGGCAGTTCAGGACCCAAAAAAAAACCAAAAATATTAACTTGTGCTACAGTTAAGGAAACTGAAAAACTAAAAGGAACAATGGTGGGGGTCTAAGTGGAATAGGCAGGTGGCCACCAATATCCACTTGGATCAAATTCATACCACTTATACCCTTTTTTACTTTTTCTGCAACAATCCTGAATCACCCTTTCCAACTTTGCAAAATCCTATGTTTCCTATTGAAGATGTGGGAAAAATTATGGCCCTCCTTCAAAGGACCACTTCCTGTCAAATCCAACTCATTATTGAGGATGATGAACTAGAAACTCCCTTTCAGTAGCTTGGAGCTTGCATACCTCAATTGCAGGTTCCTCACATTCGATGACAGGTTCACATCACTGGTCTTTGATCGGATGATTCTGTGGGTGTTCAACTTCAACTTCATTATTCACACTCGTGGATTGTGTTGTTGTACCTTAATATCCACCGCTGTCATTGGTGGTTTCTCTTGTGCATATTAAAGATTTACATCATCAACCGATAATTATGTGGTTTCTATCATGTTCGAATTCAACAGATTTATTCACATTGTGAGATTCATACTTTGGTTGGATCAAGACAAAGGTGAAGATCCTGAGTTTGATTTGATAAATCCAAGTTGTGTGGATTTATTAAGTATTTATGATCCTTTCTATTCGGATGGCTAATTCAATGTCGTGGATCCATGTATTCATAATTGTAAACATGATCCTTTATAGTCGGATGGTTACATCCTTGTCGTGTATCCATGACGGTGATTAACTAAGTCCTTGCCTATGCTTGTAAAGAATTTCAGCCATCACTTCCCATTCTGACTTCTTTCTTTAGGGGGCATCTGTTATACAGTATTTTTTCACACTCCCAGTCTCGTATCCTAAAGTGTCTCACTTTGTGCCATTGATGCCATAAGTGTCACAAAGTGATTAAATTTGTCGCAAATAATGTATTCACAATGAAACATGTTTATGGAGATCAAAATAATATCCCTGAGGAAGTGGAAGAAAACTTTCCTTGAAATAATTCTAGAGAACTTGTCAAAATCCCTTATCTGCAAGCCCATCACGATTTTCATGCTAGTTTCCCGCGCTCATAACTTAGGAAATTATACAGGCATCACACTACCAACGTGACTTTTATCAGGAAAATCCACGCTGGTCCTCTTCGGGTTGTTTTTCTCAAAATTAAGGAGAAGCTTCTCTTATTAGATTGATCTAGAATGATGACGTGGTTTTAGGTTGTTGATGATTGGAAGGAGACCTCACATTCCTGGCCCTATATCCTCCTTGCATGGATCTCCCCCTTGAGATGTGGAACTCCTCCCTCTTTTCATGAATCTTCAACTCCCTTTCCTTCTCTATAAATCAATTGTCCACTATCCACTAAGGATTAGTGAGGTTGGTCATTTTTAGAAAGAGTAGGTTGGTTGGGTTGGTTGCCATCCTAGTACAGAATTGTGACCAAATATTGCCCATTTGTAAAGGAGAAAAGATGTTTGAAGGCCAAGGCTTCGACTTGGAATCTCAGTTGAAGGAGGCTTCCAACATCAAGGCCTCATTGGTTGTAATGCTCCCTTTTCCCTCTATTAATAATACAATATATGTTTTCTTTCCATAAAAGCATCAATTATTGTCCATTTATTGTAATGCTCCTTTTTCTGTTACATAAATTGCATTAGAAAATTTTATGCTTTGCATAGTTTTGTTGTCTCCATTCAATTTTTATTTCAGGCACTCATCTACACTAGTAAAGAGGAGATCGTGAGCTTGGAAGCCAACGAGTCAAGGTCAACATCAAGAGTATTAGCATCAAAGAGAGGTAGGAGATCTATCCTCCTTTTCATTTTCTAATATGAATTAGGAAAGATTGCATGTAGTTGTCTTTTGTAGTTGCTAGATCCTCCCATAGGACTAGAGGGACCATGTCTGTCCACCGAAAGGATTGCCTACACAAAAAATGAATGTTATTGATATAATTGAAGGAATTTTTTTAGGAAATAAGAATTGAAATGAAGCCCCATAACATCATTGTCCCACTCAAAGTTTTAAACAATTATGTTGATTTTTTTTACTAGCTTGTTGGTTCTCTAACAACCATGTTTAGGCATTTATTGCTAGACTAAAAGCTTCTTAAACCCTTACCATGCACCCTACTAGTCGCAGTGCATCCTTTCTCCACACCCAATGAAATCTACAAATTTGCATGAAGGAATAGTTGTCAATATATTGTCTCAACAGACACATGCTTCAATCGTTACAAACACTTACCTTCTTCTAAAATTCTAATAGAAAATTCATGGATTCATTTTTAAAAATTGAAGGGAAGAAAATAAGGAATCAAACTAGTTATGACCACTATACTAGTCCAAGAAGAAGACTAGGCATTATAAAACATGCCTTAAAGAAGGAATTGTAAGGGTGCATAGAAGCATGTCCAATTGTACATGTTAATTAAGGGTAGGAACATAATTATGAACTAGGGTTTCAATCATACTTCTTACTTTATCCAACGAATTGAATAAAATATACTATAGATGCTTCTTTTACTAAGTTATAGTTTTGTGTGAAAGGAAAAGTATCTTATAAATCATAAGGTATATAAAATCCATTCAGTTCCAAAATCTATATTATTTCTCCCTTTCTCAAGAAAACACTCACACAAAAGAAGTGAAGGGTACTTATGGCACCACATACATAAGGATCCGATATTGAGCATTTAGGTGAAGTTAATATTAGGAAAATGTGTAATCAAATAGTGACTGATATTGAAATTGATATAAGCTTGGAAGAGGCACATGTATAAATAAAATAACAATTTCAATCATAGGTACAAAAAAAAATGTACTCATGTTTTTTTTCACTGGAACCAAAATTGGAATCAACTTCATTGTTGATGACATCATCATAAAATCTAATATATGATTATTATCCACTAGATAAGAAATCAAATTTCATGGCCAAAGATAAAAATTTACATCTATGCTACAGGAGCCATTAATAGAGCAAAGTTAAAGAAACTACTTCCATGGTGAACTCAATGAACAATATTGTAACCTGAGCAGTGGTGAAAATAAATCGCTTGTCCTTTGAATTATTTTCACAAAACTCACTAAAATGTTGAATATACCTAAATTTTCCTCTAAAGATTGAGAAAATTGTGAAGGAATGATGTAACTATGTATTTAATATGTTGACCTGTTCTATGAATTGCAAATATGATACTTGGTTTTTTTGTTCTAGAAAATCACTAATACTGCAACAAATGTTAATCCCTAAAACATTATTTCTCAAATAGATCCCTACTAAGTAGTGAAGATGCAAGGTAACTATAAAACTATAGTTTGGGCATTGCATAGTTAATCCAAAATATTGATCTAAAAGTAAATCCAATTTTTTTTTCACAATTGTGGACCATAAAATATTGATACATAGATTTCTAATTAACTTCCACTAAGAAAAAATGTATGAGTTCACCAAACATGTGATTGGATATTGAAAAATTTTACCATTAAAAAATAATTGAGGTATGGAATTTTATTAAACTAAATGTAACATGATGAATAGGTGAAACCAGATTATATGATTATCCTTGGGGAGTTCATAGGGAATAAATATCTACACAAAAATATTTTAATCATTGGTGGAAAGCATAATTGACACATGCTAATGGCAACTTTCTACATATCATATCCTCATTTGAAAAAAACCACAACCATCATGAACCATATCATAACCATGTTGCATTTCCATAATGCACAAGACACATTAGCAGCACTACAAATAAACCATGAATAACATATGAAGTAGATATAGAGAGACTATCGATCTATAACATGTAGGATCATCTTAGCCATAGTGCAACCTGGGAGGTTTCCACATAGTGTATGGCATAAATTTAGCCATATTTAGGTTGAATGATCATATAATAGGGTCAAATTACAACTTGTTGGGATCATAGAAACAAAAAAGAGTTTCAACAGATAGCTTCATTGCGACACTTCATAATAGTATGGGTGTTGACCACTTTTAAGGTCAATATGGTTCACATGTAGAAGTCATAAAGGAATTGGTTGAAAAGGTAGTTGAACAATATCTAACTACCATAGATGGAGAAATAAACCATCAAAATCACTAACTATTGAATAACAATAAAAAAATATTATGTGTCTTAGACAGATTAGAGTCAAGAGACCCACTAAAAGAAAATTTTCCAACCATCTTTTGTTCATCATTTTGAGAGAGTGAAGGAGATAGTCCATTTAACATAACATGAGAAAACTCTAGGCCTCACTAGGTTACATACCATAAACCAAGCCAAGAACCAAATCAACAAAGCCTCATTCAAATCAAAAGCCTCAAGAGCTAAAGCTAAGGGAGGAAATGGAGCTTGAGAGCCCAGTTGTTGGAGATTCAAGATAGCTTGGCCATGAAGAAAAAAGGATACTATAATCCACTTTAAGGAAGTGTATTTTGTTTATCTATCACATGTTGCATGACCTTGCTTACACATACTCATAAATCAAGACTGTGTTCTCTCTTTCTTATGCAGAGTTATAATAGTTAATTTTATTTCAACATCACATTACTTAACCCAATAATCAAATTCAAGCATGCTTAAAAAACATGATGCACCATAGCTACATGTAACTATGACACACACACAACATGAAAAACCCATTACTAATAATGGATCAGGGTGATTTCATTTAGCAAGGAAACTTATTGTATACATTGTCATGAATGTAGATGGGGAATTGAGTTTGGGATAATACTCACCTTCCAACCATAGACTAGTTGCAACCGAATTTCTTGTGCAATTTTCACCCTTGAGCTTGATTCCAATCTTGAGAAGATTGTTCTACCTCCACCCTTTAGGAATATGAATGCTTCATCATAGGCTAGTCCAAGGCTCCAGAGGTATGATAGATTCACCCATAAACCAATGAAGGAAATCCAAATATATAATGTACCTCCATCCTTCGAGCATAAGAATGCTCAATAATAGGATGGTATAGGGATCCAAAGGTCTGCCAAACCCACCCACTAGTTAGTGAAGGAATCCAGATTTTGTAGACTATAAATTCATATAAAAAAATTATATTCTTCTATATGTAGTCTAGGTAGTTCTCAATAGTTTATATTAATTTAGTCTTACACGTAAATCCAATTATTGTGTCTTTATTATCTCAAATTTTAAAACCATAATAGTTGAAATGCTCCACATGCCATATTCAGTGGAAATGTTAGGACTTTTATCAATGTTAGTTTGATAGCACATTATCTTACCAACATATTTCTTTACAATTTCATATATTATAGGTGCAATCATCTGACAATATCCACACCATGGAGCCCAAAAGTCTAGAAGCATAGGAATGTATCTCTCCAAGACCAGGTTCCACTAGGTCCAATCATTCACCTTCATAGCTTGAGTTGTTATTTCCTGAGCTTCACAACAACTCTTCTTAGATGTTGCTTCCTTGTTGTATTATGTAGGGATGATTTATAAACATATAAATAAGTGGAGGATGATTTAAGTCTAAATCCATTTCAAATGGGAGAACTGACTCGACCTCTAGCCTTTTTAAAATGTAAGGGAGGGGTGTATGTACATGAGGATGAAGAATCCATCCAGGTGAAATGACGAGAGGAAATGAAATTTGAAGATGAACATCACAATTGAAAATGTGATCACCCTTTGTGCAGTTATACACATATCTTCAACATTTGTATGATGGATCCTCAACACCATATGATGATCACCCTCTTCGTATATGCCCAGTGCTCCAACTCTCTGTAACACCCTCCTCCCACATGTACCCAAGTTCACCGGTCCATCAGGATAAAAGTATGATGAAGAGTTACTATGATATGACTCAACCTCCTAAGTATATTTAAGGAAGTGGAATTGACAAACTGAAACTTCAATGACCTTCCTCCAGAGATACAAGACCCGCAAGAGCTAAACTACTCCTCTAGGTGGAAAAACCCTAAGTTGGATTGTTTTTTTACTGGCATGAAATCCCAGTTGCATGCATGAGCCCGCATCCATGTGACTGCAGGCCTCCAATCACATGCATGAGCCTATAAGGGAGCTACTACAGTCCTAATTTCCCAGTTTTGTGCCTGCAATCGCAAAATTTGTGCCACCTTTTCAGGGATAGACTCCATATCACTGTCCAAAAGTTGATGAAATTTCATAAAAACAATAAATGACACAAAGAAAAATTCTATAACACAAAACTTGATCAAGGAGTTGGACTAACCAAGCCTAACCATGACATTCATTTCTTCAAACACATGGTGAACATGTAATCTACAAGTCATGAATGCATATTTAAACATAGGGGTCTAAAAATTATGTAAGATTCACCAAGAAGGTATAATACCCTCTCATAATAGTTGCAATGGAATTTTTTAGTCCATGCATTCAACAACCATTCATACATTCATTAAAACATGTTAAGATCCATAAGTAATATACATCACATAACCAAAAAATAGCCAAAATATACCCCATGGAAAATCAACCATAATATCACCATCATAATCAATACATATGCTCATATATTACAATATAAAATAAATATCATTGACATATGAAAATGAAAATCAATTCAAGGAATTCCATGTACCACCTGACCATAGATTGGGTTGAACCAAATCTTTCTTTCAGATAATCACCCCCATGCCATATTCCAAGCATGAATGTGGGATCTCATGGAATAACAAAGACGAAACCAAACCAGGGTTTCCATAGGACAAACCACCTCAACCCTCAACCAGTGATTCCATCTCATGGTTGGACATCGCTAATATCAACAGATTGGTCTCTACCCAAGCTGCCAGTGCTACAGAGCATTTGTTCCAACCCAGCTCCAGGACTAGTAACTCAACCCACAAATGTTATAGGACTCCATAGAGTTTGTAAAACCAAGTTTCCAAAACTATTAACTCAACCCACCAAGGGCTCTAGAGTGTTTTTCCAACCAAGGATTCCAAGACTATTAACTCAACCCAAGTTGTTTGAGGTCTTCTAGATAATTTTTCCAACCAAGGCACAAGAAGCTAATAACTCAACACATGTCCATAAGGAACATGAGCACTAATTAGAAAAACAATTGGGAAAACCCATGAAACCATCACTATCCAAGAAATGGCAATGATAGGAAAAACCACTGTTAATCTAAGAAACCTTGTGTGCTAATGGAAAATCATAACCAAATAGTCACATGCATACACCATGCATGCCAAAAATAAAAATTAAATCATACATGCAACTTGGTACCTGCAAATAAATACATTTCTAGATTTTGATCCTGTTGTCCCCTTACGCTTTCCTACTTTTCCTTTGCCTTCTTTTCCAAATCCAATGAAGCTAGATTGCTCCAAGTATTCTCCAACAATGCTCCAAGATTTATCTAAGTGTGCAAGAGTATGAGATAGAGAGAGAATAGAATGAGAGTGCCAAAGAATGATCTGAAAAAATCTAACACTAACCAACAACCATGAACTGATCCTCATAGGAATTTTTATCATTAAGGCCTCTAGTTTCTTCATTTTCATTCACTTTTCCTTCAAATTCCTTCTCATGAAAATCTGTGACCACCTTTATTTTCATAAATAAAATGCTAATTTGCATCTTTTCCTTTGTCAATGCCATTGCCAATTTCCTAATCCATAAATAAACCGAAGTGACAACAACTAGGATGTTTTTCCTAACATTCATTTTGGAATACGTGTTCCATGACCTTGGTATTTTTTTTTTACATGGAAGATCAATCGAGGGTTGTTACATAACAATCCCCCTTGGGGAACATCATGCTCAGTGTTCTATGACACATATTGAAGAGCTCCATCATTAGACATATTTGGAGGGGTAATGGTCGCCTTTTTGCCTTCTTAGATCTCTTTTTCTTGCATTTTTATTATTATTTGCTTTTATGATGCTAGTATAGGTGGAGATTAAGGCTAACATACTTTGAGTGCCTAATATGAGGTTGAATACAAAAAATCATGAATTATTAGCATTTTTATAAGGATTTTATCATAAAGACTTGGAAGAGATAGCAAGGAGAAATTATAGGAGGATTTTCCACCCTCGTTAACTCTCAAAGGTAGCCAAAGGATCCCAAATATTCTCTCCAGCAATTCGAATTCCAGAGGCAGCCAAGCAACTCAAAGAGGAGTGCACTCAATATTTGTTTACTTGGAGTCAAGTGGACTCAATCATTATTTTCTAGGGAGCTGTTGGTAGCTTCCCTATAGAATAAATAGAGAAAAGCTAGAGCTAGGAAGGGTCGGAACTTTATTGCAATCTATTGAGTTTTTTATTATTTTACTCAGTGATCAAACTTTCAGAAATGTATGAGGCTATTCTTTTATGAAATGAGCAGACTTATTTCGTTTTACTTATTTAAGTTTCAGAGAGCTAAGCTTGTGGTTTAGGTACCAATCCATGAACCTCAACCTCTCTGTTGTATTTGTTCTCTACTTTCTATCATTTCATTAGTTCCGCTTCTGATAATTTTGTTTATGTTTCAATTTGTTGTTTAATTTTTCTTTCAGTGTGCTACTGTAGGTTTCATTTGCTTGTGAGTAATAGAATAGAGGAGAAAAACCAAAAAATATGTGGATCAAGACCCCCTTCTCATCTCTGTCAATAGAGCTCGAGGAGGGAGAACCTTCCCACAAACCCAAAAAGTGATTTCTGTTCACTGTTTATGAGATTAAAGGTAGAGTTGCATTACCATTTTTCAGTCTTCCTTTGCATTGTATTTTACGCATTTGTCTCTTTCTTTAGGCATAAGTTAGCAGGTTGATTGTAGGAACTATTTTTAAAACCCCAGAGCAGCTCTGTGGTGCCTTCCCGCTTCATTCTCCATCTCTATCTTCACAATCTGTGCAATTTTGTTACGCCCTACATTTCCACTTTTTCCCGCTTATTCTCACTGCCGCACACACCTTTTTATTCATAAAAACACTTAAACCATTCAACCTGCCTTATTCCTTTGTTTTTATTAGTCATGATTGTCATACCATTTTTAACGCAAAACGCTTGAAGCCTATTGGAATTCGACCTTCGCCCTTGCTCCTCGAACTTCCCGCTACCGTACTTTGCTTCATTGCAAATCGCAAATCGTCCAAGGTATTTTTTTATGCTCTCCCATTCCAAGTCCCGATTGCGATATTTCCTTTGTGCCTTACCTTTTCCACTTTTTAATAAAATCATTCAAAAACATTGGAAAACCTGGTCCTTTTCCTTACCTTTTAACTTACCGCATATCCTACAAGCCTTTTCGCAAATCGCATTTCGCACTCTCCATCCGCTCCTTGTTAACACTTACTGCTCCTCTCTTCCGATTGCAATATTGGTATGACGTTGCACCACTGGTCCCACCGCCATGCCATCGGACTCATCACATATCACAACTCATTCCCGAATAACACTTTCGCCACTCCTCCAACCACGCGATATTGCAATATGTTGATATCGCATATCACGGATTGTAACCTTTGGCCTTTTCGAAAATCACATTTTGCACTCTCCATCCGCTCCTTGTTAACACTTACCGCTCCTGTCTGCTGATTTTGATATTCGAATCGTGCTCCGCCACCGGTCCCACTACTACATCATCCGAATCAGCGCATATCACAACTCATTCCCGAACAATACTTCTGCCATTCCTCCAACCGCGCGATATTGCAATATTGTGATATCACATATCATAGATCACAACATTTGGCCTTTTTGCAAATCACATTTCACACTCTCTATCCGCTCCTTGTTAACACTTACGGCTCATGTATGCCAATTGCGATATTGGTATCGCACTCCACCACTGATCCCACTGCCACGTCGTCCGACTCATCACATATCGTAGATCACAACCTTCGGCCCGATCACAATTGTATTTCGCTCCCACTCCCGAACTATAGTCTCGCTTCTTTGCCAACCTGCAATATTGTGATATTGCAATATCGCATATCGTATATTGAACTGCCAACCCTCCATCACAACTCTGCCATCACACTTTTCAAATCATTCTGCTCCAAATAATTTTTGCGCTATAATAAATTTTTAATAAGGTTTAAACCCCCTCTTTCCACCTCTAAGCCTTGATTCATGTGGTGAGCCCTCCATTGGCACCTTTAGCCCGTTTTCCTCCAAAATGCAAGCCACACTTTTTCAAGTTTAGTTTATCATGAATAGTTGCATGGTTAGAAGCATGATAGCATGGTAAATAGATCAAAGGATAAGTAGGGTGAGTTTAGCCGATTGGCCAAGCTAAGGGAAACTTAGTTTAGTTTATTTTCAGTCATTTCCATTTTGCAGATTAAATTATTTTCCTTTCTGTCATTTCCTTTCTGCAATTTAAGTTAGTTTCATTCATGTTAGTTCCTTCAAGCAATTTAATTTCTAGTTCTTATCATAGTTTAAGAAATAGCACCCATTCATAAAGAAAAAGAGGATTACATGAGAAAAATGCATCTACTTTGTATATAGCATTGTCACCTCCAAGTTTGTACGAACCCTGGGTTGATAAAGTAAAGTAGGGCATCCCCTGGGAGTTGCAACACTCTTAGTGCAATACCAGGGCTCACCACTTTTTGGCATCATTACCGGGGAGGTGTCTAGTAGATGATTTGATTTTTTTTTTTGAATTCTTTTCTGCTTTCCTTTATTTTCATGTTATTTCAAAAATATTGAAAAAAAATATGTAATTTTCATGCCTCGTAGGAGTATTAATACTTAAAGACAAATCTTACCTAAAGCCCACACATCACCTCCTAGCCACCCTTCACTCTTATTTGGTGACAGTGAGATTGAAATTCCTATAGGAGAGCCTTATGAATGCTTTGAGGAACTTATTGGGGAAGAAGAAGAAGACCTTGGTCCAACTGAGGGACCTGCTTCACCTATCTTAACCATGGCTAGGATCCAAAGAGCCTTTCCCATAAGAGAGGTAGATGGGGAAACTAAGATGAAAAAAATTAGCCCCTCAAATCTTCCACACTTCAATGGACTTACCTCTGACGATCCTCACACATTTATGTTTGAATTTTCTGTTGTTTGTAGGACTTATGACTACACTTCTGATGATCAAAATTTGAAGCTATTCCCATCCAGCCTTAAGGATGCATCCTTGTGCTGGTTCATGGGTCTGCCTGGGGACAACATCACCACCTAGGCACAGATTCAAGAGACCTTTAACAACAAGTATAAAGACTATTGTAGGTCTAAGGAAACTAAGGATGAGATATTTAGGATGACTCTAGGGCCTGACATATCCGCAAAGGACTATGAAGAGAGGTTTCAATTAAACTATAAGAGAGCCAATTGTACTCTTGATCATGCATCACTTAAACTTGTACTTCTTCAAGGGATCAGAGAAGACATGATAGAAACCTTGAATCTACTATCAGGAGGAGATATCTACCAACTACCTTATGAAGCAATAAAAACTGACTTTCAGACACATTCTAGGGCATTTAGGAAGACGAGAAGAGCTTGCCACAACATGTCCAATACCCATTCCTCTTCCACCTCCATAAAACATGAGATTGGAAAAATGCTAGAGGAATTCAAGAGTGACATGTTTCACACCCTTGCTTTGCAAATGGACACAATGAAGGTCAAAATTAAGAAATAGGAAGTAGAGAGAGCCCTGGCCATATTTTTTTCCTAGATGTACCCGCAAGCACCCAAGAAATGAATGTCCACTGAATTTCATAAAGGTTTGCGTAGTTTGCGAGGAGAATCATGCCACAGAAAAGTGTCCCTCTTTACTTGGACTTAAGGTTGTATATCAAGGTGGGGAAGTAATGCTAGAGAAACTATGTTTCATCAACCAGAGAAGGCCTCAGGGCCCTAGGCCATATCAATAAGATATGCCAGTTGCACCTTACTCTTATTATCACAACAGTCAGAGTGCACCCATGGAACCTTGGTACACCCCCACTCCCCCATCCTGGTCTATACCTCCTACTTGGCCTTACAACACTTCATATCATCCTCAGCTAGTAAACCAACCATTCCAGTAGTATGTTCCACAACAAAATCAGTGGAAAAATCCATCCCAAGGGTGGAGGCCTCAATAAAATCAACCACCTACTCTAATGCCTCCACCCCAACCTCAACCTCAGCTTACTCATGCTGCTCCACCTAGGCTACCTCAAATACCTGAACAACCCAATCTAAACCAAAACAACTAATAGGCACAACAGGCTCCAAGTGGAGAAACATCCTATCCAGTTTATTTTGTGGAGATACAAGAGGTTAATATCAGGCCGGGAAGAGTACTCCGAGAAAACCATCTTTCATCTCCACCTGTAGAGGTTGAGGAGGAAAAGGAAGAAGGTAACACTCAAATCCAGCAACCTCCGTTTCCTAAGTGCTTGATCCACCCTAGTTAGCACACCCCAGAGGAGACTAAACTCTTGGGGGAATTGGAAAGTTTGTGTGTAAAGATACCACTTCTCCAGACTATTAAGGATGTCCCTATCTACAATAGGCTCATCAAAGAAAATATCTTCAAGAAACCTGGGATAAGGAAGAGCGATACCCCCACCATCAATGTGGTAGGACAAGTGTCTGACCTAATGCTGGGGAGGGTGATATTTCGAAAGTACCTGGACCCTAGTAGTCCAGTTCTTGATGTGCATATAGATGGTGTCATAGTCCCCAACACTCTAATTGATCTATGGGCTTCCATCAATGTCATGACCAAGGAAACTATGTTGAAGGTTAATCTCCAAGGGAATTTGAGGAAAACCACAATAGTTCTGCAACTTGCAGATCGGTCCACAGTAACTCCGGAAGGAATTGTTGAGGATGTTATGGTTACCATTGACTCTCGGGAGTATCCTATAGATTTCTCGGTCCTGAAACCAAAAACTCAGTTTAATGTTTATCCTCTCATCTTAGGGAGACCTTGGTTAGCCACTGCAAATGCTTATATTAGTTGTCAGGTCGGAAACATGACTATAAAAAATGGGCCTTTGTCTAAAAAGATAGTGTTTTATCCTCCAGCCCAACCTTCCATTAATCATGATCTCCCTATATGGTTGGAGGATGAAGAAGATGAGTTATATAACACTGCCCCTATGTGTACCATAGATGTTATTCTTAGAGGGGGGCAGCTTGATGAAGATGAACTCCTTGACCATGATATTCAAAACCAGTCCTCCACTGACATTCCTCTCAAAAACTTAGTTAAAGAATCTAAAATCCAACCTTGGATGGAAGTGCACTCAGTTGAGTCTACCTCTAAATCCACCAAGGCTATTGATTTTAGCCCATCTAGGTCTCTGAAAATCAACCTAAACCTCTGGAATGAAAAAGAGAAGCAACTATGCCAGCTTTTGAAAGAAAATATAGATGCATTTTCTTGGGATTACAAGGACATGAAAGGGGTGTATCCTTCAGTGTGAAAAAATAATATTTACATTAAAGAAGGATGAAAGCCTATGAGACATCCCCAAAGAAGGATGAACTCGGCTATGAAGTACATAGGCAAAGAATAGTTGCAGAAAATATTGGATGTTGGGTTCATATATACTATATCCAACATTGAGTGGGTATCTCTTATTGTCCTAGCCCCAAAGAAGAATGGGAAGTGGAGAATTTTTGTTGACTATCGAGAACTTAACAAAGACACCAAGAAATACCATTTCACTTTTCCCTTTATAGACCAAGTCCTGGATGGCCTTGCAGGGAAGAAGTTCTTTTCCTTCTTAGATGGGTTCAATGGGTTCAATCAGATTCAAATCAGCCCTAAAGACCGGGATACGACTACTTTCACCTGCCCTTGGGGTACCTTCGCTTATAGATTCCTACCCTTTGGGTTGTGAAATGCCCCAACTACCTTCCAAAGAGTTGTCCTGAGCATATTTTCTAAGTTAGTCCATGACTCTTTCGAAATATACATGGATGATTTCACACCATATGGGGATGAATTCCAAGAATCTCTATCCAATTTATGTAAATTACTAAGAAGCTAAATTGAGATGCATCTCTCCTTGAGCCCAGAAAAGTGTGAATTCCTGAAGAAAGAAGGGGTTGTATTAGGACACTCCATATCCCAAGCAAGAATACATGTGGAACCGAACAAAATTACTATCATCAAAAGGGTACCTGCTCCTCAAAAGCAGAAAGATGTCAGGAGTTTCTTAGGCTTAGTTGGTTACTATAGAAGGTTCATCAAATATTTCAGCAAGATGGCTTCACCGTTATTTGGGTTATTGAACAAAGATTCTGAGTTTATTTTGTCTGGTCCTTGTCCAGAGGCTTTCAAGCTCATTAAGGAAAAGTTGACTACTGTCCCCATCCTTCGAGGTCCAAATTGGACTCTGCCTTTCCACATCCACATTGATGCATCCGACAAAGTTGTAGGGGCAGCATTAGGACAATTAGAGGAAAAAATACCTTATGCCATTTATTTCATCAGCAAGAACTTGTCCAAGGTTGAGTTGAATTATACTGTTACTAAGAAGGAGTTTTTTTCCATTGTCCATGCTTTGAACAAATTCAGGCATTATGTAATTGGATATCAAACCTTTGTTCACACTGACCATGTAGCCATCAAGTATTTAATGAACAATACATATGTTAATGCTAGGATAATTACATGGTTGTTACTTTTGCAGAAATTCAATTTGACTATTGTTGATAAACCTGGAAAGGAGTATGTTGTTGCATATTTTTTGTCCAGGTTAGCTCTCCCTACAGGTGAAGAAGGAATGGTGGATGAACAGCTTCCAATTGAGCATCTCTTTGCTATATTAGCACTCTCAACATGGTTTGTTGATATAGCCAACTACTTGTTTGCTGGGAGACTCCCTGCTAACTTTTCATTCAGGGAGAGGAGCAGAATCATCAGAAAAAGCGCCCCTTTCACATGGATTGGGGGAAACCTTTTCAAGCTAGGCCCTGATAAAATCCTAAGGAGATGTGTGAGGGATGATAATTTTTTTATATCCTCTTTGCATGTCATGAAAACCCATGTGGAGGCCACTTTGTTGCAAAGAGAACTACTTACAAAGTTTTTCAGGCATGATACTATTGGCCTACCCTTCACCAATATTCTATAAGATTCTAGAAGATACACTAACAGATCTTATTTTGTCTGGTCCTTGTCCAGAGGCTTTCAAGCTCATTAAGGAAAATTTGACTACTGCCCCCATCCTTTGAGGTCCAAATTGGACTTTGCCTTTCCACATCCACATTGATGCATCCGACAAAGTTGTAGGGGCAGCATTAGGACAATTAGAGGAAAAAATACCTTATGCCATTTATTTCATCAGCAAGAACTTGTCCAAGGCTGAGCTGAATTATACTGTTACTAAGAAGGAGTTGTTTTCCATTGTCCATGCTTTGAAAAAATTCAGGCATTATGTGATTGGATATCAGACCTTTGTTCACACTGACCATGTAGCCATCAAGTATTTAATGAATAATACGGATGTTAATGCTAGGATAATTAGATGGTTGTTACTTTTGCAACAATTCAATTTGACTATTGTTGATAAACCTGGAAAGGAGTATGTTGTTGCATATTTTTTGTCCGGGTTAGCTCTCCCTACAGGTGAAGAAGGAATGGTGGATGAACAGCTTCCAATTGAGCATCTCTTTGCTATATTAGCACTCTCAACATGGTTTGTTGATATAGCCAACTACTTGTTTGCTGGGAGACTCCCTGCTAACTTTTCATTCAGGGAGAGGAGCAGAATCATCAGAAAAAGTGCCCCTTTCACATGGATTGGGGGAAACCTTTTCAAGCTAGGCCCTGATAAAATCCTAAAGAGATGTGTGAGGGATGATAATTTTTTTATATCCTCTTTGCATGTCATGAAAACCCATGTGGAGGCCACTTTGTCGCAAAGAGAACTGCTTACAAAGTTTTTCAGGCATGATACTATTGGCCTACCCTTCACCAAGATTCTAGAAGATACACCAACAGGTGTGACCAGTACCAAAGGATGGGGAATCCCAAGAAAAGGGATGAGATGCCTTTGCATCCTCAGGTGGCTCTTGAGCCATTTGAAAAGTGGGGCATGGACTTTGTTGGACCTATCGATCCACCATCCGGACAAAAGAAGTATATCATAGTCTGCACTACTTACCTGACAAAGTGGGCTGAAACAAAAGTAGTGAAGGTAGCAATTGAGGAGAAAGTAGTAGAATTTCTGAGGGAGAATGTGTTTTACAATTTCGGGTACCCCAGAGAAATAGCCACTGATCAAGGATCACAATTCACCTCTCACCTCATTGAGAATCTTTTGAGGAAGCAGAAGATTAAGCATAGAAATTCTACTGCCTATCACCCTCAGGAGAATGGTGAAGTAGAAGTAACTAACAGATCTTTGGAGAGAATAATCACCAAGGTTGTAAGCAGTAGAAAAAAATATTGGGAAGATAGATTGGTAGAAGCTACTTGGGCCTACAACACTACTTGGAAGACAACAACAAGATTCACTCCTTATGAACTAGTCTATGGTAAGAAGGCTCTACTTTCAGTTGAGTTTGAATTCAATACTTTTAGAATGAAAGTTGAATTAAATATAGATCTATCAAATGCTCAAAAAGAGAGGTTTTTTCAACTAAATGGATTGGATGAGTTCAGAATGCAAGAACTTCTTCACACATAGGTAGTTCAACTGTAAAGGAAGGTTTGGCATGACAATAACATCAAAGAAAACACCTTCCAAGAAGGATATTGGGTGATGTTGTATGATTCAAGATTTAAATATTTCAAAAGAAATTTGATGACAAGATGGTTGGGACCTTATACAGTGGAAAAATGTTTTGATAATGGCACAATTAAAACTAGAACCATAGATGAGGAAGGAATCCCCTTGCTTGTCAATGGTCACAGACTTAAAATTTACAAGAAGCCTTTTTCAAGGGAATAGTTCATAAAATCAATAAGTAGAGACGTTTACTTGATGGGAAACTCCATATTTCTCCATAGTTTCCCACACCTTCTAAAAAAAAAAAAACACAGACTGCTACAGACATCACGGAATTCCTACAATGCAAAAATCTATTCATAACAACAAGAAAAAACAAAGAGAGAAGCTGATAAAGTAGACCCCGGGAAAGATAAAAGTGCCACCCATGGCATATATAGCACCCCCACGCAACATCTACAATGGGAAGAAACAACAAGCAAGATCAGCAGCTCACTCAAAGATTTTCTCATTCAGTAAGCTACTCACTCAGAAAACAAGAAAATAAGGAAGAAAACAGCATATAAGAGGCTTGTCTCCAAATTACAGCTCCTGCAAACACCTTGATAGAAACTAGTAAGCTCAGTTATAGCCCCTCACCCCTCGTTATGCATTCATAATGGCCAGAAATAATTAAATTTTAAAACTAAGAGTTTAAGAGGCAGAATGGTGGCTAGTTAACTTGGCCACCACCATGAATTATGACTGAAAAAATTAGAAGTACACGCCACATGAGCCAGCAAAAAAATAAAATCAATTGGAGTGGAGGAGGACAAGAGGAGGAGACACGCAGTATCATCCAAATAACAAGAAGAGGGTCCAACTGTCTACAATAGAAACTAGAGCTGAGCCGCAATAGAATTCAATAGAATTCATAGAGATAGCATAAAGTGATCAAGAAGCAGACTCACAACACAACACCACGTCCCTTCAAGAAAAAGAGGTAGTTGCCACCTTATCTCCTCTAAGCGCAAAGAGAAAAAGGAAGACCTATATGTATTTCAGAGCTGAAAATGGTCATAGGATAAGTCAGAGAGAGCTAGAAACTCCTCCCACAAGCTCGATTATCATTGAAGGATCACCAAGGGAGGAGGAGAGAATAGAAGAAATAGTTCTAAAGGAGCAGCTGTAGAAGGCAAAAGCAGAGAATGTAGCACTGAAGGAGAAATTGCAGAAAAAAGGGCAACAGGTAGCCACCATGGAAAACTTATGCATAGAAGCCCTTTAGCATAGATTCCCTTCTGACTCATATGTTGTGTACCTCAAGGAGCAACGGCTCCTATTTCAAATCAAAACTCTAGCCTCCCATGGATCACTACCTTTCCAAGATTGTAGGAAATTCATGGATTTACACAAGCAAGCTAACATGGATGATCAGGAAAAAATGGCAGAGTTTTATGTGCATAACCTTGTGCTGACAAATCTGGATACTTGGGACCCCAATTCCACAATGGGGGATATGCAGCTAATGGGTCTAGAATCTTGGATGATGAATGAGGAAACTAGAGAAAAAGAGATATGGAGGGTCATGGGAAGAAGAAATAGAGAACCCTTATATATCAGACCAAAATTGTTCAACCCAAGAGGAGTCATCCTTAACCGTCAATAGATTGAAAGGGACCCCACACTAGTTGAAAGCTACCTTTAGATTCAAACATAGGTAATAGGCCTCTTTGATGATGTTTCTATGCAGATAGAAGATGAGTGCATTATGGCAAGCCAAAGGAGATGGAACATCCTCTCTCACAGCCTCAAGAATAGGGAGTACCATACTCTAGAAATACTGATGGGTGCATTGGAAAGGGCACCATTATACAAGAGAGCCATGCAAGCTAAAAATATCCAATGGTTGGGACTAAAGTTCAACCCACCTTTGTTGCTAGGGCTGAATGATGAAAGGACACAGATGCACAAGATAGAGAATGGTAGAATGCATAAAAGAATAATGGTTTTTAACCCCCTGGGGAAACTCCCACACTTCTTCCTCAGTAAATCAGGGGGGTTGTCAAAGCCTTGAAGTAAATGCAGGAGGAGGATTAGTTTCTCAAAGGATGAGAAACCATTCAGTAGGGGGGTGATGATGAGCTCCATCATTAGACATATTTGGAGGGGTTAATGGTCACCTTTTTTCCTTCTTAGATCTCATTTTCTTACATTTTTATTATCATTTTCTTTTATGATGCCAGTATAGGTGGTGATTAAGGCTAACATACTATGACTGCCTAATATGAGGTTGAGTGCAGAAAATCATGAATCATTAGAATTTTTATAAGGATTTTATCATAAATACTTGGAGGAGACATCAAGGAGAAATTATAGGAGGATTTTCCACCCTCCTTAACTCTCAAAGGCAGCCAAAGGATCCCAAATATTCTCTCCATCAATTCGAATTCCAAAGGCAACCAAAGGATCCCCAAGGATTCTCTCTAGCAATTCGAATTCCAAAGGCAGCCAAGAAACTCAAAGAGGAGTGCACTCAATATTTGTTTACTTGGAGTCAATTGGACACAATCACTACTTTCTAGGGAGCTGTTGGTAGCTGACCTATAGAATAAATAGAGCAAAGCTAGAGCTAGGAAGGGTTTAAACTTTGTTGCAAGCTATTGGGATTTTTATTATTTTACTTGATGATCAAACTTTAGGAAATGTATGAGGCTATTCTTTTATGAAATTAGGCAACTAATTTGATTTTACTGATTTAAGTTTCAGAGAGATAGGCTTGTGGGTTAAGGCCCAATCCATGTGGCTCAGCCTCTCCATTGTATTTGTTCTCTGCTTTATGTGATTTCATTAGTTCCACTTCTGATAATTTCGTTTATGTTTCAAGTTGTTGTTTAGTTTTTCTTTCAGTGTGATTTTGTAGGTTTCATTTGCTTGTGAGTAATAGAATAGAGGAGAAAAACCAAGAAATTTGTGGATCAAGGCCCCCTTCTCATCTCTGTCAATAGAGCTTGAGGAGGGTAAACCTTCCCACAGACCCAAAAACTGATTTTTGTTCACTGTTTCTAAGATTAGAAGTAGAGTTGAATTACCAATTTTCAGTCTTCCTTTGCACTGTATTTTTACGCATTTCTCAGTTTCTTTGTGCATAAGTTAGCAGGTTGGTTGCAGGAATTATTGTTAAAACCCCATAGCAGCTTCGTGGTGCCTCCCCGCTTCATTCTCCAACCTTGTCTTCACAATCTGCGCATAGTTGTTATGCCCTCCATTTTCACTTTTTCCCGCTTATTATCATTGCCACACCCACCTTTTTATTCGTAAAAAGACTTAAACCATTCATCCCACATTATTCCTTTATTTTTATTAGTCATGGTTGCCTTACCATTTTTAATGCAAAATTCTTGAAAATCATTGGAATTCGACCTCTGCCCTTGCTCCTCAAACTTCCCACTATCGTACTTCCCTCCATCGCAAATCACAAATCGTCCAAGTTCTTTGTTTATGCTCTCCCATTCCAAGTCTCAATTGTGATATTTACTTTGTGCCTTACCTTTGCCGCTTGTTAATAAAATCATTCAAAAACATTGGAAAACTCGATCCTTTTCCTTAGCGTTTAACTTACCGCATCTCTCGCTCGCCTTTTCGCAAACCGCATTTTGCACTCTCCATCCGCTCCTTGTTAACACTTACTGCTCCTGTCTGCCGATTGCGATATTTGTATCACGCTTCGCCACCGGTCCCACCACCACGTCATCCGACTCATATCATATCACAACTTGTTCCTGAACAACACTTTCTCCACTCGTCCAACCGCGCGATATTGCGATATCGCATATCATAGATCACAACCTTTGTCCTTTTCACAAATCGCATTTCACACTCTCCATCCGCTCCTTGTTAACACTTACTGCTCTTGTTTGTCGATTGCGATATTGGTATCATGCTCTGCCACCGGTCTGACCGCCACGTCATCCAACTCATCGCATGTCGCAGCTCGTTCCCAAACAACACTTCTGCCACTCCTCCAACCGCGCAATATTGCGATATTGGTATCGCACTCCGCCACCAGTCCCACTGCCACATCATCTGACTCATTGCATATCGAAGATCGCAACCTTTGGCCTAATCGCAATCACATTTTGATCCTACTCCCAAACTATACTCCCACTTCTCTGCCAGCCTGCGATACTGTGATATTGTGATTTCGCATATCACATATCGCAATGTCAACCCTCCATCTCAACTCCACCATCACACTTTTCAAATCATTCCGCTCCAAATAATTTTTGCGCTATAATAAAGTTTTAATAAGGTTTAAACCCCTTCTTTCCACCTCTAAGCCTTATTTCATGTGGTGAGCCCTCCATTAGCACCTTTAGCCCATTTTCCTCCAAACTGCAAGCCACACTTTGCCAATTTTAGTTTATCATCAATATTTTCATGGTTAGAAGCATGATTAGCATATTAAATAGATAAGAGAATAAGTAGGGTGTGTTTAGGCGATTGGCCTAGCTAGGTGAAACTTTTTTTAATTTATTTTTAATCATTTCCTTTTTTAATATTAAATTAGTTTCGTTTTTGTCATTTCCTTTCTGCAATTTAAGTTAGTTTCAATCCTGTCAGTTCCTTCCAGCAATTTACTTTCTAGTTCTTATCATAGTTTAATAAATACCACCCCTTTGTAAAGCAAAAGAGGATGACATGAGCAGAATGCATGTGTTGTGTATATAGCATTGTCACCTCCAAGTTTGTATGTACCCGAGGTTGATAAAGTAAAGTAGTGAAGCCCCTGGGAGTTGCAACACTCTTGGTGCAATACCAGAGCTCACCACAAATGACTAGAGAACCATTGAAAACAAAACATACTACCCATGGAGATTTGTAACACAACTTGTTACAATATTTACAATAACCAACTAGTGAATACATGACAATCATACCGTTTACTTGAACTTTATAATAAAAATCATTATGATATTTAAAATAACAACCACATTTTCTTCAACCAACAAATAACCATACTGTCTATGGAACTTTATAACACAACTTGATAAAATATTTACAATCATATTCACATATGCACACTTTCGCTAACCAAAAAATTAAAGGATGTGGTGCCCATATCAGCAACAAGGGAATCCATAGGCTTACACCTCCACCCTCAAAAGTAGTATCAGGATTCACCTCCTTCCAAGTAATTCCATAATCCACTACCAAAGTCAAACCTGCATCCAATATCCAATGCTACGATCCTTGAACTACTTTTTCTCTCATTGAACATTTATCGGCTCAATATTCTAGGTCACACTCCCAATGTGCTTTTGATTCCATCTATCAATGCTAATTACCAAAATAAATGTATTCCTTAACCTTCCCTTCCTTGCTACACATTCCCTAGGGAAATCCGATCACCCCCTTCCATCCATTCACACACCTTCCAATTTCTATGGCCATCCCCTTCTCTACTACACAGTCCCTTGGGTGACCCCTCCCTTAGCAATGTTTCCTCGCATCAGAAGATCTAAAAACAAAGGCATATCCCTACCTCAAAACCATCATACTGATCATAGCATTCTCATGGAAATCAATGGAAACTATTGGTTATGAGTTTCCTACAATGTCCTTGTTCCTGTAGTGCTTTAGAAACATATTGTTGCTTGTTCCATTTCATTTTTTTGTTGTTTTTAATTCTTACAGTGATTTTTAACCACCCAAACCGGGAATTTCCATGCTTCCTTGTACCAACCACATAATTTCCATTAGATTCAAAATAAATTGAAATAAATTCAAACCATAACTCATCGGTAGCTCTTCAATAAGGTATACTTGAAATTATGTTCACTTCTTGTCACAACAAGTCAAACTAGTTGTGTGATCAAATCATCATGTATAAGAATATCACATCTGGTTAGCTCAAAACACAACCATCATAATTTGAAATCATAAATGAAATTTAACCATCATAAATCAGAGTCATAGATCATATGCATAATAAACCTAAAATAAAATATTGATACTTATCCTTCAATCATTCATTTTCTTCTATGTTTGTCCTTGTCCTTTCCGTACACACATAGGATCAGTTACCACACCCAAAAAGCACCCAATAATTCTCTTTTCTTCAATCACATACACACATAATGTACACCAAACACATACAATTTCACATGACATAAAACACCACACAATACATGCACCTACACCCGATATACAACACAACACATAAACCTACACATGGTGTACACCACAACACTTACACCTACACAAAGTGTACAACACAACACATACACCTACACACGGTGTACAACACAACACATACACCTACACTCAATGTACAACACAATGCATATACATTCACAGATTATAACACAACGAATACATATGTCACGACATAATGACTACACAATAAATATTACACAGTACCACATGTGCACAACACAATGTGTACGGCATGTACACAATACCACATGTACACAATGCCACCTGCACAACATGTACACAACACCACATGTTCACAATACCACTTGCACAATGTGTACACAACACCACTTGCACAATGTGTACAGAAAACCACATGCATGATGTGTACACAACACCACTTGCACAATGTGTACAGAAAACCACATGCATGATGTGTACACAACACCACATGCATGACGTGTACACAACACCACATATACATAGAACCACATGCACGACATGTACACAACACCACCTACACATAGCACCCCATGTACAACATGTACACAACACCACATGTACAATCATGCACACAACACCACATGCACATAGTACCATATATACAACATGCACACCATGCCATATGTACACAACACCACATATGCAACATGCAAAAAGCACCCTATGTACACAACACCTCATATCGAGCATGGAAAAAACACCATATGTACACAATACCACATATACAACATGCACACACCACCATATGTACACATCACCACATATCCAACATGTGCACAACACCATTTGTGCACAATATTGCATAAACAACATGTATACAACACCATATGTACACAACACTGCATAAACAACATGTACACAAGACTGTATATACACAAAAACACACGTACACAACATCACAAGTACAACATGTACAACATGTACAATGCATACACAATAGTAGTACTGCACATCCATAAACCACACTATCTCTACCAATCAACCTTGCTTCTGGTTTCTTTCCATTATCCATGCTTATCCTAGAATGCCACAGATCACACTGTTTTCATTCCACTGATGTATCCCTCAACATTACCTATCCATAACATAAACATATACATGGTATAATCACACAATATAAATTCATATCCGCATGATACTAACCTCATAGATCTGGCAAGGCTACTCTTCCCACTTGATTCCTCATAAACCAGGAACCTCTTCATGTCATTCACATGCATAAGAAATAATTACTCCACAAGAATGATTCCTGATCACCCTCTCAGACAAAAACATACATATACATATAAACATTAGCATACAAAAATCATAATCCCTGATGACCCAATCATACAATGGCATACATACATACATATATACATATATAGACATCATCATAATCATAATCACAACATAATTACTAGATATCATAAGGCCAAAGTTAATAGAACTCCATTTATTTTTGCACACATGCACAACATTGAGAACAAAAATTCCCAACATAGCCAAGACATTAGATTCCTAAAATACATTTACTTTACGTTCTCTATTATCTTTCTCATGATTGTCCTGCCATTGTCCATTTATCCCAATGGGCCTAACTGATCCAACCGAATGTCATATTATTTCCTTCAGTTACCCTTTACTCATGCACCAAATTTCATCTAAGTCCTACCTTACCTATTGAGTTTCATTCAACTCTCTTTGAGCTCCATTAATTTTTCTCTTTCCTCAACCAATTCCCAAGACCCTCAAAACATAATAAGAAAGAATAAGAAACAAACAAAAAGTAAATCATGAAAACCAATAGTAATATGAAATCACAACCAAAGTATCATGGAAATGCACCATACATAAAAAAAAAACAAATAATGAGCAAAAAACTCACAAAATAGCGAAAACATGAAACTAACAACAGCCACCATGACTCAATCCCCATGGGTTCCCAATTCTTACAAGGGAAATATCAAACCAAGCCTTCTTCACGATTTCATGGCAATCTCTTTTTCCATGCAATCCCCTGCACCATACTGTCATAAACACACAACTATCAGTGCATAAATAAACACAACAATATACCAATTACCTTACCTTTTTGTACCCAACATGCTGACCTGTAACTAAAAACATACATATATCATCTCTCAAGGGACTCTAGTTCTTTAATGAATCTAGCCATAATTGGAAACCAGTTGTTATAAATGTCAAATACATATTCATGAATATAGTACATATCCACATAATGTCAGACAAAATCAAGATTAAGAAGAATTCTTGTATTCATACAAAGCACTCATTCGTTTGGAATTGTGGTTTCCAAACATAGCCAAATGAATTTCACCCAATTCCCTTATTTTACATTTTCCTTGCTGCAATTAAGTATTATTATGTACTATCACATCACCTAGCTGTTAGTTATATAAACAAATCAATTATTACCTTGTCACACTAATACCAAACATGTTTCCCTACAACTGTTCACATATGTCAGCCACACTTTCCAAAGATCAATACATCATGTTTATTAATTTGAATTCAACCTTTACCAAGACTAACATTCATGCCATAATCAACTCACAGTCATTAATCATAATACTACAACTAGCACCCACTTAAACTCAAATGCATATCAGTTGTCTCAGTGCATATTGTGTTAGTACAACCATCTTAAAACAAGATCATTCCTTTATGCAATATTATAGACACATACTCATGTAATTCACTTAATCAAACAATCAAAAAAATAGTAAAAATACCAAGTTATTTAAAAAAACATATGACATAATCAAACTCATACCTCAATGTATCTCAGGGGAGGCTATCACATCTGCACAAGTCAGTCTAGATTAGTACGACACAATATCACAAGCATGTCAATTCATACCTGAATATCATAACCATAACCATTTTCATAGGTCTATCCAAATTAGCATGATACATATAACATTCAAATATTCAATGCAGTAACCATAATCATCATGTGTATGACTGCAATGCATATAAGAACAAGTTACTACCAATCATTACTATCTGACACATGTGTATGACCGTACTTATCAACTATAATCTATCATGTATGTAACCATAACAACAATAGATGGTAGGCATGCATATAAACATGAGGAATATAACAACCATTAACCATCATACATGCATGCCAAACATACAATACTTGTATGACGATATTCTCTTACCCCGAGCTCCAGTGTTGCAACCTTGCTCTAACAATATCCGTCTCCTACTCTATCTCATCCAACATATCAACATAATAACATACTAATAACATCATAAATTTCATAATGACCACCATGATGCATGCACAACAAACACATCGACAACTAACATGCATGCATGACAAACACATTTCACTCATCCAGTCAGTGTTTGAACCATGCTACGATACCACTCTATGATATCATATATCACCCAAAGGGAACAAAAACCCACTGCGATGCCACTCTGTGGTATTAGATCTCTTATGAAAGCAAAACTTTTATACGGTAGCACATATAACACCTCCTCCCACACTTACCCAAGTTCATTGGTCTGTTAAGGATAAATTTGTGGCAAAGATTTATTATGATGGCGCTACGACCTCCTAAGTATATTTTAGGAAGTGGAATGAAAAAATGAAACTTTAATGACCTTCCTTAGGAGCTACGGGACCCCTAGGGCTAAACTTACACCTCCGGAGTGCCCAAACCATGGAGTCTCAAATTTTCTTTTCCATGACCTTCACTCCGGTTGCATGCAAAGCCTTCATCCATGCAACTCTAGGCCTCCAATCGCATGCATAAGCATGCGAGGAGCTATATTAATTTTCCCGAGTTTTAGCCTATCTGTTAGATTCGACCAGCATGTCCTTCCTCCAGTGATCAAACATGCTCTTACAAAATTATTTTAAGGTGTCAAGGTCAAATTTTGTCATTTCAAAGAGTCTTCAAGCAAAATTTGGTCACTAGGCATTAGGTCTAGGGTTTGTTTTCACTCTTTTCAAAGTTGTCCAAATGTCGGTCCATGTCACCATTCAGCTGAGTGTACCATCATTCAGAAGGTTTTCATCATCATTTCAGGTTCCATTGGGTCATTTTACATCTTTTTCATGCTTCAGTTGTGCCTTGGTAAGGTCCATTTCCCTCACCTAGGGTTTTGGAGGTAATTTCTCTTGGATGGTCAAATCATCGAAAAAATTTGTATCCTGATGTTCATACACCTTCCCCCATCATTAATGTACCTTATTAAACACTTCCCATCACTGAGATTCCCCAAATTCCTCATTTTTGCACAAACCCTAGTTTCTTGCCACAACTTGGCAATTTTCTAGGCTAGGCCTGTGTTTTGCCCTTTTGGACCCCTTCCCCTCACTCAATCTCTGAGATTCCACTTTCCCCTACTTCCCAAAATTTCTCCAAGAATTTAGAAGCCCCTTATCCCCTTCATTTCGCTTCATTTCGAAAAAATCCCTTGTTTCACACATCGGAATAACTTTCACTAAAAAGATGTTTCAGAGAAATAAAAGATGAATTTTGGAAAACTGAGAGAGTTTTTTGTCCAAAACATCCCAAGGAAGAAAAACCTCTTTCACTTTTTACACAGGTATCATGGGTTTAGAGAAATGTCAAAAATACCGTTGCCTCAGGAGAATTGAATGCACCTCTAAAGTGACCTTGGGAAAATCAAGATTTCTCCTAGCATGGTTGGCTAAATGACTTGCTTGATGAGTCAAAGGATAACTAGACACAAATATATTTCCAATGAGCTATCATGAGCTCAATTTGGAGTTGAGGAAGACCTTCAAAAGTTGACTGCAACAGCGCTCTGCCTTGAGGCATCCTCATTCTTCTCATTTTGACAAGTTTTGGGAGATTTGATTTCTGACAAGGAAAATGAAGTCTAAATTGAAAAATTCCACCTGGGTTGGAAATTATACTCCAAGATCTTTCCAACGAGCTATCACACGCTCAATTTGGACACCGGGAAGGCCTCCAAAAGCCTCCTGCAAAATGCATTATGTAGCGCGCTACCCATACAGGAGGCACGCTACCCATATAAGGTGCGCTACCTGTTGGGTAGGCGTTCTACCCATACAGCGACAGAGCCAAACAATTTTGTCTTTGCGTCCGATTTCGAGCTCAAATGCCTCCATCCACTTGCAAACAGGTTTTTAATCATTGCTCAGTGATTTTTGAAAGAGGTTTTGGTATTTTTTGAAGTTGGGAAACAAGCATTGCTTGAGGAGAAATCTATAAGCCCTATGTTCATAGCAAATTCAATTCTCAGGGTTTTAAAAGATATAGTGACAGTCTAGTGAAGGGTTTGTAAATTTTCGTGATTGGTATATGTGCTCATACCTATATTGCTTGTGGCGCCCTGGCACATTATGTACATCATCCTCATGCCTTTTCTTGGCCATTTTACCACTGCTGCCACGTCCTTTCATGTTTTCACATAGTCTCATGTTGACTTATCCATATCCTCCATCGCCATAGTATTACCACTGTTGTCATTACTATTGTTTCATTGCCACTGTTTCCTATTGACAAACACAGTCCTTTGACAAATCCTTGGCCAGTATTGTAAAGGTTGTTTCATAGATTACACTGTCTACTCATTTTTCAAAATTTTCTTGTGATCAAAACAGAGACTGTCTTTAATGCCAATCCACTAAACATAGCTATTACCACTGTCACTTGTTTTCTTATGATGTTTTGGTACATGTGCAATATATTTGGGTTTTGAGCATACATTGAAACTTTGACTTCATTACACCTATATCAACATACATATTGCAGAAATCTTGTTTTCAGAGCCATGTCAGAGAAAGATTCAGTTTATGAGCAGGAGTATGACAGTGATTCCATAACAGGGCATTACTTGGGAGGATTTCATCTCCCGTGACTTCTTCACAGCGCCACAGCCGCCTCCCGAGGTAGTTTATGATGAGGGAGAGCCTTCACATCAGCTAGACATTCCTGAGATCGAGCATATCAGTGCTCCATTGTATGTGACATACCAGCGAGGCCACAGGGCCTTATTTGCAGCTACACGACGAGTACTATCTCCACCCGGGGTGGAAGGGGTCTCGTTGACTCCATCAGCAGAGTGAGTATTATCTCCACATGATGTGGAAGGGGTCTCGCCTTCTTCTTCAGCACAGGTATAGATTCAGGACAGGGGCAAGAGGCCCATGCATGATGAGGGCCCATCAGGAGGCCAGGACACGGATTTCACGATCATTGATGTTGATGTGAGCTCTCCTAGCTCGAAGCTGAAAGAGATCATCCAGGAGAAAAAGGCCAAGAATGACATGCTGAAATAGAAATTGTAGAGGGCTCAGTGGGTGATAAAATACCTCGAGCAGCGTAACAAACAGCTAGAAGATGAGCACACACTTTATGAGCTACGACGAATCCGTGAGGATCGACAATTGGCCCGGAAGAGACCTGGTGATATGACACCGACTGATCGAGATTCTTGCCTCACGCATGTTAAGATTCATCTGGAGAAATTGTTGGCAAAGGCCAATAGAGAGAGAGACATGCTTCGTCACATGAAGGGTCATTATTGGGCTCGCATGCATGTCTGCAAAGAAAAAATGAAGATTCTGAAGAGGAGGTTGAGAAGAGCACTAAAACGGCGGAAAAGGCCTGATCCACTCCGGATTTTGGCCGAGGCTTCGTTGGCTGGACATGATACATGATGGAGGGTCTTCGCTTCGAATTTGAGCAAATTCGGAGAAATTTTTGTCATTTTGAAATATTTTGGTCCAAAAACAGATTTTTCAGCTATACGAGTAGCGCGTCGACGTGCTCGCTTTTGTTTGGGACACTTGCTGAAGGAAAAATTTATATTTCTGGGTTTTTCATGGTAATTTATGCATGCTCAAGTATTTCCGAAGCATTTCATCAGGTTCTGGATGATCAAAAGGCCCAAAAACACCATGAAAACCACCTTGCTGCCACCTTTTGCACCAGCAGGAAGTACTTCTGGGAGAATGAAGTTTTGGAGGGTCAAATGAGCTCCAAATTGGGAAATTCCACTTGGGTTGGATAGCCAACATCCAGGGCTTTCCAACGCGCTATCATGAGCTCAATTTGGATGCCAGGAAGTGCCTCAAAATCAGGCTGAAAAGCGCGCTACCCATATAGCTCAGGCGCGCTACCCATATAGATTTTTGGCTGAATTTTCAACTTCCAGCTCAAAATTTCGGCCAGTTGGGACCAGTTTTGCTTGTGGATGAAATTTTTGGGTTTTCATGATGTAAATTGATTGTTGGCATGTAACTTTGGCTCATTTTTACCTATTCTAGAAGATTCACTCTCAAAAAAGTGAAAATCATGTAAATGAATCAGTTTCCACTCTTTTAGAGGCAAGTTGTTAGCTGCCTAGATTTTAGTTCCTTGATTAGAATTTGGTTGGAACTGCTCCTAGAAGGAGGAATTCGACCCCTAGAGGCATGGGAAGGGGTTAGGATGCTCTATATGATGTAATTTCTCAATCATTTTCAGAGGTTGGATAGGTTGGACTCTTGGGAAACTCTTGGCACACTATTGTACATATTTTTCATATTTTGGCTAAGGAAAGATCAGAGGTTTTGCAACACCTGTTGGGATTCTTGTGGCTTTCAGTTCTTGATGGTGTTTTCTCTCAGTTTATTGTAATTTATTTCATGTTTAATGTATGACATCCCTTCTTATGCTTCTGAAACTAAAATGAATGAGTAAATGAGGTTGAATCCATTGTTTACAGTGCTCTGCCTTTGAATTCATTTAGTTTTGTATGTTTTCGCCTGTTTTGAGAGGATCCAAGTTCTTCTTTGCCCTCTTCAGCTCCTTGTCGTTCTGATCTATCCATATACTCAACCAAAAGCATCAAGACTATTTCCTACCTCGCCCCAACTCGAATTCTGCAAAGATCTGGCCTTATCCCCGGACCCAAAAATTATTTTTCCCATTTCTCCAACGAAAACCCAAAAAATCAAAATCAAACATTCCTATCTCTTTACTAGCCTAAAATCAGTATTCATTGTTCATTATAAGTCATCTCAGCCCCTCTGAAAACATTTTCCGAGATAGACCCAGAGAGAGCCCTCTCCTGTCCTCGTAGGGCTAGCTACGAGGCTGAGCGTGGTTTGATGTAGCCTTGAGTTTTACCTTATTTAAGCCTAAGGTAGATTTGAGCGCTAACACCTGCAACCGCACAATTTTTGCCACCTTTTCATGGATAGACTCCAGATCACTTCCCAAAACTTGATGAAACTTTCCAAAACTATAAATGACACAAAGGAAAGTCCTATAGCACAAAACCTGTTCAAGTACTTGATCTAACCAAGCCTAACCATGACAGTTGTTCGTCAAACACATGGCGAACATCTAATATTTAGATCATGAATGCATATTTAAAAATAGGGGTCTGAAACTTATTTCAGATTCACCAAGAAGGTCTAATACCCTCTCATAATAGATGCAATAACATTTTTTACCCCATGCATTCATCAAACATTCATAATTTCATCAAAACATGGAAAGATCCATAAGTATTATACATCACATAACCAACATATAACCAACAAATAACCTTCATATAACCTAGGGAAACTTAGTCATACTATCACCATCACAATAAATACATATTCTCATATATCACAATAGAAAATAAATCTTATTAACGTATGGAAATTCCAACCAAGTCAGGGACTTCCACGTACCACCTGACCATAGATTGGGCTGAACCAAATATTTCTTTCAGCCAATCACCCCTACACCATATTCCAAGCATAAATGTGGGGTCTCATGAAATAACCAAGACAAAACAAAATGGGGGCTTCTAGAGGAAAAACCACCTCAATCGTCAACTAATGATTTCACCTCACTGCCAGACATCACTAATATCAACAAATCGGTCTCTACCCAAATTGGCTAGGGCTCTAGAGAATTTGTTCCAACCTTACTCTAGGACTAGTAACTCAACCCAAGCTATTCTAGGGTTTCTAGAGATTTTTTCCATCCAAGGCTCCATGAACTAATAACTCAACCCACAATCATAAGGAAAATGAGCACCAATTAAAAAAACAAATGGGAAAACCCACGACACCATAGCTATCCAAGAAATTGCAAGGCTAGGAAAAACCATTGTCAATACAGGCAATCCTCTATGTTAATGAGAGATCATAACCAAATAACCACATGCATACACCATGCATGTGAAAACTAACAAGTAAATAATACATGAAACTTGGTACCTGCAAAGAAATCCAACTGTAGTTGTTGATCATGTTGTCCCCTTGCACCTTCCTTCTTTTCCTTTGCCTTATTTTTCAAATTCAATGAAACTAGAGTGCTCCAACACTGTTCCAAGATTTCTATAAGTGTGCAAGAGTATGTGAGAGAGAGAGAATAGAATGAGAGTGTTAAATATTGAACTGAAAAAAGCTAACACTAATCAAAAGCCATGAACTCATCCTCATAAGCCTTTTTATCAATGAAACCTCTATTTTATTCATTTTCCTTAATGTTTCCTTCAAACTCCTTCTCATGCAAATTTGTGACCTTTCACCTTCCTTTTCTCTCATTTTCCTTTATTTTCATAAATAAAATGCCAATTAATGTCTATCTGCCTTTTCCAATGTAATTTCCAATTTCCTTAGCCATAAATAAACCGAAGTGACACCCATTAGGATGTGTTTCCGAACATTTAGTTTGGAATATGTGTCCCATGACCTTAGTATTATTTATTTTTTACATGGAAATTCAACAAGGCGCTATTACACTCTCTCTCCCCTTGCTCTCATTTCTCCTCTCCTAGTCGATATTCCATCCATACCCCTTTCCCCATTTGTCATGTCTGAATTCAGCCTGTTGGTAGTTAGTGCCCAGACCCTCTGGACTAATCAAAATTGTCCCATTTTTCCTTTGTCTCCATATTTTTTTGGTTATTGGACCTGTCATTGATGGTTAATGTTTGTGTCTGTTAGCCTAGTCTTGCAAGCAAATCAACTTAATGCCACCTAACCCTTTTTTTCCTCATCCTGCCATCTGTCAGCCTTGAAGGACTGTGCTACAACAAACAAATTATATTCATGCAAAAATAATAATAATAATAAATCCCAAGACTGGAATCAATTGTCCCTTTACCCTACCCATGTGTCTATGTTTTCCTTCCAAAATATTTACAACAACTATAATGGTGAAAGGAGAACAAGGTTATCACCAGCCTAGATCCATCTTAACTCCGGATCTATCAAGCGCCGAGAGGGATCAAATCCCTCGAGGTGAAAAACTCTTTTTTGAGAGCCAAACTTGAGGAAAGGTTTTCACCTCGAGAGATTTGATCCCTCTCGGCGCTTGATAGATCCGGAGTTAAGATGGATCTAGGCTGGTTTCAGTCATGTGCGACCAAGGAAAATCTATCGATAATATGAGGAAAATATGCTTAATTTTATCTATAATATGTAAATACATCTAATATTAACATAACCATTTTAAATATGTTAAATATGTCTGAGATTTATTGAGTCATTTTAATTTTAAATTTGATTAGTTACCTCAGTTTGTTGAGATGATAAATATTGTAAAATAAATTTAATGATGAAATAAAATTTTGAATGCAAAGTGACAATGTAATAATATTGAATGATAGAAACTGTGAATAATAAGAATGTAGTCAATTACGAATAGTCTTCATTGTGATCGATTTCAAACTATTTTCTTCTACTATTCTTATTTTCACCCATGTTAGTTTTGTCATATTTTTATATTGATTATTTGAAAAGGACAGTTGGAATCGTAAACCATTTAAATATTTAGCTCGAGCTCTTGTAGTAAACATCATACTTTGTCTCTCTTGCTCTCCAATATTAATAGGTTGAATTACTATAACACAAAAATCAATGTACATTGTCAATAATTTTTTGTGCTTACACTGAAATCATTGCACACACACTATTAATCCAATGACTTTAAAATTAATGTACCATCATACATCCAATTACATCAAGTTAGAAATCAACATATACACTGAAATCAATGGAACTAATGCAAGAAATCAAATAATAATAGAAAACAACATCTACACTAAAATCAATGCATCCAATGCAAGTAATCAAATATGATTAGAAATCAACATCTACAATCAAATAAATGAGTCTAGTGCAAGTAAGAAAATAGGATTTAAAACCAACATCTACACTGAAATCAATGCATCTAGTGAAAGCAATCAAATAGGATTAGAAATCACCATCTACACTGAAATAAATGCATTTAGTGCAAGAAATCAAATAGGATTATAGATCATCTACATTTAAATCAATGCATTTAGTTAAATCATCTACATTTAAATCAATGCATTTAGTGCAAGCAAACAAATATAATTAGAAATCAGCATCTACATTGAAATTAATGCATATAGTGCAAGCAATCAAATAAGATTAGAAATCACCATCTACACTGAAATCAAGGCATTTAGTGAAATAAATCAAATAGGATTAGAAATCACCATCTACACTGAAATCAATGCATTCAGTGCAAGAAATCAAATAGGATTAAAAATAATCTACATTGAAATCAATTCATCTAGTGCAAGAAATCAAATATAACCAAAAATCAAAATCTACATTAAAATTAATGCATCTAGTGAAATAAATCCAATAGGATTAGAAATCATCATCTACACTCAAATTAATGCATTTAGTGCAAGCAATCAAATAGGATTAGAAATCATCTATATTAAAATCAATCCATCTAGTGTAAGTAAACAAATATCATTAGAAATCAACATCTACACCAAAATCAATTCATCTAGTGCAAGAAATCAAATAGGATAGAAATCACCATATACACTGAAATCAATGCATTTACTACAAGAAATCTTCTTCCCTCTCTCCCCGATATATATCTATATATCCATCCATCTCTCCTTCTTTTTCTCTTTATCTCACCCCACCAAACACACACTCTCTCTCACTCCATATCTATCAATTTCCTTGTCCCTCCCTCCTCTCCATCTATCTTTTTTTCTCTTCACCTTACATCTATATCTATATCTCACTCTATTTCTCTATATCAACTCCAAAACATAAACTCTCTTTCTCCAATCTATCTATCTATCTATCCCTCCCTCCTCCTCCTCTCTCTCTCTCTCTCTCTCTCTCTCTCTCTCTCTCCCCCTTCCCTCCCTCTCTCTCGCTTCTATCTCTCTTCCTTCCTGCTACCCTTTCGACCCTTTCACCCTCTCTCTCCATATTCTTTATCACTCCCTCTCTCTCTCTCCACCTTTCACCCTCTATGTATTTATTCTTACCTCCCCCTCTCTCCCTCTCCATTTTCATATCTCTTTCCCTACCTCTCTTCACTTTCTCTCTTCCTTTCTCTCCCCCCCCTCTCTCTCTATCTTCACCTTCCAACTTTGTTACCATATGCCTCTCTCTCTCCTTCTCTCCCCCCTTCTCTCCATATCTCCTTATTTTTCTCTTTATCTCACCCCAAAACATACACACTCCCTCGTCACTCCCCCTCTCTCTCCACTCCTCACTCTCTATGTATTTCTTCTTCCCTCCCTCTCTCCTCATCCAGCTCCATCTCTCAATCCCTCCCTCTCTTCCCCTCCAAATCCATATTTTTATCCCTCCCTCTCTCCTCCCCTCTCTCCTCCTCTCTTTTAAGTCCCCTCTCTTTTCCTTCCTCTCTCCCTTTATCTCCTACCCCCCTTTCTCTTCCCCCGTCTCTCTCTCTCTCTCTCCCTCTCTCTCTCTCTCTCTCTCTCTCTCTCTCTCTCTCTCCTACAATCCTCTCTTCCCCCATCACTCTGTTCCTCTCTCGCCTCCTTCTATTTGACCCCCCAGCTCTCTTTCTTTCTCTCTCTCTCTCTCTCTCTATCCTCCAATCCTCTCTCTCCCCCCATCACTCTATCTCACTCTCCAACTATCTTACTATTTCTCTCCCTTTATCCTTCTCTCCCCCCTTGTCTCCATCACTCCCCTTTTCTCCTTCTCTCTCCCCTTGTCTCCATCACTCCTATGTATCTTTATCTCACCCATATGCATACACACTCTCTCTCTTGTCACTCCCTCTCTATGTATTTATTCTTCCTTTCCTCGCTCCGCCTCCAACTCCACCTCTCTATCCCTCCTTCTCTCCTCCTCCTCTCATTCTTTCTCTCTCTCCCTTTCTCTCCCTTCCCCCTTCTTTCTCTCTCTCTCACTCTCTACCCTCCAATCCTCTATCCTTCTCCCTCCCTTTCTCTTTATCTCTCTCCCACCTCCATCTTTATGTCTCCCTCTCCATCTCTTACCCTTCTCTAACTCTCTCACTCTTCTCCCTCTCTCTCTCTTCATTCCTCTTCTCCCCTCTCCTTTAATTTATCTCCATATCTCCCTTGTCATTCCCCCTATTTCTCCACCTCTATCATATATCATGATATATTAATATATATTAAAATATAATAAATATAATATTGTATTAATCTAAACATATTAAATTTAATAATATTAATATTTTAATATTAATGTTAGGGTCAAAAATGTTTTTTTTGCATGGTATTGATAGTAATTTGGTCCATGGTATTTGACCCTTATACTTCATATATGATTAGATTTTGATTTCTAATCATATTTGATATATTTTTATTTATTTACCTTACCTCTTTATACCTCTTTTATATTTATTTATTTACCATACCTCTTTTATACATATGTTATTTGGCCCATGGTATTATTAATAATTTGTCCCATGGTCTTTGGCCCATGGTATTAATAATAATTTGTCCCATAGGCTTCACCTAAATAAAACCTTTTTTTGAGTTTTTGTGAATATAAAGTGGTTTATTGAGTAAATATAAAAATCGGTTTTATTTATTTACCATACCTCTAGTTTATTTATATTTTTATTTATTTACCATACCTCATGAGTAATATAAAAAGAGGTTTTATTTATTTACCATACCTATGGTTTATTTATATTTTTACTTATTTACCATATTTTATTTATTTACCATATCTCTTTTTTGAGTGTTAGTAAATCTCTTCATATTTTAAGTTTATATCGTTTAAATTTATTTTTAATGAATTTTTAATTGTTCATTTATATGTTTATGTAAGTTATTGTTAAAGCCGACATTTTTTTTTGGCTTCCGACATACTTACACATTGAGGTCATATTGGGTTGTAGAATGCGCCTTTCGGGGCAACAAGAACCACCTCTCTAAAAATGAAAAAGATCCATATCTTAGCCCTACAAGGTTGACTTTTTTTTTTTTATAAATTAATTTATATTTAAAATTAATTTTTAAATAAATCAGTATTCTTAATATAATATTTATCCCATAAAGATCTTAAACATAACTACGTATTCCATTAAAATGATTAAACTAAAATAAATTTAATATTTAATTATTCGTTTATTAAAAAATCCATTTTAATATTAAAATTTCTTAGACTTTAATTTTAATTAAGGTTTTTAATATTTAATTTAATTCATTATCAAATAAAAAAATTCTAAGATCTTATTTTAGTATGTACTCATCTTCATAAAACTTTCCTCATATTTAAAAAAGTTCAAAATTCTTATAAATATTTTCTACAAATATAAAAGTTGTCATGAGATGCTTTTGAAAGTGCTTTCCAACCATGTAGATAACAAGTGACACTTTTTGTTTTTAAGAAGTCAAAAGATATCTTTGAAAATCGAGTGTTTAAAGATGTGTGGTCATGTCAAGGATATTTATAATGGAAACAAATTGTCTTCTAGAAATGTAAACTAGTTGGTATTCTAATGCACATGGTTTGTAAAGGAGTTGACATTGTAATAGACACTAGTATTTGGCATTGTCCTTCTCTAGAAAGAAAGTTGTCTCCACGTTGAAAATGGATAAAAGGATAAAGACTGAAATGTCCAAGTTGGTATATGATGTAGAGTAGTTGGTATTGTGATGGAGATGTAATTGATTTAATTTGATTGATTTTAAAAAATATAATTATAATAAAAGTAAGAAAGAAATTTTATTTAATATAATATAAATATTTTAATAATCATATAAAATATTTTGGTATATATATATATATTTTAAGATAAAGTATTTGTCTATATAAATAAATAAATAAATATAAATGCATGTGAAGTTATTTTGATGAATTTTTTTCATTTATTATTAGGGATATTATGACAATTTGATAAATACAAAATATATGATAGAATAAAAATACCACTTCATTACAAAGGTGTTCAATTGTCACTTTTGAAAAGTAGAAATCATAATGAAATTTTGTTAGTGATAACAAAAGAGCTGATGATTATAATTAACTAAACAAATGACTATTATGTGATGGTGCAAAAGAAACTTGTTGGAAGCACGACACATGAAGATAAGATTGTGTGTTTTAGGAAGTTCAAGTTTTCATTGAGGTGAGATATCTCCTCAAGGAGTATGTAGATGTGGTACCTTTAAAAATGAACATTTGACTTAAGATTGATTAAGTTGATAATGAGTTTTAAAATTGAGACGTGCAAACAATTAGTTTGTAGGATGGACATTTTAAATAAGAATAATTGATTTGGAGCAATTTCGATAATAAAATGTGTTTAAAAATATGAATGCTTGGGCAAGGGTATCTCCATCAGAGCCTTTGTCTCCTCGTGAAGGCCTATCCTTTGTGTCTTTTTTTACAAACCTCCCATGTTATGTATCTCTCTAAGTTCCTTATTGTTTTTTCTCTGTTTTCTGTTGTCCGTCTTGGTATAACAATTTTTATTCGTTATATGGTCTTTTGGACTTGATCTGAATACTTTCAATCTTTTTATTGACTTTGGGATGGGAGGTTTACCTCTAGTTTCTATTGCATTGGTAATTTTTGCTATTTCCTGTAATGTTTTTTTACTGTATCAAACTCTTCCACAAACGTTATAGAAATTAGTGATTTTAACTTTTTTTATTTTTAATGAAAAATGTTGTTTTTTCTTCTCTAAAAATAAAATAAAATAAGTTTAAAATTAATTTTGGACAAACATTTTACATAAATCTAATTTAATTTCAAACATAATTTTTAAAAACAAAATATTTAAAATTAATTTATTGAAAAATATAAAAATAATATATTAATTTATTAAAACATATATAATTAAATATAAACATGATATATACATTAATAAAAAAATCTTAATTAAAAATAATAATGCTTTCCATTGTAATTATGCTAGTATGGGCTCTAATGACTATATATACACAATATAGTTCTAAATAGATCATGATAAACTATAGTTTTGCATCATCCAGAATAAATGATTCCATGAATTCTTTATAATTAAAAATAATAATTTAAAAAACATAAAGTTAAAATTATCCAGAAATATGAACCCATCTCTTGAGAAAAAGGAAAAAGCTTTCCCACAATGATCCCTCTCTTTAGAAAAAGGAAAAAGCTTTCCCACTATCCTTAAATTGATTCTATATCCATGTCAAAAGCATCTATATCCATGTCAATTTTAATTAAATCCACATCCACATTGAAATGTGTGACCCATAACATCCATGTCAATTTTAATTAAATCCACATCCACATTGAAATGTGTGTAAAATTCGTTTATGATCGTAAGTGAGAGGATGTGAATTTGAGAAAATTATAGATGTAGGAGGAGGCCTTTACCCAAAGTGGGTAGAGGAGAAATTAGAGGTTTTCTTAACGATTACAAAACAACATTATAGATGGAACCAAAAATGAGATAATAAAAGGAATATAGAGAAAAATAATTGAAAGAAGTAGGAGGTTAGGTGCATTGTGGCTATAAGAAAAATTATTTTGGAGGTCAAGCATTTCTCAATTAGTGTTTGTCCCATGGTCTTTCTTGACCATGGGATAAGGCCTCCAGTGTTTTGTGTCGTTAAGGAGGGGATGCACAGTTGTAGTCGGATGACTAGATGACGTTGGCTGCACTAATTGGTGTTGGAGAGAAGAGACCCCTTAACTCCTGAAGTGGTGGCTTCAACTACTAGAATGACCCAATCCAACGTGAGCTACCTTAGAATCATTGCAGGTATAGCAATGCTTAAGTGAAGGGTTGTGATGCCTATCGAGTAGAATGTTTCCTTACATTGGAGAGAGTGAGGGGGAATCTGCAATCATGTCCATCAAGGGCGACATAGAGCCTTGAAGCTGCATACCAAGAAGGCTCCCAATGTGTTGGTAGGCCGCCTTGGCATGGTGCAAGTGGAATTTCATGTCCAAGAGGTTTCCTTCCAACAAAACGTTTACGTCCTCCTGGTCACTGAAGTGGTGAGCAAGGAGGTTTCTCAGAGCCCAAATTTGGTCACCCATCGCCCTGAATTATTGAGCCTTTGCATGTGCTACAATTCAACATAAATGCAGGGGGATGTTGCAATAAAAGTGTTCATCTCCTTGCCTATTCCAAGGTGGGAGGGGAGGTCTTCCTCTACTATGACCTCCTCTACGTAGAACACCCCATTTGTGCACCATGCTGCTCTTTAGCTTGACTTCAAATTCCTCACGTGAATCCATGCGTTGGAGCTTAGCTCCCAACTCCTCACCTGAAATTCAAACTCCAACTTGCTTTGGAACGTAACAACTAATTATTGCGAGGGTGATTTGCTTGTGTACTTTGGGCCATATGATATAGCCTTAAGGTCCTCTCGCTATGTGACAAGACGAGTGTTCCAGCTTGTCATTTTCCATAAATTACACGAGAGGGTGGGCTTACCACCACCTTAGTTTTGCAATCCTGAAATGCATAGAAAGGCGAGCCCTTAGTGCCATAAAAGTCCCACTTTGTGTGAACTGGGGAGGGAATTCATGAGGAAAGTTAATGTGTCTGATGTGTCATCCAACACTCAGATCCGAGGTAAATTTTATTTATGTTATTACAAGTCTAGATTTTTTTAAACTCTAGATCTATCAAAACACTAAGAGGGATCAAATCTCTCTAATGTAAACCCTTTTTTTAATGTAAAATTTGAAGAAAGGTTTGTACCTCGAGAGATTTGATCCCTTTAAATTTTCAAACCTCTTTTTTAATGAAAATTTTGAGTAAAGGTTTGCACCTCGAGAGATTTGATCCCTCTCGGTGCTTGATAGATCCGGAGCTAAGATGGATCTAAGCTAATTTAAATATTGATACTTATTAATAACTAATAATTATAATTATTAAATTAATTTTATTTTATTTTTTTAATTTAATTTAATTTTTATTTTTAGGTAATTTGACTGAGTCAAAATTCTTACATAACATAACATCATCTTACAACATCTCTTCCATACTATATTGGAGAGCAACTCTCCCCATAACCAGCCTAGATCCATGTTAACTTCAAATCTACGAACAAATCTCTCACTATTGAGGTGCAAAGAGAGATTTGAGATTTGATATCTCTCAACTCTTGATAGATTTGGAGTTAAGATAGATCTAGGCTAGTTTAATTATTAACCTTTAAATTGACCACATTAGAGAAGAATATCATGGAACAAAACCTTAAGTTAAGAATACCATGAGACAAAACTATAGACTAAAAAATTATATATTTTTTTATTTTTATTTTATTTTATTTTAATTGAATCAAAATGTTAAACTTACAATATCTCTCCATATTAATCCAAAAAACAACTCTCAACACAATGAAATAATTATTTATACAATTTTAAATTTTGAAATGTTTTATATGAATAAAAATTAATTTGATATATGATTTTTTAAATTTCAACAAAAATTAATCATTAATATTATTAAATAATTATAAATTTTAATATATTAAATTTTAACAATTATAAAATTTCATTATACAAATATTTATTTACATAAACTTGTAAATTTAAAATAGTAGTCTTGTTTTAGGATTGAGAGTTAACCATCTTATTGTTGAACTTTTTACCTTCTTACATTAATTTCAGGAGTTTTTTATTGAAGTGGAGGAATTTTCGGGATGATCAAAAGTAGTTAATTAAGAAATCTTGCAGTAGTGTTTAAATCATGTTTTTTATGGTGGAAATAGATTCAACACCATCAAAAATCTTTAGGGCGCCTAAAATATTGAAGTTTGATAGTCTTGCAGCAATGCTTGAATCATGCTTTTGATGATGGAAATAGATTCAACACCATCAAAAATATTTAGAGCACCCAAAATATTGAAGCTTGATAGCTATAACCCGGATTTACAAAAATTCCAATATTTTTTTTTTTAAATATTACCAGAATTCCCATGAGAAAAAAAAACAAACTACGACTTAATTTCATTACTTCATTCATTCTAATCTTTAAGTGTAGAGTGCTCATTTTTGCACCTTGGTACACTCCATAAATATCTAAATCTATATTTATGCTCATGGTTGATATTTGTATTTTTATTTAAATTTAGTTTTAGTGTAATATTAAAAAATGATTATTTTTTTTAATTAAAATATATAACTTTATTTGAAAACAATATTATATTTAAAAGGTTGAATATACATATTCTAAACAAAAATTGTCGGTGTTGAATTCATCCCATTTGTCTTATAAATACCGCGTTATTGTTGGATATTCTATTTGCCTGAAAAAATACATAGAACTTGAGTCGTTATTGAGAGCTTGTTGGTGTTGATATTCTCATTTGTCTTCTGAATACCGATTTATTGTTAAATATTCTATGACCCAAAGTCATTGTTGAGAGTTTTTCATGACATTAAAAACAAAATCTGTTACATAGTCATCATTCAAATAAAGCGAAAATCCATATGGTCGACCTCTTCCCCATAAATGAATATGAGTTCAAAAATGTTCATGAATTCCACAATTCCAAAATTTATTTATTGGTGTTTATTGGTGTTGACATTTCCAAAATTTATTTGGATAGGGAGTTTATTGGTGTTGAGCTCTTTTAGGATGTGATGGAAGGAAAGCCATTCAAAAGCAGCAGGAAGATTTTTTTTTAACTAATCTTATTGTTAGTTTAGTTAATTATCAATTTTGAGTCTTTTAATACTGAGAGTTAGTTGATGTTTTTAAAAGAGGTAATGGAGATGAGAATCTTCAACTCAAATAATTATGTTGGATTGTTAGAACCAAATCCTAAAACATGTTTTACTTATGAAAAATGAGATGGGTTTAAATGAAGGATGACACCAAATCCATATTTGGTTGAGAGTCTTTGTGAGGCACAAACTAAAAATTTTAGGAAATAGTTTTGTACAAAGGAAACATCACAAGGATTATAACCTTTTGCACTTTAGGATCAATTCTATATTCTCTACATAGCTTAGTGATCAAATCCACTGTAATGTACAAATGTTTTTATTTTTATTTTTTGCAGTAAATGGTTTGAATTTCCTGAAAATAGATGATTATATTCTAATTCTCCTAAGTGTGGCCCAGTCGGGCACTAGAAATGCATGACCAAGAAAAAAATTTCAATCTTATCAAAATGTAGAAGATAAGAATCTTCCCATAGTTTCAAAATCCAAAATACTTATGCTAGAAACAAGGCCGCCTAGGCCATTTTTAAACTAAAGATTACAAAATTGAAACATATAAAGTAAACTATAGGAAGTTGAAAGACAATTAAGGGGAATTATATGAGTATGTGGCTTCATTAGGAATGTGCTCCTTGTTTCTACCTGGAGAGCACCTAGTTTATGAGGGATGCCCACATATTTCTCTATACGACCCAACTTACAATCTAGAGCTACCATTTTCTGCTACATGTGATAGAAAGATAGGAAAATGTCTTGCTTGCTTTCATTTTTGTCCACCAAGAATCTCAGAAGTAGGAATTTGAGATGCCAATATATATCCATTGTGTACATATATTGATTATAGCATCCTCGAGCGTGTCTTGCATCAGGAAGCCAATCCAATACTTCATTATCTGTAAGGTACATCTCTTATCTACAGATTCTTGTTCTACCTAAGAAATTTCCTCTTGTACAAGATGAGGAATGAGCTCTCTAAATAGAACTACAAAGATTTCAAATCAACCCTCAATTATGCTTGAGTGCATCCTCATTCTTGATAATATGCCACCCCATGATGTACTCAGGGCCCTTTGACATGACATGTGGACCATTCTTAAAGTAATTTAATACCAATGATAGAAAAAGGTTCCCCTAGGATTGGAGTTGATCCCCAAGAAAATGTTGAATCTATGAGAAGTGCACCCACCAAGGAGAGCCTCTTTTTTTGAAGGAAGCTAGGGACTCTTGTCCTGAAACAATAAGCTTGTGACCTTATGATGGTGGAGAGACCCTCTCTCAAAAGAGAAGTCATTTTCTTCACCTTTATCTGAAATATAAGATAACACCAAACCTATAATAATGATAAATTTAAGTTTTCTTGGAAGGACTGGAATCAAACCTAAACTTAATGTTTCTGAAAACGTTTGTAGGTTGTATGTCTGACCATATGTAGATAGCCTAAACACACTATGTCAGACTTAACGATTTTTTACTTAAGCCCAACCAAGGCACAAGAAAGACCCACATAATTTTGGAAAGGAGATTGTTAGCCAAGGGGCGAGGGAAAGAACTTCTTCTTTCTTTCCTTTCATTGCGATCCCCGTGGGTAGATGCCGAAGAAAATTGGAGTACAAAATAAAAGCCTTTCGTAATATTTTAGAGGCATTGTCACTGTCCACATTAGAAGAATAAATACAAATCTATTTCCATGGGTGAGCCATTGAAAACTTGTCCCCATGCTAATTCTATGTAGCTTGATTCTAGGAAAAGCCATAAAGATAATGATGTGAATTAAATCATTTGATCTAGGAGTTTCTACATCTCCTCACCACTTGATAGTCATTAAATGCATCATTAATGAGCCAAGGTTGAGTGACATGCACATTGGGTGAACAAATATTGTTGTGGGATTTTATATGAACACTAACTATATGAGAATCCTTCGAACAATATTTCTGGAGTCTGAACTGATACATAGTGTTGATTGCAGGAAAATGATTTGAAAGGCTCCCATGTGCCCCTTGAATGCCTTAACATGGACCATTATGGGGGTGTGTTGCCACGTCCCACTAGTATGTGACTTGGTGGGATGGTGGTGATCTAAATCTGAATGTTATTTTTTCTATGCTAATTTCATCTTCAAAATTATAAATAATTTGCTGCTCACTTGCTTTATGTGCATAGGTTTCCTTGGTGTTTGTGAGTGTTAAAATAGGTAAATGTACCGAATTTTATGTTAAATTCATGACAATAAAATCATTAAAAACAAATGTTTAACATCAACAATAACATGTACAAAAAACCATCACAATGATCCATTAACATAGTGTTTAGATGAAGGAGTTCACCCCTCCTGGGCTACATCTCCTTGGTCCAACTTTCATGGCTCGGGCCTCTGTATTAGCTTAAATGTGCACAAAAATGTTGTTTAAATTCACATACTTCTCCTGAAAACTGCTTCAATGTGTTTAGAATGTCCAAATCATTCAGAAATGACTCTTATTGCTCGCAATTTGGTCGAATTTTGAAAAAGTTATGGCCAAAACAGTTTGGCCTAGGAAATCTCCACTAAATATGGAGATGAATCCAGTTAAGGCCACCAAATTTGGGGTTGGCGTCGAATTTGTGGGACTGCCAAATTTTCCGCCATATTAAAATCATAGTTTAATTAAATTTAAGTGGGATTAATATGTGGATAAGTATGGTTTAGGCGCATTAAGCGCATTAGCCAAATCTGAATTTAAGAAATGGATTAGTGCGGTTAAACAATTGGATTAGGGGTTTAAACCCGCACTTAACATAAATCTTGTGCATTAAACATAAATGCTCCATCGTGGTCGTAGTGGAAGGTCATGTGGGGAGAGGGTTGGCCCCCTCCAAATCCCCACTGGATGAACCTTTGAAATTCAAATATATACGTGTGGCTATCTAAGTTAAGAACTACATTATGGTATGTTGGTAAGCCTATCCGCTCACTTGGGGGAGGTTGTGGGATTGAGCCACGACCTCTGCCCTTCCTGTGTGTAATATATTTTTCCATGAAAACCAAGGTTCCGACCTTTGATATATGCGCCATATGAATATTAATCCACCTTGCAATATATAGTCCTCCGACTATATTATATGCGCCCATATAATATATATTTCAAACACCATATGACAAATATGATATTTAAACATTGAAATTCATCCATATAACATATAAAAATTTGGACTTTGAATATAATTGCAATTTGGACTTTGGAACTGGTCCACCAGAGGGGGAACATGGCGGCCCTTGGCTGCACCACGTGTTTGTCTCTAGTTGGACTATTCCAACCTTAATAAAAAAAAATCAAATTCAACCTTAGTATAGATAATAATAAAAAATTCACCATCCAAACTTGACTGACGAATCTTGTAGTGACACTTGTCATAATTTCATTGGGTGAAAATGATAGAATATTCCCAAAATATCACTTTTCTGCTGACTGGGCTGCCATGTCACCATTCTGTCATGTTTTGCAATTATTTTAGTTGTTTAGGAAAACGAAAAACATGCTCTATCTTATTCATCTGGACTTCGTTTTCGACGAAACGAATTGTGTCGGATTCCTGGCGATGAGCTCCTCACTATCGTTCAATTTCCATTCGATTTTGAGCACTTTAATTTTTGATATTTAACATTGTGCACCTGATCATTCCTCCCTACTAGAATCCTTTTGGACCCCAAAATCTCTTTGATTATTGATCATGTGGATGAGGGTACAGTTCTCTCACCCTTCCAGTCTCAATCCACTGAAATTTTCCCATTTTCATCAATTGGAGCTTTTCACACAAACTAAGATTTTTCCTCAACTCTTATGACCCTCTCTTTCTGTTGTAGACGTTGTCATGCTGCAATTTCCTTGAATTTGCAGAGCAGCAAGTTGTTCTTATAGAAACAAACTTGTTCCTACCTCGGTCATCAATCAAAGGAAACTTTAAAATTGTCTCACCTCGCACACTGTCATCATGTCGATTCTTAACTTATCTTGTTTTGTACTTGCCTCGACCCTTGACTAAGTATCGTCGCCACTGCCATGTACCCTTAGGAAACCAAAAACAAGAACTTTTGGAACCCATGCCTTCTTTGTCAAATTTATTTGGGGCTTCCCTTTGACCTTTTCACTCTCTTGCACCGATATCTTGTTTCCAACACTGATGTTGAATGCCACAAGTTTTTCACATCTTGTTCACCTCCTTTCAAAGGAAACTTGTTAGAGTCTTGAAACATCTCATTACAAGCATAAGAAAATTTAATGAAATCAACTTGTTCATTCGATGCATCTTTCTGAAAGGCTTCATTCAAAACATCTCTATGTTTTATCATTAACAAAGTCAAATTTTGACTTTCATTCACTATCCTCTTTATTTCTCCTGCATGTATAAGAGACAAACTTGTCTTCTGCTTATGCACTCTAACTATGTACTCAATTCCATATTTAAACAAGTGATACTTATTCTCATGGTGATGAAATACTGCTTTTCTATCATAAATATAAGGACTTCCCAAAACAATACCTGATATCTCAAGTGGCACCATATCAAGTTCAACTTCATCAAAAAAGTTTGAATTGATGGTGAATCTTAGTATGAACTTCCTTGTTACATGCAAGTTTGCATTCTTGCATATCCAACCTAAAGGATAAGGTCTTGAATGTCTAATAGTTTCAAGGTTTAGCCCCTTAACTAAGTCTTCGGAAATTCGATTAGCTTGAGACCCACTGTAAAAAAGTGTGTCTATCTTGGTATGTTTAGAAATGTCTCTAGTATGGAAAAGTTCAATTCTTGTATATTCATCTTGAGTTACATTGGAAAAATTTGAAGAAATAGTACTTTTTATGTTCTTACCTTTCAAGCCCATTGTTGTAACCATTGTTTCATCTCATGAATCTGAACCTAAGTCATGTTCAATGATAGCAACAATTTTCCCCTTTTCTTTGGCTTTTAGTTTGTTTGGCTTCAGATTTGGATGAAGTTTCCAACAATGGTCTTCATCATGGCCATTCTTCGAACAATGTTTACATGTGAGTTTCTCTTTCTCTCTTTTTATAGAGCTATTTCTCTTTCCTCTTCCATAAAACTTGCCATTTCCTTTACCCTCACTATCACTTTTCTCATCTATATTCTGTTTCCCTCTTGCTTCTAAATGTGTGGCTTGAACACAAACCTCATCTAAGTTTGTGGGATTGAACATGAGAATAGTGTGTCTAAGGTAACTGTGCAAACCCCCAATATAATTTAATAAATTTTCTTGAGAATACAAATTAATACCCAAAATAAGAGCTCTTCTCCTAAATTCATAAGTATAATCTTGCACACTTTTCCCTTTCAAATGTCTAAAATTTTGCCAATCCATAATGTATTTTTTCATGTAAGCTAGAGGATAGAATTTCCTTTTAATGGAAGCAATAAAACTCAAACAAGACATTGAGATATTACCGTAGTTTCTAATCTCTTCTTGTGTCCTTTATTCCCACCATACAAGTGAAGATCCTTCCATCCTCAAGGAAGCCAATTGAATATTTATGTCATCTTCATGAAGGTTATGAATTCTGCAATACACCTCCAATTAACAAATCCATTTAGCCAGCCTCTCTGCATTTACCTCGCCATTATACATTGGAAGCTCAAATTTGACATCAAGTTTGTGTAAGGAGATTTTCCTTTTGTGGCTTTTGAGTGAGTATGGGTAGTTTTTGTGGTGGAAGTGGAAGATGATGCTGATGGAGATGATGAGGATGATGAAGATGAATATGGTGGATATGGAGGAGGCTTTCCTCCACTTCCCTTTGAACCTTTCTCTTCATCCTTCTTGTCTTCTGGGGTTCCCTCTCCATGTGGATACTTAGAATTCTCTCCAAGAATACCGATGTCCCTCTCTTCAAAGAGGATCCTAACTGTTAGTGTGAATTATAATCGCAAGCGTATGAAAAAAACTCACTTTAGTTGTGAATAACAAACATCCCTAATGTCAAAGATGGTTGTCAATTTCCTTAGATCTGTAGTTACTTATCAGAATAAATGCTACAGAAATCTAGATCTATGCAGTTAAAGACATTAAATAGAAAATAAAAGCAAGAGTTGTTCAATGCATCCAATTAACAAGACAATAATGTTTTTTAAAGAATTTTTGTATTATGACACCTGGGAAGGGAACATAGAAAGATGTTACCAGTCCCCCTCAATGGGATGGATTCTTGTATGTCCTCGGTGCTTCAAATCTAATATCTCTCTCTCTTGATGGTGCAGAAAACCCAGACAAAAATGGAACTCAAGGGGAGCTCACAAGCAAAAAGGTAGAAAAATATGATAATGATGGAGGATCAAAGTCAGACCAAAAGTATAGATCTAGAGCGATATTTAGGCAACAAAAGGTAGTGAATGAATGGAAAAACCCTTCTATTTATAACAAAATATTGAGTTAGTCTAGATATTGGTGCATAATTAAAATATTATTAACCAAATATAGATTCAACTTTTATGGAAGATTTTATTATTTTTGTTGGAGGGAAAAAGAATTTGAATTTGGTCAAATCCCTTTATTTATAAATAACAAATAAATAGATGATTTATTTATTATTTTAAGAATGTGGTTGAGTAATAATTAAATAAATAATGATTTATTCAATTATTTATAAATGATTTTGTCAAATTTAACAAAGAAAATTATTTAAATAATATTTTAAATAATTATTCTTAGAAAATAATAAAATAAATAATGATTTATCTAATTAATTTTCCTGTTTTGGGTTAAATATGAGCAGGAATATTAATTAAACTGTTGTTTAATTAATTATCCCTTGAGGAAAATCAAACAAATAAGGATTTATTCAATTATTCCTCATGGGGTTTCCTGTTTAAACCATAAACATCTTAATAAATTATGGATTACTAAGTTATTTTTAATAGTGAAAGCAATTTTACTTGGGTAAAATTGGTCTTACATGGTGTACTTTGGTCCATCTAATAGTAACAGATTAGATGACCAAAAATTGGTGTAACAGATTTCCCCCCAGCGTGCGAGCATTAGGAGCTAATCGTATGACCGAATTGCATTTTAAGAACTCAATCACTAAACACCGAAAGGGGAGTCAGAGAGAGAGAAATATAAGGTAGACTAAAACGCTAGAGGAGAAGACCTTGAGCAGGAGAGACTTTCAGGTGTGACAAGTCTCTTTTATGAGTGAGTACCTATTCTACATGAGGCGGGGGAGGCATACCTATGCCTTCCAAGATAACAAAGTACAAAGAATGATGTGTCCAACAAACAAGGGATTGAACTATATAGTACATGCTGGCATAAACATGGGCCAGATAAAAACATGATAATGGATCCCACATACATACTGTGTCTGGGACAACAACCAATACTTATACAATAATATCTGAGTACATGAGATATAAGTACAACCAAAGAGGCCCTGTAAAACAGGAAAGGGCTCTGAAAATTTGAATGATACATGCAAACTAAAGATGTGTTGCAAGCGGCTGAGGCCGAAACCATCAAATCTATGGAGCTGCATCAAAGGCTGTAGTAGAGAGGTCATCCGGGCATGTGGGGGGCTACCTGAAGGGCCACCCCCTCATGAGGTCTGAAACATCTCACACACACCCGGGAATCACCAGTACCATCTATTGCATCACTGAACCATCAATTATACGAATCTCGATCATGCCATAAGGAGATGGAACTAAATTCAAAGGGTAATAAAGATTCCCTTTGCTTGATTTGAGGCACCGAACAAAAGTGGAAGCTGGAACCAAGGTACACCTCCCTCTAGACTTGTCTTCTAGAATGAATAAGCTGATGTTGACAGAAGGAGGTCTGCCATAGGTGAGTCAATAAGGGATCCTCAACTAAGGCATGAGAGATAAGGGATAATGGTGGAATGGGGGGTACTGAGTAGCGGGCTGACGACTTCCCTTGTTAGAGCATAAAGGGCATGGATGACCTGGCAGCTACTGACTCGACACCAGAGGGGATACGGGACAGTATGACTGAAGGAAAAAATGTGCGACACAAGAGAGGAACAAAGTAGGACTGTGGTGGGAGATAAAGGGACTCGGGGCAAACTCCATGGACGCGATGATGACTCAACTCGGATGCTCTAAAAAAGGGCGACTCGACGATGCTGCCACACAGAACCGATCCGGTGGGGACGATAAAAACATGAGTACAAGATGGTTACTCATGATGAAAATTGACACGAGCATGGACAAGTATGAAGGCAAAGTGGTGCCCCAAGTACAAGTGTTGCAAGTGAAGAAATTCGATTTTGAGGAGTGGTGAAGTGACCCTTCTTGGAAAAAATGTGTCTGGGCGAAGTTTCAAATCACAAAACATGAAAGGATACCCAGTTGAGAGTTCAGTGAGATCTTTCCAATGGTGCTGATAGTTTCTCAAACCAAGCTACAGTTTCATCGCAGTTGGCGAAAGAAAAATATGGGGTGTTTCTTTTAATAAGGCATTTTCCCTCCAATTTGATTCATTTACAAGTGCAACTATTGTGAATGTAGAGAGGAGAAAAGGCCCTAAATCTTGCGGCGATCATAGCGGACAAACCGATAGTTGGAATCGAGATCTGTTAGTTGCTGGTAAGAGGCCTAACGAATAATATTTAAATTTAGTGGATTAAAGTTTCATATTAGGAACCCAGAGCTCAAGAACAGACCATGTCACACTTTTTGGGGTCTATTCTGCGACCTGGGTAGTAGGTACTGAGCAGAAAACCGTGACCTATCTCAGGAGATGACCTGAAAAGTGTAACCTGTCAAAGAAAGGGATTTTCAGTGCTATTTTTGGATGAGAGATGGGATTTTTATGGTTGAGAGGCATAGGTGCCCCCAAGCATGTTGTGGTAATGCCAAATGTATTTAGAAAAGTGGAATCTAAACACATTTTTATGATGTGGTTTGCCATTTGTTATGGTTATATTCTGAGGGAAGAATGGATAGATGCAGTTCGAGAAAGGGAATGGAGGATTACCAATCTATTTTGGTACTGCATATATGAAGAAAATAGACTAAATTTTTAGGTTCACATACATAATGTCACTATCCCAAAGAGTGGATTTGGATATAGTGAACTGGTGCTCACCTAGAAAATATAGAGGTTGGTCAACAACAATTTCTAAGGGACTGGGTTGTTGATGTAAGATGAAGGAATGATGAGGGGGATCATCCCTAGAGTGATTTGAAGTGATATGGGAATTTAGAGGTTCTTCTAAATGGGGAAGAATAATGGTACTAGCGTCAACACTACCAGATGCATTAGGAGAGTTGTGGAGAATTTCTTCTCCTGGACTCTCACATATGGGTGTCCCTTAACAAAACGTTGGGTGTCAATGTAATGACCACAAGGTGTATGTGGTTCGAATGCATGGTTTTGATGTAAGGGGGGATAGATAAAGTCAGGGGTGGTAAATTCTTCCATAATGTCGTCATTGCAATATAAGATGGGGTGACTGGTGGAAGAAAGACCACTTGATGTCACGAAGCTACCTAACTCATCATGATGAGAAGAGAGGTTCGCATGTCCATCATCATGGAGGGTGACCAAAAAACAAGTAGATGAAGGATCCACCGATGTTGAGCCTAGGGTGATCGCTGAAGGGAGGTTAGGTGAAACATAAGGGGAAGTACCAGAGGGGTCTTCTACCGTGGGTCTCATAGATGATGATAGGTAGAAAATGGTGGCCGAAGGCTTCGTCATCTCGACATATGGAGGGGGAATGTCAATGGGAACAAGTGTGACCTCTGGTTCTGTCGAAGCAAAACTCGCAAATAAGGGAGAGGTGGACTCATTGCAATTGGCCTCGAATTAGTGGACCGCTTCTAAAGAGGCATGGTAGTCGTCGAGGCGGGGAAAAAGGTGGGTATAATGGCCATGGAAATCACACAAAGCACAAGGATGATTTGTGCACAAAGTCTTGAGTTTCAGGACCGAATCGGGTAAAGTGACATTTACTTTTGGGATATCAAACTCTGGAAACTCTTCGTTGACCATGATCTTGAGACGAGGCAATTTGGGACAGGTATGGGTAGCATGACCGAAAATATCACACAAGGCACACCAGGTTGTACGCTTTGGAGGCTGAGGATGGGTAGGGGTTTTTTAGGAAGCCTTGTCTTCAGGTGCCTTTTTGCAGGTTTTTCCACACTCACTCAAAGCTTTCACAATAGGAGTAGGTTCCTGTTGAGATGGATGAGGCACAGAAGCAAAGGGAGGGGTCATGGCGACCAATTGGACCAAGGTCAAAGCAGTATAATGTTTGGACTGACCAGGTGGGATAGTGGTTGGGGGATCAATGTACCAGAATGGGATCCCTAGGTTCATGTTAGGAAGAGACCAGGTAGCCATGACAGGTACTGAAAATAGGAGTCTTTTTATACTCCGGGTGAGACAATGGTAGGAGGTTTGACTATTTTTTTATTGGCCACCGAAGAGATGATGGACTCAGGGGAGGTCTGAGACTTCGGTTCGTCATATGTCAACTGGTCGATGGTGACAATATTTCCATTGCGAGGAAAGCACATCTTACGGTGAAACGCTGATGGGACAATAGAAATCACATAAGTGTAGCTATGACACAATAGAATGTTGTAATATAAGGGGGCATTAATGAGTTTTATGTCAACACAAATAGTCTTGCCTGCAAGAGTAATAGGAAAATTGTGAAACATGCCAAGGGGTTGGGAAGAGTGGCCATCCCACGCTCGGAGGGTGACAGTGGAAGGGGATAACTTAGTAGATTCAAGTTTCTTCCAAACTGAAGCGGACATCACACAAGTAGATGCCCCCTCGTCAATGATACAATGAGAGACGTTGGCATTCCAGATCTTGAAAGGGATTTGGAAGGCGACGAAGGCAGGAAGGGGGGGATGTTCTTACCGGTCAACATCAAAGACAATCAAATGATCATCTAAAGGATTCACAACGCCCATGGAAGTTAGTATATCTTTTCATTGTGAAGGGAACAACTAGAGGACTTCTAGCGTTGACATGGTAGTAGGGGATTGCGCTAAGTCATCTACTATACTATACGAATGGGCAGATTTACCAGAAGCAGTGTTTCGCCTTAATGGTCCCTTGGGGATCTTGGTATGAACCTCTTCCTTAGGCTGAGGGATCATTAAAGGACCATTGGGTGTCAAAATAGGCTTTGTGGGACCTGAAGAGGGGGGCTCGGGGGCAGACATAGCGGGGGGCTTGTTGTACTGAAAGGACCGAGTCTAAAGGTTGAGGTCAATGGTAATGGGTTGGTAAAAGTTCATAATGAGAATATGATAATCGGAGGTACCAGATGGAGGAGTTTGAGTGGCTGCCTAACTTTCGGGGGGTTGGGTAGCCACGAATCCTTGCTGGGGGAAAGGATTGGTAAGCACAGTCAGTTGGATAGGGGCAAAATTGGGAGGAACCGAAGGGGAGGCTTGTTGTCCTCGGGATTCTACTTGAGCTTCCCACATCTGACGCATCTGAGGTAAAATAATACAATCATGGGTGTAGTGACCATATACACTACAACAAGAATAATGTTTGTTCGTGCAAACAGGCCTGTCCTGCTTGGGTTGAGTGCCCTGTTGCTGGGTTATTGTGTTAGGTGCATTCCCTTGGCGATTGTTTCCTGGATTACCTGGGGAATATTGATTTTGGTTGCCTTTCCTCTTCTTTTTGGAAGTATGAGGATTAGTCGCACCCTGCTGTGCATACACCTGACCCTGGGGGGTGGTGGCTGCTGTTGTGGGGGTTGATAAGGCAAGGGAGTTGAGGTGCTAATGCCGGAGGAGCTGGAGCACCAGGTTGCAGATACAGATAATAAGGAGGTTGAGCGACATTGTGGTAAACAGGTTGGGCAAAAGCAGGCCCTGGCATCGGAGGATGCAGTTGGGAAAATGTGTGAGGCATGTCTTGTCCTGGATACATGCTGTTGGGAGGGGGAAAATTGCTAGAGGAGTTGGCCCCTCCCTGAGGGAAACCATAACCCATGGGAGGATAAGTGTACAAATGAGAAAGGGATCCAACGATACCGTCAATGACATGGGATGCCCTCGGTGCGTTGGCACCACCGAGTCTAGGGAGACAAGGTAAAACGATATAAACATAACCATACTGTGCGTAGATCAGTTCACATTTCAACCCAATCTGGAGGGTAGTTTCCTCATTCTGAGGGAAGTAAGATGTGACATATTTTCCAATGGCAAGGAAAATGGATCTGATAATTTATTCCATGAAGACACGATCTTCGAAGGTAGGGGCTTGACATAGGATTTTTCTTCTCTGCCATTCTTGGACATGATCAGATAGGTGGGTCACAGAAGATTGGCGGAAAGAGGTCAAGAGTTCGATACCGGTGTCATAGCGAATGGGAAGTTGGAAGTAAGACAGAAAATCCCGAGCAAGAGTCATAAAAGTAGTATGAGAGGCAGAGGTCTGGTTGGCATACCACTTGGAAGCTTCTCCAGTAAGTGTACACTGGAATAACTGAAGATGGACGAAGTCATCGGTGATGGATTTAGACGAACATCACAGGTGGAAAGAACGAACATGGTTGGTAGGGTCCTCTCTAGCAAGACCTTCAAACTTGGGGATGTATGAAGGGAGCTTGGTTGGCATAGCAAGCCAACCAGAATCATGGTGTATGGGGTCATTAATCAACTATCTAAAATCGGGAAGACTGAGGCCTGCCATATAAGGGAGGAAGGGAGCAGTCGAAATAGTTCTTGTTGGGGCCCCACTAGTGGTATTCCCAGCATTAGGGCTAGGGCTACCACCAGAGTTAGGTTCTGAACCAGACATGGTGAAGGTGACAGTAGGAGAGCCGGGGATAGAACCAGAAGGGGAACCTAATGAACCATAAGCAGAGTCAGAATAGGGAGTCGGTGGAGGAAGAACTCGAACCCTACGCGGAGGAGTAAGTCTTCCTACCAGAAACTGAGGATAAATGCTTAGGAGTCTACAGGATAAACACCTTGGGGGCACAATCATGGAAAATAGAAATGGATCATAGAAGGAGGAGAGACTAACAAGGGCAAGGAGGTGTAGGATCAAATGATTACAATTTCGAAACAAGGGCGGGGAGGTGCGAGATCAATTGATTACAATGTTATAGTCTTGGACTGGCGGTGTAAACCAGGTGCAGTTCACTTAAGGTGTGTGTATGTGATAAGTGTGTTGATTTTAATTAATCCCAGACGTGTGTAGAGGAAAAAGAAAAAGATGTTGTATAACTGTAAATAAATCTGAAAATGGCAGTAAAGTAAACTGAATATTACAGAAAATAAACAGCTAAAGATGCATCAATTTAAACCCAAGGAGGAGGGCTTCCCAATAACTAGTCTATGGGTGGGTGAAATCTAGTAAAAACACACAAAATGGCCAACGGATCTAAATTCGAGAGGGACAAGGATCTAAAGGTCAGATCTGCTAGAAATAGGTGCAAAAAACAACAAAAAACCAAAGGGAAAAGTGCTACAAAAAATGTGGTGAAAGGCTACAACCTGAAGGGAAATGGAGGGGACCCTAAAGGAGGACCAAAAAAAACTGAAAAGAGGTGTTTTGGGTGGATGAATAACCAATATGAAATAGATATGAAAGTATAGGTTCAGATCTGAAAAATGGCTGAAGACACTGAAATCTCAGACGACCTGCTTCAGCTAAAATCCTCCTAGAAAGGTAGAAGCGTACTGAATCCCTGAGGAACTTGGTTCCTACTTTAAAGAGTAAAACTAAGAAATTACAGGTCCAAGATGGGCAGAGAGGGAGGTCAGACAACCCTGAACAGTGGCCCAGAAAAATTCCCGCAAAAAGTACAGGTCGCAGATTCTGACCTATTTTCAACTGAGATCGCAGGTTTGAGGTTGTTTTCTACATCCTGAAGTTTGACGTCGTAGGTTTTGGCCCAAAAAGTGCGACCTGCACTTATGGCCATCTTGGGAGTAGGTTCCAGAAAAAAGTGTTGTCTCAGCTACAGCTGATACCTGTCACATGCGCAATAGGCCCAGAAAGACATGGAAGTTAGAATTTTTACTTTTTTAGGGTTTTAAAGATTAAAAACAACATCAATAAATGCAAAATAAGAAGCTGAAGAAAAACCCTAGGGGTTGAAGCAGTTGGTCATGCAGGGATCTGAAAAACGACAACGATCGTAATTATAAACCCTTGTGGAGTCGCTAGTTGTTAGTGTGAATTCTAATCGCAAGCGTACAAAAAAATCTCACTTCAGTTGTGCATAACAAACAACCCTAACATCAAAGATGACTGTCAATTTCCTTAGATCTGAAGTTAGTGATCAGAATAAATGCTACAGAAATCCAGATCTATGCAATTAAAGACATTAAACAAAAAATAAAAGCAAGAGTTGCTCCATGCATCCAATGTACAAGACAAGAATGTTTTTTAAAGAATTTTTGTATTATGACACCTAGGAAGGGAACATAGAAAGATCTTGCCAATCCCCCTCAATGGGATGGGTTCTTGTATGTCCTTAGCACTTCTGATCTAGGATCTCTCTCTCTCTTGATGATGTAGAAAACCTAGACAAAAATGGAACTCAAGGGGAGCTCACAAGAAAAAATGTAGAAAAATATGACAATGATGGAGGAACAAAAGCTCATCAAAAGTATAACTTGTTTAACTTTAGAAACAAAGGTAGAATGAATGAAAACTTCTCTATTTATAACAAAATATTGGAGTTAGTTCAGACATTGGTGCATAATTAAAATATTATTCACCAAACTAGATCCAACTTTTATGGAATATTTTATTATTTTTGTTGGAGGGAAAAAAGAATTTGAATTTGGTCAAATCCCTTTATTTGTAAATAATAAATAAATAAATGATTTATTTATTATTGTAAGAATGTGGTTGAGTAATAATTAAATAAATAATTATTTATTCAATTATTTATAAATGATTTAGTCAAATTTAACAAGGAATTTTATTTAAATAATATTTTAAATAATTATTCCTAGAAAATAATAAGATAAATAGTGATTTATCTAATTATTTTCCTGTTTTGAGTTAAATATGACCAGGAATATTAATTAAACTCTTGTTTAATTAATTATCCTTGAGGAAAATCAAACAAATAAGGATTTATTCAATTATTCCTCATGGGGTTTCCTATTTATACCATAAAAAACTTAATAAATTATGGATTACTAAGTTATTTTTCACAGTGAAAGCAATTTTACTAAGGTAAAATTGGTCTTACATGGTGTACTTTGGTCCATCTAATAGTAACAGGTTAGATGACCAAAAATTGGTGTAACACTAACCCTTTCAGTCAGTTCATAGAAAGCCTTCTTGTATGCTTCCTCTTCTGAAAGACCTTCAGTCTCTCCAAAACCTGACATGATGGTTATGGATTCAAGCTCAGCTTCTGGTGCAACTTGTACCTCTTCAATCTCAACTAGTGATAAAACTTGAGGTGCTTAAAGTGTAGTTAGGAGTGAAAATTTGGGTGGAGATGGTGCCCTTTTGGCTCTCCTTCTTCTTGTACTAATATCAGGGCTTGTAAAGAACAATTTCCTTTCTCCTCTCCGCAACTTTAACCTTGTAAGCATCACAAATTTGCAACCATTAAAACCCTATTTGCACAAACTTAAGAAATTCAAGCAAATCATCTTTGCAACCATGGGCTCTGATACCACCTTGATCTGAATTTGAATGTTAGTTTTTCTCTGCTAATTTCATCTTCATAATTATAAATAATTTGTTGATCACTTGCTTTATGTGCATAGATTTCCTTGGTGTTCGTGAGTGTTAAAACATGTAAATGTACTAAATTTTATGTTAAATTCATGAGAATAAAATCATTAAAAACAAATTTTGAACAACATCAATTGCATGTACATAAAATCATCACAATGATCCATTAACATAGTGTTTTGATGAAGGAGTTCACCCCTCCTGGGCTACATCTCCTTGGTCCAACTTCCATGGTTTGGGCCTCTGTATTAGCTCAAATGTGAAAAAACATGATGTTTATAGTCATCTATTGCTCCTAGAACCTGCTTCAATGTGTTCAGAAATTCCAATTCATTTAGAAATGACTCTTCTTGCTCTCAATTTGGTTGAATTTTGCAAAAGTTATGGCCAAAACAGTTTGACACTAGTTAAGGCCACCAAATTTGGGGTTGGCACCGAATTTTGGGGACCGCCAAATTTTCTGCCATATTAAACTCGAAGTTTAATTAAATTTAAGTGGGATTAATCTGTGGATAAGTATGGTTTAGGCGCATTAAGCGCATTAACCAAATCCGAATTTAAGAAATGGATTAGCGCAGTGAAACAACTAGATTAGAGGTTTAAAATCACACTTAACATAAATCCTGCGCATTAAACATAAACGCTCTGTCGTGGTCATAGTGGAAGGTCATATGGGGAGGGGGTAGGTCCACGGGGCTAGCCCCCTCCAAACCCCAACCGGATGAACCTTTGAAATTCAAATATATATGCATGGCTATATAAGTTAAGAACTACATTGTGGTATGTTGGTAAGCCTATCCGCTCGCTTGGGGGAGGTCGTGGGGTCGAGCCCTGAACTCTACCCTTCCTATGTGTAGTATATTTTTCCACGAAAACCAAGGTTCCGACCTTTGATATATGTGCCATATGAATATTAATCGACCTTGGCATATATAGTCCTCCGACTATATATTATATGCGCCCATATAATACATAGTTCAAATAACATATGACAGATATGATATTTCACATTGAAATTCGGCCATATAACCTATAAAAATTCAGACTTTGAATATAATTGAAATTCGGACTTTGGAACTAGCCCAATAGAGGGGGCACATGGCGACGACGCCTGGCTGCACCACGTGTCTGCCTCTAGTTGGACTATTCCAACCTTAATTAAAAAAAAATCAAATTCGACCTTAGTATAGCTAAAACAAATTTCACCATCCAAACTTGACTGACGAATCCTGTAGTGAAACTTGTCACAGTGTCATTGAGTGAAAATGACAGAATATTCCCAGAATATCCCTTTTCTTCTGACTAGGTTTCCATGTCACCATTCTGTCATGTTTTGTATTTTTTTTAGCTGTTTAGAAAAATAGACAACATGCTCTATCTTCTTCATTCAGACTTCGTTTTCGATGAAACGAATTGCATCAGATTCCTGGCGACGAGCTCTTCGTTGTCGTTCAGTTTCCATTTGATTTCGAGCACTTTATTTTTTGATATTTAACACCAAGCACCTGATTAGGTGGGCAACACAACCCCCACCATCTCTCGATCCAAACACCCCATCCGAGGATGTTTGAAGAAGTATTTATTGAAGTAAAAATGTTATTATCTTTGGACCACCATATGATGTTTTACAAGGATGCATGGGAAAGCTTCAAATTGTGAGCAATATTGCGCTCACTCCAAACATTGAGAGAATGAGATAAATTCTCTTGTGCCCAAAAAGACAGAAAACCAAGCTTGGTTGAGATATTGGTAACCACTTGCATTATACAACAACAAAAAAATAAAAAAATATGAAATGAAGTCATTGATGAACTACACAAAACATATTTGTTGGATCATTCCTAACATCTTTTGGTAATGTTATTTCATATGAGTATTCAAAACTAACCCAACAAACTAATTTACATTTTAGAAAAACATGTATTAAAAATATTTAAATTTAAATTTATGTTATATTTTATTTTTATTTTTATTTAAAATAATATTACATACATTTATATATTAAAAATTTCAAAATAATTTAATGTTTAAATTGTAATTAAGAATAATATCTAATTTATATATGAAATTAAAATTAAATTCTATGTAAAAGTATATAATCTTATTATTATAGTTTGAATAGTGGTAATATTTGATTGGTTTTATTTAACATATATTAAAAAGGGAAAATCTACTTTTCCATATAAATTATTAAGCTATAAGCATGCTTTTTAAATTATATATAGTTTCATAAATAATAACAAATTATAATTATTTTTATAGTTAATCAACAACTTAATTATAATATATTTTATCAATTTATATTAAAAGAATGTTAGCAGTATTTTTATTTCAAAATGGAAAAATATTGAAAAATCTAAAAATGCTTGATTATGAGCAAGTTCAAAATAAAAAGTTTCATTTCTTATGAGATAATGTTGAGTGAAACAAGAGTAATTCTCATAAAAGTAATTGCTATGGTGCGTATTATAAGGTATCTAAAAAGAATTAAGCAAATAGGAGGAGGTAGATAGTCGAAAGTTATATTTAATGAAGGTATGAGTGAAAGAAAGAAATCATGGATGAGACAAAACAACAAATGGATGAAAAAATGGAATATTTACCTTAATGCATGTCCCACAAATAGCAAAGAGTTAAATAATTTTGTGCTCGAGAAGTTTCTTAAAGGTATATGGGGAAAAGAGTTGGGTAGAAAGAAGAAGTATTATGTTGAGGAATTCAACCTCACTTGTGATCTCCAACAAAAAGAGTACATTGGAGCTAGCATTATGTGGAGAGCGAAGATTCTTATTACTCAATTAAGAACTAACTCACGTCAACTTCGGTGTGAAATGAGACGGTGGAAGAGACCTAAAGAAACTTGGGAAGCAAGGGTATGTACATTTTGCACTTGTGGGGTAGTGAAATCAGAAAAACATTTCATTTTGGAATGCAATGCTTTCAGAGACATCAGGGACAGTTACCGCAACATGTTAGCGTCAATTCCGTGGCATTCTCTTTTCAGTGAGGGAACTGTTAGAAGGTTGGGTCAGCTCATCATCAATTTTAGTAAGAAAATGATTGAATTACAGAAAGAAAAAAACAAGGACATTGGTAGTCCCATAGACTATTTTTAGTCTCGTGGACATTAAAATATCATTCATTCATTCATATTTTTTTATGGTGGAAATGGATTCAACACCGTCAAGAACTTCCGGGAAACCCAAAATCCTGAAGTTTAATAGCTGTAACCCAAATATTCAAAAAATTATGCCAGATTTTGTCGCTAAACTTCCTCCTCTTGAAAATAGGTGAAGTGTTCACCCTAAACGTCGAACCCTTCAATCATTTTACACAAGATTCCAAAAATTCTCAACTACATTATGTATTTGACTAAGACTACAAACCAATTAAAATTAATTACCAAATATTACGCATCTCAGTCATCTTTAACTATGAAATGTGCAAAGTCAAAAGGTAATATTAAACGTCTCAATCTCGAAAAAAGGAAAGGGAGAAAGAGAAGATTAGTTTATATATTAAAATATGGTGCAATACCCAACCGTTTGACAAAATAAAAAAATTAAAGTATGGGGAGGGAGAATTCTTGAAAAAGTGTTAAAGACTAACGGTATTGGGTGATTTAATATCTACTCATGGCCTTATCATTTCACTTGATTGTGACGTTTCATTGAGCTGCTGTTTGTTTTTGATGGCAACTGCATTTATTTTTAATATTTTATTTAAAGAAGGGAGGGAAATAGAAGAGGGAGGGGTTGAAGATAGGTCAGTTTAGTTTTTTTTAAGCTTTGAGTGGAGAGATTAAATCTTTTTACATCTTAAAATATTTGTATTTTAAGAGTTAAGAAATATTTAAGATAAATTTAGGGTGGTTTAATCCTCGTCAACAATAATCAATTAAAAAAAGAGTTAAGATGGATCTAGGGTGGTTTAATTCCCACACCAACAAGAATTAATTAAAAAAAATAGCGTAGAATTTTTATTTCAACATATAGTTATTTTAATTTTATTTCAAATTTACCTTAACTACCCAACACAAATTGATAAAAAAAAATACTAACTTAGAATTTTAATTTTAACATAGGTTTATTTTTATTTTATTTTATTTTGATGGAGTCAAAATGTTTACATAATATCACATAACATAACATAACATAACCTTACAACACTTCTTCCATAAAGTAGTGCAATTATTTAAGGTAGGGTTTATAATTTGGAATAATGAAGTGATATGTTTTTTATTTAACATTTAATGTAAATTTTTAAATAAAAAATTGTTATCTCAATTTTTCACATGAGAAACGCTGTGGCTGTTTTTTCCAGAATAAACTAGTTTCTATCTAATTATTGAGGGGTTTTCGCAGTGCATTATATTAGATATCATTTTTTGGGGGGATTCAAGTGCGTTAAGTAATTCATTTATGACCATTTCCATGAGAGATAGTCGTAATTGGCTAATTTCTCATGATTTTTGAATAGTCCACTTAACACTCATTGCATCGGGTGATTATCTTCTAAGATTTATTTTTAACATGATTAAATAATTGTCACATGTGATTTATGATAAATATATTTTTTTTCAAAATAAATTAGTTTTTAATTTTTTTATTTTTAATTTTTTTATTTGAATTCAGGCTTCTGTGATCCATAGTTATTTTTCAGAGATCTTTCGATGATAATCACATGAGACAAAAATTTGTCGACGTGTTTCGAACCAACCAGTGTGATTCATATTCAGGACTAGATCAATTTTATTTTTCCAGAATAATTTAGGTTTTTTCCTTTAAGATTTATTTTTAATATGATTAAATAATTTTCAATTTATTATGTATAAAAGACCTTTTTTCACGACATTTTTTATAGTTAATTTTAATAAAAATTATATAGATATTTTTATAAACTTGAGTTTAAATTGTTTAATCTGCATAATTCGAGTGCCCCAGGGAGTTTTCAGGGTGCTGAATCTATTTATGCATTCAAAAATGTATTTTAAACAATAAAAAATCTTGAAGTTGTATTGCGAGATTTTGGTGAATTTAGACAAAAAAATTTATTTTGTAAATAAGTTAGACTAAGACTATTTCATTTATCTAATTAGTCCCTGCCCTTTCAGGGTTGTAGGAACTATTGCAATCATTTTTTTTAGCGCTATTAGTTGACACAGAAATTGAAGAAATCATTTTATGTTTTAAGAAAAGTTTTTTTTAGATTTAGATGATTATTCCTTTCCATCCAATAAAACATGTTTCCATCTTATTTGGCACCATATCCAAGCGATACTAATATATTAAGTAAATTCAAGATCGCTAATGTAGGACTATGTCATAAATTCGGGATCACTATTGTAAGACCGAGACCGTAATGGTAGCTTAATGCTAACATTAATTATGAGGTATTTAATGTTTTCTGACATCTCATTTTGTGAGACAAGCCTATATCTTATCTTAGAGAGGTGTTCTACATGAGGGTGCCACAAGTGGCAAGCAAAGAGGGCACAAGTGGCGAGCATAGAGGGCATCGACATAAGGACTTTGTTGGTTTTGGTTCGCTATGAAAGTAATCACTTTGCTCGCTCTGCATTTATTTATGGTTCTTAAATGAAAATTCTGCAACTTGCTGGTGCATAACAATCTCCATATCCATTCGCTTCAAGACAAGAACCAGGGAATTGAAAGGGCACAAAAGCTATGTTGTAGTCGACAATTATATCAACATATCTCTCATGCATGTATATGGACATAGTTATATGAATAGTTGGATTCACCCATACTAAAACTTGGGATTGATCATATAGGTTGAGTCTCGTTGTTTGGTAGAGTAATTTCTCCTTCCTCGCTGATTAGTTATACGTGTTAGCCCATAAACCACAGAAAACAAGCTTGCCTTATCTATCTAGTGGGTAGTTGTCCAACTTCCTTTAATTGTGTAGGAAAATTCTAAATTTAGAGGTAATGCTGATGGTCTAAATGATTTTCTGATTGTTGTACAAGGTCCTCCCTTAATGCAACCAAGAACAAAGTAGTGTGGCTAGGGATGGTCCTTGCCGAGAGCCCTTCATTTCCGCTAGTAATTGCTTGCATGTTGTTTCTTAAAGGTCATTGTGCTTGACATAGATTGGTGTTACTGGCATCAGATTTGACCATAAATTGCGTGATGCAGGAGCATACGGACTTAGCCAGAAATGTGAATGGATTTTCACATGTTGTGGCTAAATGTAAGAAAATTTCATTTCTTAAGAGGACAAAGCAAAGTTTACCGAGAGGGTTGGATCTCTCAAATCTTCATTTATTTTGTAATAGATCATACAGTTGTATTATGATTAGAATACGAAATAAGTGTTAACATAGGTTTGCATTAAAGCTTTAGAATAGGGATTAGGATGATAAGAATGGATATTGAGTTGTTACATTGATAAATTTAATCCATTAAAAAAAGGGAACAGAAATGTAAGCGGGGGAGTGAGAGGATAGAAATATATATTGGGTTTTTTAGGACAGAGAAAGGAGGTCAAAAAATTGATGTAATCCAACCAGAGAAGGGTGAGACCCTGTGGTTTCATTTTAATAGAATTGGATTGAAGTGTGTTATGTAATGTCGTGCTTTGTTTTATCATAAAAATTATTGACAATTAATTATTTTTTTCATATATATCGGTACTATGTTCCATTTTTTGAGTTTGAAATTATGTTTAACATTGAATGGTTCGCGGATCCATTTTAGAGAGTGGGTGTGCCCATTTCGTTATGATTGATATCTTGAAAGGGTTGAAGTTATTGCAGTAACATCTTACCAGTTCATTACTGAGAGATTGCACTTTTATTTTGTTATGGTTGATTTATGAAAAGAATGAAATGGTGTATGATCAAAACCTTAGCCCACACAAAAAATCGATAAATAAGCGGTTTTGGAAAAACCCTGAACAATGTTTCGCACATCTTTTGAGTCGTTAGTGGTATTTGTCGATTGCACACGATAAGTTCCAGCAACTGACACATGGATGTCAAAAACCACTTATATCGTGTGCCTTCGAAATGTTAAAGGTTGGGTGAAGTTAGAGTGCGATCAGCGTCAGATCGGATGGTGAATGGATATAGAGTGCGATGACCGTTAGATTCGAGGAGGTTTGAATGACGAAGTTTTAGAACGGTCAAAGGTTGACCATTTTATTTATTGGTCCCGTAATTGATAAATTGAAGTTTATTTGGGTTTTATATATATGTGTTTCGAATGAAAAATTAAAACACATATAAATGTTGGTGAAAATGAGTATTTATAAAGTTTTTTATGAAACTTAATAGGGGTTTTATTCGAGTGATAAATAATATTGAAATGAGAATGTATTGTATTTTTGAGATTTTGTGAGGTCTCCGGCATCATTTGGTATCAGAGCTCAGATTTCAGATTTCGAATTGTGTTGTTTTATAAAATGCCAACAAGAAGAGGCGTAGGAATAGGCCAGGGACAACCTGCAGTAAATGCAATTTTGTTGGAAGAGGTACGACATCTTGGAACACTGATAGAAGCTATGGAAACAACCCAGAGACGAGCACCTGATGAAGGAGGTGCTAGTGATGCTGAGGAATCGTCTGCAGAAGAAGAAGAAGAACAATACAATGAAGCAGCTATGTTGGTGAAGGCAATTGGAAGACCAAAGGTGGATATTCTTATGTACAAAGGGAATCTCAATGTAGAGGCATTAATGGACTAGATCAATTCATTAGATACGTACTTTGACTTTGAAGAAGTTGAAGACAAAAGGAAGGTGAGGATTGCAGCTACCAGATTAAAAGGCCATGCAACAATTTGGTGGGAAGAATTATAGCTATCCAGACAGAGAAAAGGGAAACCCAGAATCAAACAATGGGACAAGATGGTGAGAAAATTTAAAGGTAAATTCATGTCCAAATATTATCAATTAAATCTTTTTAATCAATTTCAAAATTTGAAGCAAATGGGAATGCCAGTGAAAGAATATACAAAGGAATTCTATAAATTGAATATTAGGGTTGGTCATGTAGAGGATGATGTGGAGAAATTAGCCAAATATATAAAAGGTCTGAGGTATGAGATTCAGTATGAAATCAGTTTATTGAATCTAAATACAATTGAGGATGCATATCAGGCGGCATTGAAATCAGAAGAGAAGATACAGAGGAAACAAAACTAGAAGAACCGAGGTAAGGGTTCTGTGAGAGCCAGAGGAGCATTTAAACCCAGATTTTAGCACTCCCAGAATGAAGAAGGAGGCTCAAGTAGCAGACCACCACTGAGAGGAGACTCTGATCGAGGAAGGTTTATACCCAGAGGTAGAGGCTGAGGAAGAGAAATTCGGTGCTATACATGTGGTGAATGGGGACATGGGTCATGGGATTGTCCTCATAATAAATCAACAACTTAGAGAAATGTGAATGTTGCTAAAGCAAAAGAGGAAATTCCTTAGGAGAAAGGAAAAGAAGAACCACCCGAAGCAGGAGAATCTGTTTTATTGAAGAGGGTGTTTCTTAAAGCAAAAAAGGAAGCAGAAGAGTTAGCTCAGAGAAAAAATCTATTCAGGACAATATGCAAATCTAAAGGTAAGTGTTGTAAAGTGGTAATTGACAATGGTAGTACTGAAAATATTGTTTCTACAGAAATGGTAGAAAAGTTGGGATTAGAAAAGACACTACACCCTACTCCATATAAGGTATCATGGTTGCAAAAAGGCCATTAGATTATTGTGACAGAACAATGTAAGGTAGAGATCCAGATAGGCACTTACAAGGAAATTATATTATGTAATGTAATGCTAATGGATGTATGTCACATATTTTTGGGAAGACCTTGGTATTTTGATTGTAAAGCCATACATGATGGTAGAAGAAACACTTACACCCTGGAGAAGGATGGAAACACACACACACTGCTACCATTGAAGAATGAAGCTGACAAAGGAACAACAGGAAATAGTGTTGTATTGATGAGTGGGAAAGATTTGTTGCAAGAAATTGGAAAGGATGAAGAAATGCATTTTTCTATCATAGGAAAACCTAAGTTAATTTTAACTTCCAAAAACTTAGATGATTTATCTAAAGAAATCAAAACTCTGTTGTATGATTTTGCTGATATTATTGTGGATGAGTTTCCAAATGCATTACCACCAATCAGGAGTATTAGTCATCATATTGACCTAATACCTAGAGTAAGTTTTCCAAATAAAGCAACATATAGATTAACTCCTCAAAAAAATACAGAAGTTGGAAGACAAGTGCAGGAATTGATGGATAAAGGATTGGTAAGAGAAAGCCTTAGTCCATGTGATGTACCAATAGTACTCAGTCCAAAGAAAGGAGGAGAATGGCATATGTGCACAGATTCCAGAGCTATAAATAGTATCGTTTTCCTTTACCATGAATGGATGATTTAATGGATTGTCTGAGTGGATCAAGATATTTTACTAATATAGATTTGAAGAGTGGTTATCATCAGATAAGAATTAGAGAAGGGGATGAATGGAAGAATGCATTCAACACAAACAGTGGATTGTATGAGTGGTTAGTGAATCCTTTTGGACTCACTAATGCACCCAACACATTCACGAGATTGATGAATGAAGTATTGAAAGAATATGTAGGAAAGTTTGTAATTGTTTATCTTGATGATATTTTATTTTTCAGTCGAAGTAAAGAAGAGAATTTGGAACATCTAAAATTGGTTCTGAAAACTTTGCAGAAAGAGAAACTGCTAATAAATCTGAATAAATGTAGTTTATGAAAGAAGATTTAGTCTATTTGGGGTTTGTGGTTTCTAAAGAAGGTCTAAAAATGGATCCAGAGAAAATCCAAGCAATTGTGAATTGGCCAAATCCCAGAAACATATTTGAGGTAAGAAGATTTCACAGTCTTGCAAGTTTTTATAGGAAATTTATTGGAAGTTTTAGTCAGATTTGTGCACCGATTATTGAAACAATTAAAGAGACAAATCAGCCATTTAAATGGACAGAAGTAGCAGACCGAAATTTTAAGTTACTAAAGAAGAAAATTATAGAAAAACCAGTTTTAGCTTTGCCTGATTTTGAAAAAGTTTTTCAAGTTGAACCTGATGCTAGTGGAGTTGCAATTGGAGCAGTATTAAGTCATGAACAGATACCAATAGCATATTTCAGTGAGAAATTGAATGAAGCTAAGAAGAAATATTCCTCTTATGATAAATAATTTTATGCTATTGTGCAAGCTTTAAAAAAATTGAGACATTATTTGTTACCCAAAGAGTTTGTATTGTATTCTGACAATCATGCATTACAGTTCATAAACAATCAGCCAAAATTGAATCAGAAACATGCCAAGTGGGTAGAGTTTTTACTACCTTTGTAATTAAACATACAAGTGGTAAGTTGAACAAATTTGTTGATGCTTTGAGCAGGGTAAATTTTATTGTGCAAGAATTAAAAGTTGGTGTTACGGGATTTGAAGAAATGGTCGATATGTATAAAGATGATGCAAAATTCAAAGATATTTATGCAGTTGTAAAGAATCCAACAATTCATAATAGAATCCAGTGGTTGGATTATCTTATCCAAGGAGGTTTACTATTCAAAAATAACAAATTATGTATTCCTAAATGTTCTATGAGGGAAAACATAATCAAAGAAAAACACAGTGGAGGCTTGTCTGGACATTTTGGACAAGACAATACTTTTTCTTAGGTAAATGATTTTTACTACTAGCTAAAGATGCAGACTAATGTTAAAAAATTTGTTGAGAAGTGAAGGATCTGTCAGCATGCTAAGGGGAGGAGTCAAAATACAGGATTGTACTAACCATTACCAATACCAAACAAGCCATGGGATGCAGTGAGTATGGATTTTATTTTGGGTCTACCAAAGACTCAAAGAGGAAATGATTCCATCTATGCTGTGGTGGACAGATTTTCTAAAATGGCTCATTTCATTGCTTTTAAAAAGACTAGTGATGCAACACATATTGCTAATATGTTTTTTCAGAAGTTGTAAGGTTACATGGATTGCCTATAAGTATTGTGTCTAATAGGGATACAAATTTTGTTGGACATTTTTGGAGAACCATTTGGAAGAAACTAGGTACCAACCTTAGTTTCAGCTTAGCATATCACCCTCAAACAGATGGGCAGAGAGAGGTAGTAAACAGAAGCCTGGGAAATATATTGAGGATTTTAGTGTATAAAAATCCTAAGCAGTGGGATTTAGCACTTTCTCGGGCTGAGTTTTCTTATAATGATACTCCAAATCGGAGTACTGGGATGAGTCCATTCCAAATTATTTTTGGAATGAATCCAAGAGGTGTGTATGAGCTTAGAAATTTGGGCAAACAAGAGGTAAGAAGTGCAAAAGCTGAAGAGTTTGCGGAGCAGATGCAGCAACTACATTAAGATGTTAAAAACAGGTTGTAGGAAAATAGTGGCAAATATAAACAGAGAGCTGATATGAAGAGGAAAGAGAAGGAATTACAAGTAGGAGATTTATTCATGGTTTATCTGAGAAAATAAAGATTTCCTGTTAAAAATTACAATAAATTAAGAATGAAGAAGATAGGACCATGTAAAATTTTGAGGAAATTTTCTTCAAATGCATATGAAATAGAATTTCCTGAAGGGATTGGAATATCACCCATTTTCAACGTTGCAAATTTGTACCCATACAGAGGAACATGGGAGGAGCTACAAGAAGATTCTACAGCAGAGGAAAACCAAACTTTAAATTGGAAAGACCAAATGCCAAAGAATGTCAAGAAAGAGGTAGAAACTGTTCTGGAGAAAAGAGTATCCAAAAAGACCAGAGGACAGATTTATTTTTAGTATTTAGTCAAATGGAAGGGAAATCCACTGGAGGATGCTAGTTGGGTGACAACAGCAGAGTTACAAAAGTATGGAGTAAATCTTGAAAACTTGATAAATGATTCTTTTCTTCCCCGGGAGTCTGATGCAGGAGCATCTGGACTTAGCCAACAATGTGAATGGATTTTCACATGTTGTGGCTAAATGTAAGAAAATTCATCTCTTAAGAGGACAAAGAAAATTTTATCGAGAGGGTTGGATCTCTCGAATCTTCATTTATTTTGTAATAGACCATACAGTTGTGTTATGATTAGAATAGGAAATAAGTGTTAACATAGGTGTGCATTAAAGATTTAGAATAGGGATTAGGATGATAAGAATAGAGATTGAGTTGTTACATTAATAAATTTAATCCATTAAAAAAGGGAACATAAATGTAAGCGAGGGAGTGAGACGATAGAAATATATATTGGGTTTTTGAGGACAGAGAAAGGAGGTCAAAAAATTGATTTAATCTTACCAGAGAAGGGTGAGACCCTGTGGTTTCATTTTAATAGAATTGGATTGAGGTGTGTTATGTAATGTCGTGCTTTATTTTATCGAAAAAATTATTGACAATTAATTTTTTTTCATATATATATATCGGTACTGTGTTCCATTTTCTGAGTTTGAAATTGTGTTTAACATTGAATAGTTCGCAGATCCATTTCAGAGAGTGGGTGTGCCCATTTCGTTATGATTGATATCTTGAAAGGGTCGAAATTATTGCAGTAACATCTTACCGGTTCATTACTAAGAGATTGCACTTTTATTTTGTTGTGGTTGATTTATGAAAAGAATGAAATGGTGTATGATCAAAACCTTAGCCCACACAGAAAATCGGTGAATAAGCGGTTTTGGAAAAACCCCGAACAATGTTTCACATAACTTTTGAGTTGTTAGTGGTATTTGTCGATTCCACGCGATAAGTTCCAACAACTGACACGTGGATGTCAAAAACCACTTATATCGCGTGCCTTCGAAATGTTAAAGGTCGGGTGAAGTTAGAGTGTGATCACTGTCAGATTGGATGGTGAATGGATATAGAGTGCGATGACCGTTAGATTTGAGGAGGTTCGAATGACGAATTTTTAGAACGGCCAAAGGTTGACCAGTTTATTTATTGGTCCCGTAATTGATAAATTTAAGTTTATTTGGGTTTTATATATATGTGTTTCGAATGAAAAATTAAAACGAATATAAATGTTGGTGAAAAAAGAGTATTTATAAAGTTTTTTATGAAACTTAAAAGGGGTTTGCTTCGGGTGATAAAGAATATTGAAATGAGAATGTATTATATTTTTGAGATTTTGTGAGGTATCCGGCATCATTGCGTTATAAATAAATGGGCATAAAATTCACTTACTTTGTTTTCCAAGATAAAATATTTCAATGCCCTTTTGGAAACGAGAGCACTAGAGAATCTGCTTTTTTTCTGTTGAAAAAAAAGCTACTTCTTCGTATTATATGAAAAAAAAGTACTACAAAATCCTCTTTGAGATTCTTATGAAACTTCTTACATAATCCTTTTTTATATCTATTTATTTTCATTTTATGAATATTCTATTACTTTCTCCTTGTTATAAAACTTCTTAAAAAACAAAAACAAAAACAAAAACAAAAACAGTCCACATGCTTCGACATAAATTTGTCAATGCTTCTAGGTATCTGAGATTTCTCCCTTTTGATTCTATGAGTAGTTTATACTATCTGCATTCATAAAGTGGACTTGTTCATAAGAATAAAAATAAAACTTACCTGTTGGTTTTATCATCCCTCTCTTTGAGAATAGATCAGATATCCAATTATGTTCTCTATAAATATGATCGAAGTTCAGATATTGAAAGCTACTCACCATGACTTGAATTCGGCACATCCAATTTTTGAGAATAGGGGGATTGAAACCAGTGTTGTTATGCACCTAATGTATGATACCGTTTGTATCTCCGAAAATATGAATACAGTCTATCTGCATCCATTTCACCACTATGAGAATACCCCGTAATGCAACAAGTTCTTCCTTACTATTTTTTCCCTGCCCTCCTTCCCACCAAAAATGGAAATACTTTCCCAGATTGATGAAGATAACAACTCCACATCCGCACATCCTCCGTTTAGATGGTTCGTCGATGAAACCCATCGAATAGCTACCCCATATATCTTTGTTTTTTATAATCCTCACTCATTTGTTCCTTTTTCTCGGACCCATCTCCTCATATATTGATATAATATTGTTAATGTCATTTTGAACCAACCTATATTTATGATAAAAAATAGTTGCGTTCCTACTGCCCCAGATAGTCCATAAGATAACGAGAGGGAGGGTCTTGTGATTTTTTTTAATAAAGAACCACCTCTTAATTTAATTTTCCAGCGAGCCACTTCATTGTATCAGATTAATTTTCAATATTTGGAGGGCCCTGTCCCATACTCCCATTGCATACTGACACTTGAAAAGAAAATGTTTCGTGTTTTCCAGGACCTTTTTACATAATACATAAATACCCGACCAAATCATACCTCTTATTTGGAGATAATTCCAAGTCATAATTTTATCATTTAATGTTAGCCAGAAGAAACTTTTAATCTTTAAGGCAATGTCCCATTTCCAGATTACCTGAAGCCAATTATTTATAACTTGTGCATGTGGATTCTGATTCAAATTCAGATAAATATCTTTCACCTTTGGATATCCCTTATACAAATTCTCATTCCAACACATTTCATCCTGATGATCTTGTAAAAATATTCCTGCAACTCTTAGCTTAGATATATGTTCCTCCCATTCCTGTTTGTGCATGTACAACAAGTCTAAATCTATCGCCCCTCTCCAAGAATTACCATCAATATTATCAAATTGTGCTATACAAATATGGTGTAATGTATGAATGCCCTTATTGTGTATGTAATTTAGAAGCTGAGATGATAAGGAGTTACATCCATTCATTCCCGCCATAGAATCCAAACTAATCATAATCCTAAGACCGTATCCAATCTCCCATCGAATGAAACCCATCATACAAGGAAGTAAATTCATCATGCAACACCAAATGTATGATTTGTTTGTTTTATTCCAGGCCCCAAGTGTTATCCAAGACATAAAAAAATTATCAAACATGTAGTTATCCTTCATGATGAGGGACCACATACCTTGACCTGTAGTCGCCCTCCACATATTCTTAATAATAAGAGATTTATTAAAACCATATATATCTATAATTCCCCACCCTCCTTCCTCTACCAACCTCGCTATCACCTCCCACTTAATCAAATGGTACTTTCCCTTTACCTACACCCTAGCCCAAAGAAAACGACCCATAATGGCCTACATCCTATGAATAATCTTCTTAGTCAAGAGATATAAATTCGTCCAATATACTGCAATGTTCTGTAATACTTATTTCAACATGATCAATCTTCCACTCATGTATAACCACCTATGTTTCCAACATTCTAGTTTCTTATGAAACCTTTCAACCATCCACTCCGAATTTTGAATGAAGTATCTGGATGGTTTAATTTTATAACCAAGATAACTAACGCTTTTATCAATATGTTTAACCATAATCTCAGATAAAATTTTGATTTTTGTTTCCACTTCCTGATCTATATTATCATGTATCAACAAAGACTTACCACCATTCATATTTAAGTTTGTAGATGAACTAAACTTGTAAAGGATCCTATGGATATGGCGCCATTCAATCACCAAGGTCTCCCCAAAAAAAAAAAACAATATCGTCAACAAACATCATATGGGTGGACCAATGATGTCTGGACACCTTAATCCCGCAAATATATTTGTTCTCCTTAGACTCTCACATATTCTAGCTAAAAAAATCAACAACTATAAAGAATATAAAGGGCGATAAGGAACATCCCTGTCTAATACCTCTATGAGCATTAAAAAATCATATTGGCAACCTGTTAATAATGACTGTGAAGTTTGTGGATTGAATGCAAGACATGATCCAAATGATGAGAGCTTGTGACATACATGCTTTAATCAAAACCATTTTCAGGAAATCCCAGTCGATATAGTGATAGGCCTTAGAAAATTCTACCTTCATGATACAAGCTCTCATTTTCCTGGGCTTGATAGAATGCACGAGTTCTTGAGAAATTCCAACAAAGTCTTGAATCTGTCTGCACTCTAGAAAGCCAAATTGTTCCTTCTAGATGAACCTAAGAAACATAAGTTTAATTCTACATATAATCAGTTTGGAAATCAAGATATAAATTTAATTACACAGAGAAATTGACCTATAGTCCACATGTTGTCCTCTAAGATAATTATAGGTTAATTAATTATGCCAGAGCATCTAAAATATTTTTTTGTTTTTTAAAAGGGTTTTTGGATGACCAATGTTATGAGAAAACTACAGGTAGATGTTTTAAACCTTTAATAGTATTGAACATTAAGAAAGGGATTCTCTTGTACTTCTAAACAGTGATTTGATTTTATAATATGTGAAAGGACGAAATGTAAGAATCTGTGATCTACTAAGTATCAAATTGAACCTTTAGCTTATCATAAGAAAGAAAAGTTGATAAACAATGTTCACACCTTAACAATATATATTTAATCGTATGAAGATGACTGATAATTAATAAATGTAGAGGGACTTATACAGGCAAATATTCTCATAAATAAATCTCTAAAATAAATGATAACTTCAGAGGATTTAAGATAGATTGGAATTTAGTTTTCTCTTACCTACTTATCTCCATAAAACTTAAATATATGTGGAAAAACAAAATGGGATGTAAACTTAAAAAACTCACGAGGAGACAAGTTGTTTGAAACAAATCCAAAATCCTTTCATTAATACTTAATGATATCAATTCATACACTTCTTCTTTACAAGAACTCATCAAAGGGTTCAATCGTTTACAATTTGTTTATGGAAGTATTTATACAAATAGATCTTATTCAAATATCTATATCTTTGTGGAAATATCTCAAATTGTTTACTAAACAAAATTGAAAAGATATAGTAAATTCGAAACTGAATTGAGCTGTTGGCTCTACATTTTAGGATTTCTAATGATGAGGCTATGAAAATTGGAGTCCTCACTGGCTAAAGCTATTCAAGATACCTTATCTAGTCATTCTAAAAATCCACATAACTTTTCCCATTTACTTTGATCTGGCAATAAAAATCTACTTAGCTTTCTGTAAATTTCATCAATTTCTGTGTATCTTTCAAAAGTTGGTTTAGCTAAAATAATATTTCATGTCTGGTTGCTAAATCCAAGTTGAGTCCTTCCATGAATGCCTTGCATGTAATTCTTGTTATAACCTTTGAAAACTTTGACCTATCTCTGGAAATTTCACATAACTTTGTTTGATAATATTTAAGTTGAACTAACTCATCTCCCATATGTTGTAATCTAGGAAGACCTTTCTAATGTAACACATTAAACTTTTTGTGAAATCTTTGCACAATATTCTATAAATTTTCACACTTGTTCTCCAATTGTAACATCAACTTTTTCTTAGTAAGAACTTTTCTTACTTCAAAAATATTGTCGGTTATGTCTTCAATATATAGTTCTTCTAATTCATCGTTAGTATTTGAATTCAAGAATTTGATAATAGCTACTGCATCACTAGGTTTAGTATCAATTTCCTTGTTTACCTCTATAATCAAAGTGTTAGATCTAGCAAGAAGTTCACCTTGTTCGAATATGATTTGAATAGATGGCCATATGTGAGATATTTCTTCATTTATTTGAATCCAAATACTTTCTTTAGCTTGAGAAATGGTGTCAGCCATGATATTTTGATTCTTTAAATATTGAACTCTTTGAGCAAGCTTATGTGTTTTCTGCAATTCTAATAAATAAGCACCATCTGATTTGATTTTCAGTTCCTGCAATTTATCACACTTTTCTGTAATCTTTTCAATTTCTTTACCTTTGATGGCTAGATCATCCATGGCTTTAGTTAATTCTTCTACTGTAGTAGTCAACTGTGAAACTGTTGTTGATGTTGATATTGTAGTTATTGCTAAAGAAGATGTCTCCCCTATTACTGTACCTATTGTTAGAATTGTGGCTAATGGAATGGCTTGTATTGGAGCAACCTCCTCTTTCTCTTTAAGGGGTTTGTCAATTTCCTTCTCCATTTTGGAGATCTAGTCACTTTGTTCAATGGTAATTTTGAACAAATCCTCCTTTTCTTTCTCAAGTTCCCCCAATTATTTAGCTTGTGGATCTTTTGTTGAGGGGAGTTTCAGTTACTTTCTCAGGGCTGCTATATTTGCATTCTTTGATTTAATTTTTATTTTTTTTTCAGTAACTTTGATGTCTTTGGGATCATATCCCAATTTTATCACTAGCTCCTATAAATATTTTATCTTGGTATCTTTAGCTAGAGAAGAAATTTTCTCTAACTCCAGCTGAGTCTGAATATTTTGTACTGAGGTTTGGAGCTTAGTAGCTGTCATGGGATAAGTGGTTAAAGTACTAAAAATCATTTCACTTGTTTGCTTGTGAAGATCCATATGATCTATATGATGAATACTTTTTGTGTCAAAAGAAAAGATCGTCTATTTGTAATCATATGCTTTTCAAAGCTGAGGAACATTAGGCTCTATAAAAGAAATATGCATTTTTCCTTATTTAGAGTCAAAGGCTGATAAAAGCATGTGTTGAAAAGTTGTTGTATGTTTCCATAATTGAGAAAATGTAGAAACTTTGAGGGCTAGATTCCTTCTTTTGATCTCTTGATAAGCAAAAAAAAAGTTGGGCTCTTTTTTACTGCTTTTCCCCAATTCTCTTGCTAGTGATGAAATAGGTGTAAATGCATTCATTGGAGTCCCTAAAGTTATTGTATATGGTGGCATACTGTACTTTCTCCCAAAAACTAATGGAGTACATGCTCTAGAAACAATTGGATGTAATTGTTCAGTACTTTCATGTTGACTCTCTTCCTCATTTGTTTGCCTTGTTTTCTTGTTATATACATTGAAATCTTTCACTAAAACTTCTGATGTTGAAGAGGAGTTGGCTTCCCTTGATATTTTCTCTCCCTTTTCTTGTGCTAATGGAGTTTGTGAAGAGTACATAATTTCTCTTCAGCCTCTTGGAGAGTATTTTCTTGCCATTCCTCTTGGGTCATGAATTGCTCGAGCTCTGGTCTGGATTTAAGAATATAAGGGGCATACTTTTTTTCTATCATCATCTTTGAAACAATTCCCAAATGGTCATAAGACCAAGTAAAACCGTGCTTGTAATTCATCCCTCTTAAGATAACATATGCATATTGTCATCATGATCGTGTATTGCATGTGAGAAGGCCAACCTGTGTTCTTATTTTGAAGTGAGATTTCTTCTTAGCTGCTTGGAAATGTATGTGATCCATGTTTCTAATTTGTCTGATGAATTCCAAAGAAAATATTCTTATGGGCACATACTTACGAAGCTTGTAGGGGGCTAATTCACAACCATAAATTATGTTTTCTAAGTAGCTTTGATACAGATACCAATCACCCTTTTTGGTTTGATCATTAAGGTGTAAAATCCTTTTTATCTCTGAATCTATCCTTGGCTTTGTATTGTTGTTCAATAAACTTACTTCCACATGCAAAAATGATCTACAAATTGACTAAAATAGAATTATGTGTTGTCTTTCCTAACCTGAGGGGTCCAGTGAATTATTGATAAAGGATTGCCCTGATCATCCATTTTTTGTGATTGAAATTGGAATCTCTCTTATTGATGAAAAATAAAAATATACAAAAGGACTGAATTATATATAAAAACTCCTTCATTTGAAAATTCCATAAACTGCTCATGGATCATCTCTGTTATAAATTCACCATAGAAAAAAATGATGGGTGGATTTTGTTCACTTGAAATGATAGAAAGAAAAGCAAAGATATGCTCATTAATCCACTGGTCTAAATTATAACCCAGGATATAAGAAATAATAGAGACACTTTCTTTGGTCATTTTTGGAAAAATGGAGACTGAATATGGAGGATTGGTTTTAGGCATTTGGACATCAATTGACAAAAAGTATGAAAGGCATTTTCTCTTTGTGGAAAGTCCATTTTGTTGTATATCTCCATGAGAAAATCTACTTGAAAGGGTTTTGCTAGAGGATCATATTTGATTTGGAGAATTTCAGAAATTACATGGGAATTTATATGAAACAAGGTTTCTCCATTATGGGCAATTACAACTCTTTTACTGGGAATATAACAAAATTGACAAGAGGTAACAAATTGAGGAAAATAAGGCATCTGAGGGAAAATGTATTGGGGTAGTGTTGAATTCCAGAGGTCAATTTCATCACTATTGTCTAGGTGTTTTTGATGGAGCCAATTGTGAATTTCATGAAGATCAGATTCAAAATTGATATAAGATATCTGATAGAGGTGGTCCACTAATGATTGGTGATCTAAATAAATGGTCGGAGGTGGTGCTGAAGTGTCCTTGCAATTGGATTTTCCGTTAGGATCCACTAAAATTGAAAAGAGCAACAAATTGTTTATAAATAATTGTTACAAATAATTTGGTAAGGATGTACAAGTACCTTGGAGACTGCCAAACTGGTGCAGGTGTTGCTTTTGTGCTTTGCTAGAGTTTAGAATAGCTAGGAAACAGTGATGGAAAAATAGAATAGCGAAAGGTTTTGAATTATAATTAAAATTTAGGTTTTAAACAGGGAAAATAGTGAACATTAATAAGCGCAAGATGATTTATTATTAAATATTATGATTAATGGATAGGTTAGCAATAAATAGTAATGGGTAAATGATGGATAAATGGAAATTTATTATTGGATAGTAAAATTACGTGTGAAGGTTGATGAAATGGATGGAGTGAGTTAATGAGTTGAATGGTGATTTTGGAGCCTACCCAGAGAGGCGAGATGATAAGTGGATTTGAAGGGGGGGGAGATGGTAAGTGGATTTGAAGGGGGGTGGGGGGGGGGGGGGGGGTGGTGGCGGGGCCGTTGTGGTCTGAATGGGAGGATGTAACGTAGGCGGCAGTGGTTTTAGTGAAACGGATTTACCTAGACCCCCCCCGACAAATATCTTTCAGAAACACTGGGGGGTGTGGGTTTGGATGTGGGCCATTGATCTGAACACGCCCGATGTTAGCCCTTTAAACCTGCAGACATTTTATTTGATGCCTATTATATACATCATATCAGTTTGGCTAACCATATCTACCTACTTTTATCAGAAATAATTTTTTAAGCGACATTTTGAGTGGGGCGCTCATTTCCCTTTTTTATTTAAAATAAAGAAATTTCAATTTTTTTTCTTTATTGTTGTTTGTCTATGCCTAATATTTAATCCTAACATTTTTTATTTTCCATTTTTCTTCTATTCATATTCAATCCTAACATTTTTTATTTTCATTTTTTTTCTAAAATTTCTAACTTATCAAAACAAGAAATGTTACAACATCGGCTCCAACTGGGGACTACTTCCTCGTGTAAGATGCAGAGAACTAGTAGATCCAAGTGCCTTCTACTCATGCTGATGGAGTCTTTGTTGAAAAAAATAAGCATACTTTGAAAATGAAACAAGCTGGTAAATATACAATGATGAATGTGTGAAACACTCTTTTTCTCTTTAATACTGAATGTAGTGCTTCAAATACCTTCCATTGACTGGAAATGAAGAATATTGTCCTTCCAATTTCTGCAAGATAAAAGTGTTATTACCCTTGACTTCTGCAATGATAAAAGGTCAAAAATAGAGGTTGTCAAACTTTCCATGTTTTCCTTTATCTTCCCTCCTAGCATCCGATCTTAACACTAAATCTCCTTCTCTGAAATCTCTTTCTCTAGCTTTTCGATCAAAAAGAATTTTCATTTTTTTCTGGTATTTCCTAAGTTTGTAATGAATTTCATCCCTATTCTCATTAAGTTCAATGATCTGATTGATCCTCCTAGAAAAATCATCAGGTTCTTCATTTACTTATAAAAATTCATAATAGGAAGAGCTAGATTTGTAGGGAAAATTGCACCCGTACCATAAACCAACTGAAACAGAGATTTTCCTGTAGACCTTTTTGGAGATATCCTGTTAGCCCAAATTGCATAAATGAGACGATTTTCCCAACTCATTTTATGATCTTCTAATGTCTTCTTAATAATTGTAACCAAGCTTTTATTTGAGTACTCTGCCAATCCATTTCCTTGTGGATAGTAAGGATTAGAGTGATGCAAAAAAATTTGATATTTTTGACAAAATAAAATCATTTTAACACTGCTAAACATTGTTGCATTATATGTGACTATCAGTTGGGGGCACCCAAACCTAGACAATATATTTTCTTCAATAAATCTGATGACTATAGTGTCTGTTGCATTTCTAACTGGAATGGCTTCTACCCATTTAGTAAAGTAATATGTTTCCGTTAGTTTCCATCTATGTTGGTTGCTTGACGTTGGATGAATTTTCCCATTGAAATCCAATCTCCATTGTAGGAAAGGTGTTGAGACAAGGACCAGAACCAAAGGAAGTGCTGATAATTTTTGCTTTCTAGCAAACATTTGACATTGGGTACAAATCCTCACTTTTTATCCTACTTGTTCAAACATTGTTGGCCAATAGAATATTGCTCTCAATATTTTATATGTTGTAGCTCTCTAGGCATAGTGTCCTCCACAAATACCTGCATGAAATTCTTCAATAATTCCTTTAATTTCAGTTTCTTTCATGTAAAGCAAAAGGATATTGAGTGGATATTTCCAGTACAGATTTGCATTGATGATACAATACTTTATGGCTTTTAACTTTAGTGTCTTACATTGATTTTTTGTGAATTTAGAAGGACACTCAAAATTTATAAGAAAATGTACAATATCAGAGTCTCATTCTAACAAAAAGAATTTCTCATCAATATATATAGGAACTGATTGAATTGAAGATGAAGATTCTTGTGGATTCTTCCCTTCTGGGTTTTGAGAATGTTATTGTGGATTCTTCCCTGCTAATATTTGAGAAGGTTCTTGTGGATTCCTCCCTTCTGAGATTTGAGAAGGTTCTTGTGGATTTTTCCCTTCTGAGATTAAAAAAAAAAGAATTTATCCCCAAAACCTTACAATTTGATTAAGCTAAAAGTTTAGCTAAACCTTTATCTTTTACTAGTTTTGTAGTTTTGATATTATGATCAAACTCAAGTATATGGGTAATCCATCTTCCTCTTCTCACATCAGTGTCAGATTGAGTTAACATAGTTTTCACGACACTGTTAGCAACATAAGCAATAATGGATTAATGAAGCACATAGATTCTGAAAGCCTTTAAAGCTTGAACTAAGGAATAGGCTTGTTTCTCAACAATGTCATATTTAAGTTCGGCATCTCTCATGACCTTGCTAAAAAGGGAAATAGTTTTTTCATCTCCATCTTCATTATTTTTCAAAAGAACAACATCTAAGGTTGTTTCAGAGGAAAAGGAAAATATGCTAAATGGTTCAGAATAATTAGGGTTGGCTAAAGTTGGGGCTTCAGAAATGGCCTTTTTAATATGGTCAAAAGAATATCTAGCTGGTACTGTCCATTTAAATTCATGGTCTTTCCTCAACATATCAGTGATATCTTTAACTATTTCAACACAGTTAGGTATGAATCTTCTTATGAAGTTAATCTTACCATGAAAATCCTGGATTTCCTTTTTGTTTCTTGGAAATGAAAGTACTTGAATAGCTAAAATTATTTTGGGATCAATTATCACTCCTTCTTTAGAAATGATATGGCCAATAAATTTCCCTTCTTTGATTGCAAACATATACTTCTTGGGATTGAGTGATATCCCAAATTTTCTACACTTGTCAAAAACTTTCGACAGGTGCTTGAAATATTTATGGTCAGAGTTAGAAAACACAATAAGATCATCAAGATCTATAACATAAATTTTAATTGTCTTACCCACAAAATCTAAATCCATATATCTCTGAAACATTGCTCCAACATTAGTTAATCCAAATGGCATCCTTGCATAGATGAATGTACCTGAAGGAGTGGTGAAGGAAATATTCTCTCTATCCTTTGGGCTTACCATTATCTGGTTGTAACCATAGAAACCATCTAGCATAGATATTCTATTAGCACCTGAATTTTTTTGAAGCAACTGATCCATTTTGGGTAATGGATACTTATCCTTCAAGGATGACTTGTTTAAGTTCGAAATCTACACATAATCTGATTTCACCGTTTTTATTTATAACATAAACTAAATTTGCTACCCAATCTGAGCATATTAATGGGACTATGATCTGAGCATTAGGTAACTTCTTAAGTTCTATATCAATGGTAGCAAGAAGGATTGGATTAATTCTCCTTATTTTTTTCTTAAAATGTTTAGCGTAAGGTTTCAAAGGAATTTTATGCTCAATGAGGGTTGTGTCATAGGCCTTTAATTCAGAATAAGACCAAGCAAAAACATCTTTATAGGATTTAAGAATATTTGAATATTCATTTTTTACCTCTTGGGGTAAATATGCATAGATTTTAATGTTCTTTATTTCTTCATATGTTCCAATATTACATTCTTCAATATCTTCCTCAAGTGAATTTGATAGTGGATTTTATTTTATTTTTTGTTAACAAAAACAATTAATTTTTTATTTATGGAGGTAGGTTGGGCCGGAGCCTAATCAACCTTGGTTACAAATCCTATTCCAGAATCCCCAAGTAATCCAGATCTGATTTTACATGGCTAAACTTCATGGGATGGATAGCCAGATAGGATCTTTACCATTTTCTGAGAATTCTCCTTGATCTAAAAGACAACCTGCATTTGCTTTTGCATCCACCTCTTTGTTTAAATTTCACAGAATATGATAAAAGGAGAAAGAATTGAATTTTTGCAATAGTTTCTTGAGTCTCTGCAGCGTCTTGTTGAGGGCCGGATTGCTAAAATGATCTTCTGTATTTAAGGTTTTAATCAGGATATACGAGTCTCTGAAAACCTAAATGTCTTTTTCTCCATTCTCCTGCACGATTTGACAAGCCTTGAGCATTCCTAAGATTTCTACATGGTTATTGGTGTTCTTCCAAAGGCCCCAGCTAAAGCTATTTCTGTTGTGACTTGATTTGGAATAAATAACTCCCCCAGCTCCATATTTTCCCGGATTTCCTTTTAAGGCACCATAAAAAAAATTGTGGTTCTATTCTGATTCTGCCACCAATTTTTAAATTCAAGCTTTGGGATTCGAAGTCTCCATTCCGAGTTGTAATAAGGTATTGTTAGAGTTCTGTTTTAAGAGGTTGTCTTCATAGGCATGCCTATCCAACTAATTACATCTGGAGAGAAATCAGAGATTGGGTTGTGGGAAAGTTTTTCCAAATTTTCGATTAGCAAGGCTTTCGCTTTGGCTACAACAATAGATGGGGAATACAGTTTGTTGTTGAATATTGCTTCATTCCTTGCCAGCCAAATTTCCCAACAGACAAATTTGGGGACGGCATGCCAGATGTTAAACCAAAGGGATTTTCGACTTAGATCATGGGGAGAGCGTCCGAACCAAGAGGTGAAGAGGGAGGTGATCGATACCTGCAGTGGGGATTGAGCATCAAGCCCAAGCAATTCCATTGCTCACACTTCTTGGGCAAACACACAGTCAAGAAACAAATGGTCCATAGTTTCCACTATTGCATAGCAAAGCGAGCATCTATGAGGCCCAACAATTCCTCTTTTTGCTATATTTTCACCTATTAACACTCGATTATGAATGAGGAGCCAAGAAAAAAAATTAACCTTGGGGAGACTAGCAGGATCCCAAATCTATTTCCAAATTGAATGATTGAGCAGAGGTGTGCTACACTGGAGGGCAGGGAATCCTTGGGCAGCTATGTAAACTCCTATTTTCCCACATCCCCATTTGTCTTTTGAGCTACGATGTATTGGAGCCAGCCCAACCAATTTCGCAAGGAGGAGGGGAACTTGACTCCACATCGGTTTAGGAGGACATGGAATGTTCCAATCCATCCAATTACCTTCATCGTCCCAGAAGCATATGTATTCTATATTTTTTATGCCAAGACTGATTAGCCAGTCACGCAGCTCGGTGATGTCCTGGACTTTATTTAGAGATTGTAATCCCGTAATTTTTTCTTCCCAAAGGTTGATGATTTTCCCATTTCCCAGAATTTTGTATAACTATTCCTTGTAAAACTCCCAACTATGAGAAGAGAGTTTCCATAGAGTTGTTCCTTTTTTGTTGTTCCTTTCTCCATATCTTGCAGAGTGAGGCCATGCATATATTTTTTTATGAAGACTTGACTAACCAGGTGTCTGTGATTCGAAAAAAAAATCCATAACAACATGCCCCCCAATGCCAAATTGGCCAGACCAGGGTCTCTTACTTGCAAGCATCCATATAAAAGTGGTTTTTTCACAATGTCCCAATGTACCAAATGAAATTTCTTTTGATTTCCCTTACCTCCTTGCCACAAGAAGTTTCTCAACATCTTTGAAAGCTGATCTGAAATCGATTTTGGAGCCAATAAGAAAGTTGCTTGATATAATGGAAGGGAGCTTCCCAGCTATGGTGAGCCAATGTCCACCCCAAAATTTTATTTTTTCTTTGATTTTACTGAGTATCTCAGCCCAGTGGAGTGCCTTATTGATGCCCAAGGATAGGGGCAGACCAAGGTAATTGATTTTTTCCCACCTTGCGTAGCCCACAAACCCAAGAACTTGTGCAATTCGGTTCATGGCTTGCTGATCAATCTCCCAGCCATACACTGCACTTTTCCTTTGATTGACCAAAGCTCCAGAGACTCTACAGAAGCTTTGAATAATTTTTTTAAATTCCCTTGAAATTTTTAATGAGGCTCTGCCCAGAAGAATTGAATCATCAGAAAACAAGGTAATGGTAGTTTATTGACTTGTTCTACCCGCTCTAATACCAAGGAGAAAGTTCCATTAATATTCATGGCCTTGCAAATTTCTTCCGTTGAGGGAATCTTCATCAAAATGTACAAAAGGGGAGAAAGAGGATGACCCATGTCTAATTTCTTTGTATCTTTGAAGTGAATTTGTGTCTACCATTGAGTTTTTGCTCCCAAACATAGCTAGTCAAACCAATGATTGGCTTGGACCAAGCTTTTATGATTGTCTCCATAAAGCCTTCTCTTTCAATCCATTGAGGGTTAAATCTGAAAGGGATAGGTCCAATATTTTTCGCTTCTTCATTCTGAAGCAAGATGGGTTTGTGGTTTGATGTCATTTTGGGCAGGATTTTGGAGATGATTATCTTTTTCTCAGAGAGAAGGGTGCATTATATCATAAATCTGTCAAGCCTAGCTGAGATGTGCTCCTTTCTAGCTCTATTATTTGACCATTTATAGAGTCCAGATTTGGGTTTGATATCCAATAAATCCCAATCATGGATCAGATCTTCTACTAGAGGAAGGATATGATCCTTGCTACTGTTTCCTCCTTTTTTCTCCTTTTGATCAAGGACAAGATTGAAATCTCCAACAAGGATTAAATTATTAGGTGAGTAGGCTTCTAAAAAATCTGAAAGAGTAATCCAGCTTTCCTTTTTTTCCTCATATAACACCAGCACATAAAGATTGAAAATGTTAAGAGAGGTATTACTTGCAAGGTGTTGGAGTTTGGTGTAGATCCAATGTTGCGTTTCGAAGGAGTTAACCAGAAGACATTTTTCTTCCTCCCAGAGAGTGGCAAGGCCTCCACAGGTTCCCCTGGCACTTACTGCTATCCCAACTCTTTTTTTCCATTTGTCTTTACTTAGATATAGAAGGGCAGACCCTTCTATTTTCGTCTCTTGGAGCAAGAGGATCTCGAGGGATTCAAATTTATGAGGTTCTTCACAACTTTTGCTTTTGAGGGATTCCCCAGACCTCTACAGTTCCAAGAGATTATACTCATTATTTACATGTAGAGGGGTGGCCTTTGTGAGACCTCAGTCTAGTATTTCTGCCTATAGACATCTCAATCGTGGATTGACTGCACTGAATTTTCTGCTTCTCGGCCTCTTCTTCTCTTGCCTCTCTATGAAAATTTCTTCCGACTCTTTTGGTGGGCCTCTCGAAAGTTTCATCTTTCGAGGATCCAGAGGATTCTGGGGGCTTCTTTCTTGTCATTTCTGCATAGGATAAGGAGGTGGTTGTTCCTTTGGGAGATCCAGTTTGTATTGGGATGACCTCTTCCTACCTTTCCTCTTCTGTTGTTGGTTTAGGCTACGTTTCCTCCACTACATCTTCTGTGGGATCTATTTGTTCTTCTGGAATACTTAGGATTTCAAAAGGGTTGGTGTTTTCAGTTGTTGTTGTATGGCCTGTAGGCTCTGCACCTTGCACCACCGAGGTAGGTGCGATGGATTCAACTGGCTTTCTTTTCCCTTTTGTTTTTGTTATTCTGTTTGTTAGGAGCAGCTTTCTGAACCTGACTCCATTGTTCTTCCTTTGAGTTGTATGTCTCTTCCACTGTTTTCTTTTTACAATATCTGGAAAAATTCCCATATTCATGGCATTATATACACTTAAATGGGAGTTGTTCATAGTCTAGCTCTTGGATATGCGACCACTCCGCTACCTTGAGTTTGATAGCCTCAAGAATTCCTTCTTCCAAGTCAACTTCTACACATATTCTTGCATAAGAGTATTGATCTTTATTTTCTTCTCTTTCAATGTATTTCCCCAATTGGTTTCCAATAGTTTCTAAGGATTTAGGGTTCCAGCAGTGAAGAGGGAGGTGGGGCAAATGCACCTAGACCAAGACTGCTGAGGGAACATCTTGACTTGGATCAAAATCAAGGGTCCATTGATTCAAGTATAGGCCCTGAGGCCCCATGAAGTACGGGCCATTGTGAAAGATCATATTCATATCTTCTACTACTTCAAAGAAAGACACAAAGAAACCCTTACCTACAAGATAGCTTCTGATTCCTTCTTTGATGAGGGGAGACCAGTTTCTTTGAATCCAGGCTTCAAAAGCTTTGGGCAAGGGCTAGAGCCCAATGAACTGTCCAATGAGCCCTCTTTCTGCAAGATTTAGGGTTGATCTACAAGGCTCATCAATCAGAAGATCCACTGATGGAATGGTAGCCATTCTTTTAACAAATTTTTGTTGGTTTTCACTTGCTGGATGCTTAGAACAACTAGCCACTAGTTTCTTGAAGGCAGAGAGCTCAGACGGAAGTGAGGAGTCAGACTCAAGGCCCCCTCCTGAGGCCATGGTTGCAGAGCAAACGCAGGGGAGAAATCAAAATCGCGTGCGAGCTTCAACATCAGCCAAAAAACCTCTTAATATTATATAATTTGATAGTGTATTTTTAGGAACATTGTTTTGGTAAAATAATTTTTCAAAAGGGACCAATCCTTTGGGAATAAGTTTGTTAGATAACTGAATGATATTTTGGTCAAAAAATTTTAAATTTAATTTGGAAGTTTGATTTTCCTTATTGATTTCATTAATATCTGATTGATCTTATTCAATTTGCAAGGCATAAAATCTATCGATAACTTGTAAAAAATATTTCAACTATTCATCATCCTTAAATATTTGCCAATATTTAATATTATTAGGAATATAAGGCCTATATTTGACTTGAATGTGATATTGCAAGAGCATTTGATTAGTAATTTTGAATGAACAAGCTGAAACAACTAGGGAATCTGCATGAATATTCTCATCTCTTGGGATATCTGTGATGTTAAATGCTTGAAAGAAGTTTTCCACTGAATCCCAGACCTCATTTATGTAAGATCTAAGTCTAGGATGATTTGTTAGAAAAATATTCCTAACTTGTTTGACCATGAGTTCTTCGTCACTGAATACACTTAAATTCTGCACTTTAAGATTTTTAGCTAACTCTAATCCTAGGATAAGAGCTTCATATTCTGCTACATTATTTTTAACATCAAATTCAAGTTTACAAGATTGAATTATATTTTCTTTTTTTCGGTGAAATAAAAAAAAACACTAGCTCTAGTTCCTTCCTTTGAACAATATCCATCAAAATACAATTTCCAAATATCAAACTTGACAGTTTTTGGTTTTCTACAACATCTTCAATTTTAAGTTGAGTATTCTGCAAATTATTTGAAGATAGTTTAAAACAACCAAAATCTTGATCAACTGCATAAATAGGATGGTTTCTTACTTAATCTAATTTTCAAACATTATTAATGAATCTAACCTCCATGTACAACCTAAGGTGTTCACCCCCATATACAGGAATAGTGGTGAAAGACATGTCCATTTGAAGGCTTCCTCCCAGCTTGGCACAACATGATCTTGATAAAAGCATTCCAAACTTAGGAGGAGTATCAGTGACCACAATGTCTAATACCACACTCTTCACAAGTATTTGAGCTAAATTTACCACTAGGCCCTTTATAATTCCAAGACAAGGCACCTTTTTGGATCCAAAGGTATATAGATCATGGTAAGATTGGGTAATTTCCAAATTAATTTGATCCATAAAAACCTTTGGCATAATATTATGGGAGGCTTTAGAATCTAACATGCATTTATATAATAAGAAATCATGTACCTTCAAAGTAACATAAAAATGTGGCACAGTTTCATCAATCATGTCTGAAGTGGGACCAAATACTACTGAATATTTTTCATCTTAAGGCTTATTACATCCCCTTCAACATCAACACTTGAATTTTGAATCCATTTTGAAACTTGATTTTTATAGCCAGGGTTTTTTGAAAGTATAAATAATGGAATGGGTATTTTAATTTTTTTTCTAATTCCCTCTCAACATCACGGGTGGTTAAAACAATTTTATCAATTGAAGCTATCTCAATTGACTAATTTAATGGTTGAATTTTTGTTGTTTGGGTTTCAGAAGATTTCATTTGTGGTTTATTTACAACAGGGTTTGTAGGAGGCCTGCCAGGCCCTGATCTTGGTCTTAAATCATATCTTTTGTTCAGTTTTGTAATTAAGAATTCAAGGAAGGCTTGATATTTAAATACTGGTGAATTTTCTTGATCTTCTTGAGAAGAATGTTTTGGAGGAAGAGAGACAATGCCATTTTGAACAGATGAATTGTCAAGATTATTGATATCTTCAATGATCATAAGGGTATTTTCATCAGGTTGTTGATCATAAATCAATAAAGGAGGTTGAATTTGCTGATCATTATTTTTCCTTTGAAGAATTTGAAGCTGAAGGGATTTCCGAAATTGAGCTTGATCTTGTGGTCTGGAAACAGTTTGTTGAATTGTTCTTGGTTGAGTTTCTATTTTTGAAATCCTATTAGAAAGGTTCCTAAGTAATGAAGTTATTTCATAAATCTTCTGGCCTTCATTTTTGGTCTTGGAAGAAGAACCCTCTTGGTTGGTTTCATTTTCCTCTCTCCCTTTTCAACTTTAGCTTTAGGTTTAGCTGAAGTTGGCCTATTAGATTCAACTTAAATGTCATTAGTTTTCATGTCTTCTGAAGTATGCTATTTTATTTCTCTAAGCATGATTGCATAGTCATATTCAAAAACTTTGGAAAACCTAACGTTGGCTGCTACTACTGGTGGTTTACAGTCAGGAGGCATTTCATGATAGAGATTATTAAACCTTTTTATGAAGTTAGCCACTGGTTCACCATGGTTTCTTTTAAGTTCTTCAAATTCTGTTAGAAATACACATGATATTTTTTAACTCCCCATTGGTTTCTAACTATGGTGTTTAATTCATTCCAAATTCAAATATAATTTCCCCTTAATTGCCTAAACTAGATCCTAGCATTTCTTTTTAGGGATTGAATAAACAATCTCATATATACATTCTCATGTTCAATGTTCATATTATCAGCAAATTACAGGAAAGATGCTAAATGATCTTCAACAGATAAGACAGTTTCTCCATTAAACCTTGGAAGGTGTTTTAGATATCCATCAGGAAAATTGTTGAGTATATTCGGAAGTTGTAAAGCAACATACCTGGCTTGAACAATAGGCTGAAAAGCATCCATATTAGGAGATAATGATGAAGAAGAGGATGATGTAGGTGAAGATGATGAAGATGAAGGTGATGATGGAGGTGTAAAAGTAGGTGGAGGAGGTAATAAGAGTGGTGATCTTATAGAAGATTTCAAAGGTGTTCAAATGAATAACTTCTGAACCTCTATTTCAACTTGTTCTTTAGTTTCAAACAATGGATTTGAATATTAAAAAAAAAATTTCCTCGGGTTAAGAAAAAATATATGGAAAGGTATAATGGATCGAAGAGACAAAATCAGTAGGTTTTAACTCAGGTAAATGTACATTCAATTGTATTTCTGATTTAGGTGACTCTGAAGGTACTTCAGGTATCTGATATGATTCCAGTGAATGGACTAAAAGAGTTGACTGAAGATCAACTCCCTCAGATAACAGTTCTAATATCCTTGGTGACAGATCATCCAAATTTTGAAGAAAAGGAATAGACCTAAAAGGATTAGAGCCTGAAATAACCTTAGGTTGAGGTGGTACAGAAGAAGAGGAAGCAACTTTAAGTCTTCTTCTTAAATAGGCTACTCTTACCAGTCTCTCTGGGTCTAATAAAGGAGAAATAAATTCAAAATCAAAATGAGATATGACATGTCTTGAAGGAGCCAATTTTGGGTTCTGTGAAGTCGTTAGGTGAAATATTTTAACCTACTAGTCCTTTATTCACCTTTAAAGGAATAGATATATAGTTGTCCCAGGGAAACATAGATCAATTTTCATATCCCCGGCAACAACGCTAATCTGATGTTGTCCTCTAAGATAATATAGGTTAATTAATTATGCCATAGCATCTAAAATATTTTTTTGTTTTTTAAAGGGTTTTTGGATGACCAATGCTATGAGAAAAATACATGCACATGTTTTAAACCTTTAATAGTACTGAACATTAAGAAGGGGCTACTATTTTACTTCTAAATAGTGATTTCATTTTATAATATGTGAAAGGGAGAAATATAAGAAGCTATGATATACTAAGTATTCAAATTGAACCTTTAGCTTATCATAAGAAATAAAAGTTGATAAACAATGTTCACATCTTAAAAATATATATTTAACCTTATGAATATGATTGATAATTAATAAATGTAGAGGGAATTATATAGACAAACAGTCTCATAAATCAATCTCTAAAATAAATGATAAATTCAGAGGATTTAATATAGAATGATATTCAATTTTCTCTTACCTACTTATCTCCATAAAACATAAATATATGTGGAAAAACAAAATGGGATGTAAACTGGAATTATTTATACAACTTTTCTCAAAAATATTTGATTCAAATATGTAGATATCTGTGGAAATATCTCAAATTGTTTACTAAATTTTTTTGAAAAAATATAGTAAATTCAAAACTGAATTGAGCTGTTGGCTCTACATTTTAGGATTTCTGGTGATGAGGCTGTGGAAATAGGAGTCCTCGCTAGCTGAAGTTGTTCGAGATACCTGATCTAGTCATTCTAACAATCCACATAACGTGTCCCATTTACTTTGATCTAGCAATGAAAATCTACGTAGCTTTCTGTAAATTTCATCAACTTCTGTGTATCTTTCAAAAGTTGTTTTAGCTAAAAATAGATGAGGAATTTCATGTCTAATTGCTAAATCCAAGCCGAGTCCTTCCATGAATTACTTGCCTCTAATGCTCCCTGTAACCTTTGCAAACTTTGACCTATATCTGGCGATTTCACATAGCTTTGTTTGATAATATTCAAGTTGAACTAATTCATCTCCCATACCGTGTAATACAGGAAAATATTTCTGATTAACACATTAAACCTTATGTGAAATATTTGCACAATATTCTGTAAATTTTCACACTTGTTCTCCAATTGTAACATCAAATTTTTCTTAGTAAGAATTGTCCTTACTTCCAAAAATTGTCAGTTCTATCTTCAATATCTAGTTCTTCTAATTCATATTTAGTATTTGAATTCAAGAATTTGATAATAGCTACTGCATCACTAGGATTAGTATCAATTTCCATCTTTACCTCTGCAATCAAAGTGTTGGATCTAGCAAGAAGTTCACCTTGTTCGAATATGATTTGGATAGATGGCCACATGTGAGATATTTCTTCATTTATTTGAATCCAAATACTTTCTTTGGCTTGAGAAATGGTGTCAGCCATGATATTTTGATTCTCTAAATATTGAACTCTTTGTGCAAGATTATGAGTTTTCTACAGTTCTGATACATAAGCACCATCTAATTTGATTTTCTATTCCTGCAATTTATCACACTTTTCTATAAGATTTTCAATTTTGTTACCTTTGATGGCTAGATCATCCATGTCTCTAGTTAATTCTGCTACTGTAGTAGTAGACTTTGAAATTGATGTTGATGTTGATATTGTAGTTGTTGTTGAAGAAGATGCCTCCCATATTACTGTACCTGCTGTTAGAATTGTGGCTAATGGAATGGCTTGTACTAGAGAAAATTCATCTTTCTCTTTAAGGAGTTTCTCAATTTCCTTTTCCATTTTGGAGATCTGGTCACTTTGTTCAATTTAAATTTTGAACAAATCCTCCTTTTCTTTCTCAAGTTCCCCCAATTATTTAGCTTGTGGATCTTTTGTTGAGGGGATTTTCAATTGCTTTCTTAGGGCTTCTATATATGCATTCTTTGATTTAATTATTTTTTTAGCATCTTTGATGTCTTTGGGATCACATCCCAATTTTATCACTAGCTCCTCTAAAGATTTTATCTTGGTATCTTTAGCTAGACAAGAAATTTTCTCTAACTTCAGCTGAGTCTAAATATTTTGTACTGAGGTTTGGAGCTTAGCAGCTATCATGGAAGAAGTGGTTAAAATACTGAAAATAATTGCTTGTGAAGATCCATCTGATATATAGGATGAATATTGTTTATGTCAAAATAAAAGATTGATTGTTTGTAATCATCCTCATTTCGAGGCTAAGGAACCTTAGGCTCTAGAAAATAAATCTTCATTTTTCCTTCTTCAGAGTCAAAGGATGATAAAATCCTATGTTGAGAAGTTGTTCTTTGTTTCTAGAACTGAGAAAATGTAGAAACTTTGAGGGATAGATTCCTTCTTTTGATCTCTTGATAAGCAACAAAAATACTGGGCTATTTTTTACTTCTCTGCCTCAATTCCCTTGCTGGTAATGAAATAGGTGTAAATTCAGTCACTCGAGCCCCTAGATTTGTTGGATATGGTGGCATACTATCTTGTCTCCCCAAACCTAATGGAGTGCATGCTCTAGAAAGAACAATTAGATGTAATTGTTTATTACTTTCATGTTGATTGTCTTCCTCATTTGTTTGCCTTGGTTTCTTGTTATATCCAATGAAATATTTCAATAAAACTTCTGATGCTAAAGGGGAATTGGTATCCCTTGGTCTTTTCTCTCCCTTTTCTTATGCTAATGGAGTTTGTGAAGAGTACAAATTTTGCTCTTCAACCTCTTGGAGAGTTTTTTATTGCCATTCCTCCTGGTTCATGAATTTCTTGAGCTCTGGTCTAAATGTATGAATATAAGGGGCATAGTTTTGTTCTATCCTCATCTTTGAAACAATTCCCAAAGGTTCATAAGACCAAGTAAAGTTGCGCCTGAAATGCATCCCTCTTAACATCTACATCTTGTCCTACTGCTCTTGTTTTGCTTGTGAAAGGGCCAACGTGTGTTTTTATTTTTATGTGAGATTTCTTCTTAGCTTCCTAAAAATGTATCTGATCCATTTTTATCATTTATCTAATGAATTCCAAAGCAATATTCTTATGGGCACATACTTAGGAAGCTTGTAGGGGGATAATTCACAACCATAAATTTTGATTTATGAGTAGCTTTGATACAGATACAATCACCATTTTTGGTTTGATCAATAAGGTGTAAAAGCATTTTTATCTCTGAATCTATCCTTGGCTCTATATTCTTGTTCATTAAAATTACTGCCACATGTAAAAATTGATCTACAAATTGACTAAAAGAGAATTTTGTGTTGTCTTTCCTAACCAGAGGGGTCCACTAAATTATTCATAAAGGATTGCCCTGATCATCCATTTTCCATGATTGAAATGGGAATCTCTCCGATTGTTGAAAAATAAAAAGACACACAAGGACTGATGCATATCTAAAAACTCCTTCATTTGAAAATTTCATAAATTGCTCATGGATCATCTCTGCTATAAATTCACCATCACAAAAATGATGGGTGGCTTTTTTTCACTTGAGAAGATAAAAAGAAAAGAAAATATATGCTCATCAATCCACTGGTTTGAATTATAGCCCACAATATAATAAATAATGGAGACAATTTGTTTGGTAATTTCAGGAAAAATGGAGACTGAATATGGATGATTGGTTTTAGGTATTTGGACATCATTTGACAGAAAGTTCTCAAAGACCTTTGCTCTTTGTGAAAGTCCAGTTTGTTGTATATCTCCATAAGAAAATCTGGGGGAAAGGGTTTTTCCAGAAGATCATCTTTGATTTGGAGCATTTCAAAAATTACATGGGCATTTATATGAAACAAGGTTTCTCCATTCTGGGCAATAATAACTCTTTGACTGAGCATATAGCAGAATTGATAAGAGGTAAAAAATTCAGGAAAATAAGGCGTCTGAGGGAAAATGTATTGGGGTAGTGTTTAATTCCAGAGGTCGATTTCGTCATTGTTGTCTAGGTGTTTTTGAAGGAGCCAATTGTGAATTTCATGAAGATGAAATTCACAATTGATCTTAGATATCTGATAGAGGTGTTCTACTAATGGTTGGTGATCTAAATCAACGATCGGAGGTGGTATTGAAGTGTCTTTGGAATTGGATTGTCTATAAATACATGTTACAAATATTCTGGTAAAGACTAAATTGAATCCATTTGTATTAGCTTACATAATAAGAATTAACCTTACAACCTATCGCCTTGATGTTATACAGGTTCTTCCAAGGTCCTGAACAACCATTCCTCTTGGTTTGACAAGCCTTCTTCTCCCTGAACTAGCGTAAAGTTATGAATACGAGTGTGTGATCATTCTCATGCCAAGGATGACTAGTATAGAGAGTATGCTCTCTTAAGAAATTATTCAGCCATTATCCTCTATAATATACCATTTACAAGCTACAATCTATCTTGAGACTGAAACATGAGCTCAATTTATAGGGAAATGGAGGTAGTTTCAGTTCCATGAAGAGGGGGATGGATTCCTCTCATGAAGGGATTTGAGTTCCAAATACCAAGGGATAAAATCCATAAATGAAGGGATAAATCTCCATGAGTGGAGGGATGAAGCTCGAACTGAACACGCTTTTAGAAGCTTCCAATTGGGAGAATATTCGACCAGTTGGGCTTCTAGAACTTACTTTTTCCTTTATTTTACCTTTTACGGGGGTCTACAAGTTTTATAAGCAGAACATGCGGGATGTACCACAGGCTATAAAATAAATATCTGTGGATCCGTAGGTAAGGGCTAGGAAAAGTGCAGAGTTAAACTTTTTAAGGTTTTAATGAGCTTTTCTCCAATTCCAAGACTTGGTTTAGGAACATTAGGGTTTTTGAATTCTAAGGGAGCGTAATACAGGTAATGATGAAACTCTATTGATAGTCAAATGTCATGGTGACAAAATAACGTGTAACAAATTTCCCCCTAAAGTGCGAAGTCTGAGGTTGTTCTGAAGAGTGAAACGCTTTATCATTCCGAGGATTGGATTGTGAACACACTGGTCAAAAACCTATAAAAAAATTCAATGCAAACATATATATGTATATCATCGCTGAGGTAGGCATTCCCATACTCAGACCAAAACTAACTAAACGTTCTGGTACAAAAATGATTTTTTAAAATTACATCAATAGTAGACATAGTATGGGCACAACCATCTGCCATAAGTATTCTACTGTATCAAGAATAATAAAAACTCCTCACAGTCTGGATGGTGAAAACTAGATCCAGGGTCTTGATTTCTGCTTCCCGAACTAGTATGATTCTATCCATGCAATTGATTGTGTCTAAGTCGAACATGGTAGAAACCACTTGATTACCATTCAATGATGTAAATTGTTAACAAGTGTGAGAGAAACCACCAATAATTACAATGGCTCTCAAAGTACTCAGTACAATCCACGATGTGTGAATGAATGATTTGTAGTCAAACACTTTAGGGAATCATTTGATCGAAGGTCAATGATGCAACCTATCTTAGAAGTCGAGAAACCTACCATTAAGGCATGCAGATCCCAAGGTACTGATAGGATTCTAGATCAAATTTCTAGATGATGTGTTGTCATCGATAGAAAGTGACCCGTCGTAGGAAGGCCCATGACACGAAACCATTAGAACAAGTTTTGAAGAAATTTTAGCAAGGACTGACTCAAGCATGGTCAACGCGAATGGAGACAAATGTTTGCAAATGAATGGTTTATTTGAACTGTTCTCTTGAACACATAAAAACACTGCAGATGGTTTGGTGACAATTCACCTTAAGCTAATACCTAGAAACCGGCTGAAGACTTTCAATGTGGTTTGATTAACTTTTTGACAAAGGATTTTCCAAGCCAGGTACGTGTGACAAAGTGTCATGTTCAAGAGTGGTATACTGCGTAAAACAATGTGTGACAATTGGATTCATTTTCTCTCTTTTTCCCCCACCATTACTGGCAAGTACCTCTTTATTTTTGACAAGCTTGAGGAGGATAAAATTTGCTTGTTGTGTAAGCTCATCCTTCAGATGAGTCCATCTTAGTATTAAAATCGAACCCTAAGAAGTAGTGGTTCATTCTTATTTGTAATCGACAAGTCCTTTACTGTTAAGTTTTAATGAGTCTAGTATAGGAGAAACTTAGTATTTTTCAATTTTAGGGAGTCAGAAGAAAAAAATAAGGAAACTCTGTGATTGTACTTTTTCGTAAATTTAGTCTCTCAAGCCCGAAAAAGGATAAAATAATACAAGAGAGAACTCTATTGACCATGATTAGTCAACGTATACCTTTTTCGTAGATAGTTCGTTTTAATCCGGAAAATGGGTAAACTTATACTGAAAGGACGACTGTTCATTTCCTTTAACGAGTTCGAATAGTCAAGTACTCAGCGATATTTTCATGTTTAGAGAGTCTAAAAAGGGCTTAAAAGAGAACTCCAAATTTTCGCTTTTTCGTAATTTTCAGGAGCCCGAAAAAAGTGATAAAAGTGTACTCATCATCAAAATGATTCTTTTCACTGGAAAAATCTGTATTCTGCACAAAAAATCAGTAGATTAAACATACATGTTTCCAATAAGTAAAAACATCGAAAAATAAATTTTTAAGGTGGAAAATAAATAAAATATAATATTTTATTCATTCAAAAAACTATAAAAAGGAGTTTAACAAAGTCATTTTCACCTTTTGTCTTCAGAGTTGTAAATTAAGATATTTTGGCAGAAAAAATCCGGAGTTTATAATGGGAGAACCGACTGCTCAAATCGAGATTCTTCTAAACCAAGTAATCCACAACACTCTTCTCTTCATTTTTATCCGATTAAATTCTCTTTTTAGGCTTTAAAATCATTTTTTGAGGAGAAATTATGTTCAAAATTCCGCTCTTGGGGGTCCTCAGGTCATACATGTGTTACTTGCAGACCCTGATAATTTTCTTAAAGGAAAATTATCGGGCTACCGCGGTTTTCGTGTAGAGCCCGTGCGGACGTCTGCACTATTTCTGCACAAAAAACTGCGGAGGCACCATGACCAAATGAAAATTGATAATTTCTCACAAAAATGGTTAAAATTTCCCACTCTAAAAGTTTCTAACCCTCAAATGTGTCCATTTTCAAAATATTCCACCATGCTAGAGTGGAGAGAATGCAAGCACGAAGATGTAGATGATTCAGATATGAATGATCCAGCCATAATGCGTGTGCTTAGAAATTGTGTATTGTATAAGTTCTGGGAAATTCAAGGCATGAGGGCACAGGTGGAACTGATGACATGGTTAGTGAACAAATGGGACGTTCAAGATTAGTGCTTTATCATTGGCGATCATTGGCTCGAAATCGAGCTCGAAGATATTTACTTTCTCACTAGATTGTCCAAAAGAGGAGAACATATATCTTTGTTTGGAGCTAGGTAGGGTGGCCCACCCATTGCTAGTTACAAACAAGAGTTTTGCAGTGATGTAGCAGATCCAAAGGATAATCGTATAGATATAAAGACTATCTTGTGATTTGATCTTAAAGTAGTTGCATTCACAATAACCAGGTTGTGTGGAAGTGCGGCTCCACATGTGGCCACCAAGTATGAGATGCAGATTGCGATTGAATGTTTTAGAGGCACCATTTTCAACTGGTGTGAACAGGTATTGGCCAACATGAAAGGCCAACTGACCAGAGAAAAAAATGCAAAGTTGAAAAACTTTGGGTATGGCGCCATCCTGATTTCTTTTTCTTTGGAGAGGATTCCATTCCTCTCCCCTCGGCTTATTCCTGTAGATCGTGGTGAACTTAGAGAACCTCATATGGTACGTTGGGTTGCATTGATGGCTCACCATGGTGGCGATGGAAGTACAGTGGTTCGGTTTACTCCTGCGTATTTTATGTGGCTACAGAACCAAATCTTCACAATTGAAGATTTCCCATATGCGAGTATAGATTTCAGAGGTGATCCTGAGGTGTCCTTACTTCTAAGGGCACAATGGGATGAATCAGGTAAGCGAATCATTTTAATGTGTTTTAACTCTAATTTTTATTTGTTTTTAATCATCCAATACTGATACCAAAATTTTAAATGCAGATGTTGGTCCATGCCGACCAGATACACTCTGCCGCTTTGAAAGGCAACAAACAGAGCTTATAGTATAGCCACAAGATCAGGCAACAGAAATCCTCACTGATATGGAACACAACTTGGATAGGTTTACTATAGATATTCCTGAGACATCGACATATGACATTCCTCTCCGGCTCCAGAGACATGTTACTGGTGTTCCAGGCCAGTTTAGGAGATTCCTGCGCAAGGTGGCACGTGCGATAGTATACTACCATGATCATCACCATGTATAGTGGATGATCATCGTATATTGACATTTTTTTTTGTATCAATATCTTTTAGATCATAAAGTGTTTAAACCTATGATCACAGACGATGTAATATTTCTTTAAAATAAAAACTTCTATATATGATACTACTACTTTCTCTGACTATCTTGTTCAACATGTATCGAATGTTGTTTTGGTTTACTGTTTTAACATTGAAAATGTCCATTTAGAACACGATTAGCTAATGCATCAGCCAATGTGTTTAAATTTATTGAAATGTGTTGATATTCGATGTAATCAAATTGTCTTTCCAAGAGACTAACCTTCAAAAATAATCTCAATAACACTAGGTTTTTAATTGCGTATACTTTGTTTAAATGTAATAAAATGAGTTCGGAATCTAACCTAATGGTCAAACGTAGAATACCAAATGAAATGGCATCAGATAATAACTCAATAATGGCGCTATATTTTGCAATATTATTCGTTGTTTGACCAAGGCTTACCCCATACATAGAAACTAACTCATCAGTGGGTGAATAGATAACCCAATCTGCGAAAGAAATATTCCGTGTACTACGACAGGCGCCATCAGAAAAACCAATGTACATTTGAAGGGATGTCGACATCTACAATATCAAGAGTAATCAAGATAAGTAGTAATAGTAGTAAAATCAAACTAAAACTTGGCACACTTATCTAATCTAAGGCGCACTAACTAGAAAAATAACTAATACACAAGTGATATCTTCACACGAGAATCAAGCATAATATCTATTCAGATAAATTCCATTTCTGGGTTTATCTAAAGAGACCCCATCATAATCAGTCAATTCATAAGCCCCTTTTGCAAGCACTCGCTTGACAACATAAGGACCATGCCACATTGATTCGAATTTCCCAGCTCTTAGCTTATCGTTAGCTTGATCATATACTAAGACTAGGTCACCTTCCGAAAAAACACGAGGTGTAACACTTCAATCATACTGAGCTTTAATGTGTTTTTTATGAGCTTTAGCTGCTAATGCACCGGTACGCCGAGTCTCATCTAATTGTGCTAAGTACAAAAAGTGTTTTTCCTCTTCAGAGGTGGCTGGTAGTAACTCTATAGCTAATTGGAGTGGTGGTATTTCACATTCAATAGGTAACACAACTTCTAAACCATAAACCAGTTGAAAAGGAGTGAACCCTGTAGCATTTTTTGCTAAGATTCAGTATACCCATAGTGCTGAAAAAATCCTTGTATGCCAATTCGATTTATGAGTGTCGATAATCCATTTAATCATGGTGTTTAAAACTTTATTTACGGCTTCAACCTGACCATTAGCCTACAGGTAATATGGAGTAGAGTTATCATGGCGCAAGCCAAGTTGATCGGAAAGTTCGGTCATCACTATATTTCTAAAATGACTCCCATGGTTAGTGATAATAGCTTGGGGTACACCAAAATGAGCAATCACATGATTGAATACGAATGTAGCTGCAGTTTTTCCATCTTCCGCGAATGTAGGCATCGCCTCGGCCCATTTGGTAAAGTAATCTACAGCGAGAATAATATACCCATGCCCCCCAGGCGAGTGAGGGTTACATGTAATGAAATCAATGCCCCATTTCTCAAAAGGACCGACAACAATTATTGGGCGAAGAGGAGCTGTAGGCGCACGCATTTTCCTATCAAAAATATGACAGTTGTGGCATTTTCGGACTGCAATAATACAATCTTTGAAAAATGATGGCCAAAAATAACTAGCGTGCAATATCTTTTGGGTTGTGGCATACCCAGACATATCACCACCACACGCTCCAGAGTGGCAGTCATTCAAAACCTTTTTTGCCTCTTCATGATTTATACAATGTCAAAAAACAAAATCCACACCTCGACGATAAAGTGTGTCTCCAACAATATTATATTGCTATGATTTGTAACGAATCCACCGTCGATTTTAAAGTGAAAGTTCGGGCCGAAAGATTTGGGTTTGAAAATAAATGATGATATCTCCATACCATGGATATAACACAGTAATAAGAAACAGAGATTCATCTGCAATGGGATACTCTACCATAGTTTTCGTCTCAGTATTGGGAAAGTCACACATAAGTTCCGTGAACACTAGTGATTTCTTTGATTTATATTTTTCGAATTCCAAATAAAACTCTTGTAGGATGACAATCCATTTAGAGTATTTTCCCCCAAGTAATTGTTTTGTCAAAACATACATCATGGGGTTGCAATTAGATATCACAGTTGTTTTTCATAACAATATGTAATGACGAAATATTTGTACAGCTTGAACTGCTACCAAGGCCAATTTCTCCACATGCAAATATTTAATTTCAATCATATTCAGATTTTGACTTAGATAGTAAATCACATGTTCATTGTGAAATTCGTCCTCTTGAGCTAAAACCATTCCAATGGTGGAATCAGAGGCTGCTAGGTATAAAAAGTAGTCATGGATGTAATTGGGTGGATGCAATAATGGTGCATGGGTTAATGTGTGTTTTAGAGCACCAAAAGATCAATCATCAATCTCATCCCAAATAAATGGAACATTGTGTTTCAACAACTGGGTAAAACCTTTTGTTAACTCAGCATAGTTCGAGATTAATCTACACAGAAAGTTCGCTTTCCCATGCGATTTTGGAGGTGGCGGAGTGTGGAAGGAGGAGGTAAATTGATGATGGCCTCAACCTTCGAGGTTCAACACAAATGCCAACCTTCCAAATAATGAATCCCAGTAATCATCTAGATTTCACACAAAAAACACATTTGTGTGGATTCAAACGAATCTTGTAATGCCTACATCTCGTAAAAATTGCTCGTAAATGAGTAGGATGATCTTCCCTGTGCAATGAATGAGAAGGTACATCATTGAGATAAGGCTGCACAATATTTTTAATGTCATGAAAGGCGTAAGAAAATTCCCTTTGAAAAGTTGCACTAGCAATTTTTAATCCAAAAGGTAGTTTGCAATAAGCAAAAGTTCCCCAAGGACATATAAATGTTGTTTTTGGTTGATCAATAGGGAGTATGTTTATTTGATTATATTCGGAAAATCCATCCATAAATGTCAACATTTCATTTCTGGCACAATCATCAATGATTTGGTAAATATAGGGGGTCGGATAATTGTCCTTTGGACAGGCTTTGTTAATGTCCCTATAATCGACACATTCTCGTATAGTTCCTTATTTCTTGGTAACATGAACTATATTAGATACCCAATCTATTAAAGGGATCGGATAAATAAATCCTGCTCGCATTAGTTTTTCAACTTCAGCTTTAATAGCAGTAGCTTTTCATGGATGTATTGGACGTAATCTTTGTCTAATAGGTTTAGCATCCGGGTATGTTTTTATTTCATGAATGACAACCTTTGGATTGATTCCTAGCATCTCTTCATAAGTCCATGAAAATATGTCATGGAATTCTTGAAATAGGGCTTTATATGTATTAATTTCATCCATTGTACACGAAGCACCTATATGAATGTTTTCAACAACTCCAAGTTTAACCGATATGTCGATAGGAACAGTTGTAGAAATATTTCCCAAATTAATCTCAGAATCTAAATTTGTAATTGATATAGGATTCTGTGGTTCCTTGACATAGTCAATTGTAAAAATAGATGAAAAATCATTTTCAAATCTATCAAGTTCAGGTAAAAACAAAGATATATGTTGTAGATCATCCCAAGGTAATTCATCCATAGACAAGAATTCTCGAATACTTTCATCAGTATGAAACACTTGTTGAAAAGGATCAAAAATTGATGTCGAGGCTGAGCTTGATAGTGAAGAATATTCTTCAGTGATCACATTCATTAGATCAGAACAGTTGAAAGTGTATTATAAAATGATTGTACTGCTTGATATGCTATCTCAAAATGACTCAAAGGCATATCGCCATTGAAAGAATCCTTTTCTGACTCTGAAGGCACTATCCAAGGGTCATCGAATGGAATAGTGCTTGATGTAATCATATTTATATTAGAAATAGTACGTGGTATGTTAGGTGGAGGAATAGATAAAATTCCCATTAAATCGGAATCTTTTAGTAAACCTACCCCAACATTTTCATAAGGGATAGTTGATTTTCCAACATGTTGGATACTATCTGTAGAAGCTAGGTGAGACGAATAATATGACAGTTGTTCAATTTTCACAATATTTCCTTTATGAGGAAACATGTTTAAATGAAAGACGAATGACACGACAGCAGTCATGGCATAAGACCAACTTCGACCCAAAAGAAGGTTGTAATCCAAAGGGGCATCAACTACTTCCACATCTAGATTAATATTTTTTCCTTTGACCTCTATAGGTAGATCCTGTAAAATTCCGTATGGATGGAATCCTCTTTCATCAAAAGCTTTAAGGATTGTCGAAGATTGGTTGAGTGTCAGAGAACCAAGTGATTTCCAACAGTTTAACAACATTATGCATGTGGATTCCCCCTCATCAATTACAGTACGAAATCAACGTCTGTTTTTTTACTAATACTGGAATCTGAAAAGCCATCTGATGAGGGAGTCTTGGTGTAAAATTTTTTAAATAAAAGACCATAAGGTTCGAATCCTGAAGATCTATAGCTCCAATAGTTGATAAAAGTAATTTCCTTTGTGCTGGACATGATTGTAGCACTTCTAACGCCGACATCGCTGAAGGGGAAACTGCTAAGTCTTCAACAATGTTGTAGTTCTGAGAAACTCTCACATGTGGATTGAAAGCTATTTTCTGAAGTACACCTTTAGCAAGTGGTTTAATTACTAGATCAGGATTAGGTTTATCGATATGAAGTGGATCAGAAACCGAAGGAGATGTAGCTGATGTTGAATTAGAATTTTCTACCTCTTTACCAGTTACATGATTTTTACTTCCATAGTCTTGTGATCGTGTCGCAACCAACTAGCTGGCCAGGTTGATTATAGGGTACTTGCACGTTAGGTTGCAAATTCTGCTAAACTTGTGATGGATCCCACACCGTGTTTACTCCGGGATATGGAGGTCCCATTGAAGGTTGTGTTGCATAAGAAAGACCATAACAAGGTTGATAATTTGGAACATATGCTTGATAATTTCCACCTCCATGAAACAATTGTTGTTCCAGGTAAAACTGTGGCCCTAAAGGAGGTTGTTGTCCTTGGAAAGACAGTTGCCCTGGCATAGGGTATTTTTCTTGAAGATGTTGCGGACCCTGAACTGAGTATTTCCCTTGAGGTTGATATTGTCCTTGAGGTATGTACTGGCCTTGAGGTATGTACTGTCCTTGAGGTTGATATTGTAATTGAGGTATGTACTGTCCTTGAGGCTGCCCCCCAGGAAGTAAATTACTACCTTGAGGTTGCCCCCTGGGCAGTAAATTACTACCTTGAGGTTGCTCCCCAGGCGGTAAATTACTACCTTGAGGGTTAGGGTTAGGAATGTTTCCAAACATCATGCAAATTTGTTATGTGTTCAAATTTTCGATATATGTTTCATTTGGACTAGGTGATGATATAAGTTTTTCGAGAGGAGTTGCTCCTGAAAAAGTACCAGAAAGTGACTGGTATCCCACAAGAACAGACAGACCACCATAAAAATATGTTTCCAGAGATGCATAAAGCATAGATGACTCACCAAACATGTTTAACAGAGGTCTGTAACCTCTTGGTATGGTGTAAAAAGGAATTCGGGGTGGCGAATATTTTAGACCAGTATTGTGTAGAAATTCTGTCAACTGAGAATACAAGGATCTTGTTTAAAAGGGCTATAATAAATCGATTCACTTGGCCTAATATCTAAAGATTCTTGATGTGAAGGAAGAACAACTTCTTCCTCTGTGCTAGTAACTTCTTCAATGCTAATGAGACCAGGAGGAATATTTTCAGTGATGCAATACTTCACTCTGGGTGAATCAGGATGACGAGGGGTTGGAGTGACGAATTCTAAAGTTGGCTCAGACATAGCAGGTTCAGTTTCTGGTTCAGAAATTTCAGGCTCAGTAGCTAATAATTCATTAGTTGTGGAAGCAAGTTCAACTAGTTCAGGAATTTCAATTTTCTTTTTAGAACTCTCTATTGTTTGAGGTTTATCTACTTCGTATTTAGGATGAATAATTATTTATGTTTCTTCGTGGTTAGTTGATCCAATCCTTGATGTTTTTTCTTTCTCAAATTTAAGTTTTTCTAACTGGCTTGGTGTGTACTCAGGGGGTTTCCCCTACATTATACGTGATTGTCCTGGTAATTCAGCCATGATTAAAAATGTTAACACAAGAAATCAAAGAAAATTTCAATAAAATATCCTAAAGTCTCTAAGGAAACAATCAAATTCATCACACACCTACAAAAGCTAAGAGAGAAATCCACACATAAACAGTAAATTCCCACACTAAAAACACTAGTTGGTGATGAAATCCAACATCGTAGAATTTTAATACAGAAATGGTAGTTGGAACAGTTACCCCGACAACCTGCTTAATGAAACAGTCCAGTGTAAGTTTCTCCACTTAAACCATCTCGAAGTGAAGAGAACCCTTTGGAAATTCCAAGTGAGTCTAATCTACGTTTGCTCCAAGTACAGTGGGACCTTCCCTCCACCGTCACCTTGGGAAAAAATCCTAAAGTTTATAGCCACTAAGGTCACTAATGGGAACAAATATACCAGGGGGAACAGTCTACAATCCGATATACATGCAAGGGCAGAGTAAGTAGCTCAATCCCCTTGAAGGCTCCTCGAGATAATCAAAGGTTTACCGACAAGTGACCCTAGGCTCCTTGACAATGGTCCATTCGAGGTTTATTGTTTTTAATATGTGCACATCTGCTATCTTTCCTAATGAGATAGGTATGATTACCTCACTGGTTCGGAGATGATCTCGTGCTTGACTCTTTTAAGAAGAGCTTCCCAGAGCATACATGCTACAATTAGATTTTTCCTACCGCAAGATTGCTACTTGTTGGTTTTAACTGTCTTGAAATCTTAATTACAACCTGTTCCAAGACACTAGCCTAAGATAAGTTGGTGGAAAAAGCCCTAGAAAATGTAAAATATCTAGATTGATTTTAATTATAGCATTATTTTTTATTTGGCTGTTTCTTAAGACAAAAGGTATGGTAGTGAAACTTTAGTGATTTTTAATGATCCGACTCAAAAATATGCTAATATGCATCTAAATGGAAAGTGAAACTCTTTTCTTTTCAATGAAACCTATTTAAGGGAAAGATTTGAGAGATTCAATAACTTTCAAAAAATCAATTCTTTCTTTCATAAACAAAAATCTTTGAAAAGAAAACAATTTCTTTGAGAACTCAATTTCGCAGAAAAATGATCACTTGTTCGTACGAAATGAAATTCCTTTATTAGAAACTATAGTTAAAAAGAAGACCTTATAGAAAACTCCTAAAAACATAAAATTCAAAACTAAAAGAAAACACTAATTTTGAACTCTATCTAGAAAGTTTTGAGGATGTTTTGGCTTAGTTTGTAATCGAACGAAGAAATTTTCTGCTTATCTCAGCAAAAATAAAAACATCCAGTAATAATTTAATGTGAAATTTAGGCCTTATCAAGCTAAAATCTCTTCTAAATTTTCAAAATGAAAATGAAACTCGATTTTCATCAAAACAAGGTTTGCAAAAAATTCAATGGCTCAACAAGAAAACAACAAAATACTAGTTAGCTAAGGTATATGAAAGTTTCTGATTTAGAGCAGCAAGAAAATAGGGCAAACACTCACTCATAAAATGCAAATTAGATGAAAAATCACTCAAACACAAAAATTGTAGAAATAAATTCACACATAAAACTTTGACAGTCAAGACAAGTTGGCCCAAACACAGAGAATCTGGTAATCTAGCTCCAGAAAAGAGAATTTTTAATTTTTCAAAAATTTTCCATAAGTCTGCAGGTTATACTAGAGAAAAGTGTGGTACCGCACTGTTCTGAACTAAAAAACTGCGGAGGCTACCATACTGTTTTTAAATAAAAATTCAGATTTTCTTTTCAGGAATTCTAATAAGTTATCTACCCAACCCTGTTTTAGACTAATAAAAATCAGAAAACTATTTAAAATTCAAACTGAAAAATAAAAAGGAAAGCTAAGTTCATTATCCCCAGTGGAGTCACCATTTTTTAAAGCGGATAAATCCTTCTTGCAGACAAGAACGATCTCCCTAGTATCCTAAGGATATCTAGAAACAAACAACCAAATGAAAACCATTTTCTCTAGACCATTTGTGATTCATAATTATTAATAACAAAGTACGAGGACGTGCCCCTACCTGAAGTCCAATGCTTGCTATAATCTTCTATCTAGTTGCTCCAAAATAGGTCACTTCAGCACGTATGACCTGCAATCAAAGACAAATAAGAGGATTAAAAGCATCCGCAAGATATAATAATTGAGAAAACACTAGTCTATCTTAGTGATCAAGGAATCTAAGAATTGAATTACTTAAAAAGATACATGAAAAATTCAATGAGAAAATGGAATACATTTGTATTAACTTGCATAATAAGAAGTAACCTTACAACCTGTCACCTTGATGTTATACAGGTTCTTCCGGGGTCTTGAACAACTGTTCCTCTTGGTTTGACAAGCCTTCTTCTCCCTGAACCAGCATAAAGTTATGAATATGAGTTGTGATCATTCTCATACCAAGGATGACTAGTATAGAGAGTATTCTCTCTTAAGAAATTCTTCAAAAATTATCCTCTATAATCTACCATTTACAAGCTACAATCTACCCTTGAGACTGAAACATGAGCTCAATTTATAGGGAAATGGAGGTAGTTTCAGTTCCATGAAGAGGGGGATGGATTTCTCTCATGAAGGGATTTGAGCTCCAAATACCAAGGGATAAACTCCATAAATTAAGAGATAGAGCTCCATGAGTGGAGGGATGAAGCTCGAACTGAACGCGCTTCTAAAAGCTTCCAATTGGGAGAATATTCGACCAGTTGGGCTTCTAGAACTTACTCTTTCCTTTATTTTACCTTTTACGGGGGTTTGCAGGTTTTATAAGCAGAACGTACAAGATGTGCCACGGGCTATAGAACAAATATCTGTGGATCCGCAAGTAAGGGCTAGGAAAAGCGCAGAGTTAGACTTTTTAAGGTTTTAATGAGCTTTTCTCCAATTCCAAGACTTGGTTTAGGAGCATTATGGTTTTTGACTTCTAAGGGAGTGTAATATAGGTAATTATGAACCTATATTGACAGTGAAATGTTATGGTGAAATAACGTGTAACATTTGATAAGTGTTGTATGATTTATTGTTAAATGTTATGATTAACGGATAGATTAACAATAAATGGCAACGGGTAAATGAGGGACAAATGGAAATTTATTATTGGATTGTGAAATTATGTGTGAAGGTTGAAGAAATGACGGGAGTGAGTCAATGAGTGAAAGGGTGGTTTTGGAGCCTCCCTAGAGGGATTGGGGGGTGGGGGGCATGTGGTCTGAATAGGAGGATGACACGTAGGCAGCGGTGGTTTTGGTGAAACAACTTTACCTGGACACACCCCCTCTCCCCCGGTGGATATCTTTTAGAAACATTGGGGTGTGGGTTTGGATATGGGCCATTGATCTGAATGCACCATATATTAGCCCTTTAAACCTGCGGAAATTTTATTTTATGCGCACTATATACATCATATCACTTTAGTTAACCATGTATACTTACTTTTATCAAAATTAATTTTTTAAGTGACATTTTGAGTAGCGCACTCATTTCCCTTTTTTTTATTTAAAACAAATAAATTTCATATTTTTTTCTTTATTCTTGTTTTTCTATGCCTAACATTTTTTATTTTCCATTTTTCTTTTATTCGTATCCAATCCTAACATTTTTTTGTTTTCATTTTTCTTCCAAAATGTCTAACTTATCAAAACAGGAAATGTTACAACACGACAAATGTTTTTGACTACTTTTTGGGGATCAAGATGATGAAATTCATATTAACAACGCCTGAAATATATCCCTTATTTTTGGACTCTTCTGCTGTCGTCAGTAAATCTGGCATCATTAAATCTTTGAAATGGAAAAGCAGTTTGATCCCCAACTCGTCCAGAACCGGACTTTTCTCTTTTGCATAGACCTGTAGGTCTTCGATATCTCAAATCTAGTGATCAACTGACCCAAAAGTACATTGTCTGCCACATTAAACATGTTTGGAACTAGGTTGATGAATTCCATCTATGCCGAGAAGTCATGTACCTGTGAAGAGTATTTACTTCTAAAGTGTGCCACAACCACCTATTCGATTGAAGATTGATAATTAACTTCCAAATCCTGAATATTCTTGATCACATTGTGCTTCTTCCTGAGAATGAATTGTGGGTGGAACAATATGGTATTTCTATCACCTGCATTGATCCATATGTCTCTACTTTTCATTCTAATATATGTGAAAGTTTCAAAACAGAAACCCTGCTGCAGTATCTAGATCTACTTCACCTACTTATTTCATTAACATTAATAAGTTATTTAATTGAAATATTCAGAAAAACACTAAAGCAGACACTAATTGTAGCCTACACATCTACATATCATTTACTGAACAGTACACACATGTGACAATATTACACATGAATTTTTAGAAAAATGTCCCCAGAAAAACCCAATGCGGGCAAATTGGTGCGACAACTATAGAGGGTCTATATTATTATGCAGAATATGAATACAACATTCTGGGCACCAAACATTTTTGGACCTACAGAGAAATGACACATAAATAAGTACCTTTCACTCAAAGACAGAAGATATGGCTATATCACACCCTCAAAAGGGATTTGCAGATCACGAGCCCCTTCTGGCCCACTAGAACCCTCAGCGCTGCCTCTGCAACCTTTGCGTCAACCCCCAATTGGCTAGCGCCCCCACTGCATCACCTTGACTGGTGTTGTGCTACCTCTGTGTTACCCCGACTAGGATTGTGTCACCCTGGTTGGGCTTACATAGCCTCTACGCAGTCTCTGTGTGGAGCTGGATGAACTGCGTCCTCTTGGCTGGCTCTATACTGATGGTACTCACTGCCCCTCCGTCTTTCTATATTCTTGGCCTTGGATTAGATCATCCCTCACCAATATCTGCCCCTCACTGCACTGCAACTCGCTTTGAATTTCTTAGCAAAACCCTGCTTCAGAAATTCGACTTAGCTTCAGTGCTCTACCAATGTGTGTGTGTGTCTCCAACTCACCGCAAGCCTTTCCTTTATACTTTTATCATTGGGAAACCAACGGTCATGATATAATCCCTACTCGAAGGCTTAGATTAAAACTATGCTTCATCCACGTCACTTAGAACATTTCATCACACGTGTTTAATTAATTCACTTTAGTTTTCTAATTCCCTAAGTTAGACTTAGGGTCCTCAATAAAAAAATTAATTATTTGAATATCTCATACTCTAGATGAAATTTCTCCAAACGCTTTCTTCGTTTTGGAGTTCTTGTGTGTCTTAGCCCCTTCACGAAATTTCAAGGCTAGAGTACACCCGATGCTACCTCAAAATATCAACAATCCCTCTTAGCGAGGAGTGTGCTCTAGCAATACATCCACACCAAATATTTCCAGATCTCAACATCGGTCTTTGCACTTCTAATGCTTGGCCTGCTGCCCTCCATCCACTACATTTTTGCTTCTTGTACTATTTCCCTTGTCACTACCACTGACACTGTTACATCCGTACTGTAGCTCCCTCTCAAATTGTTGCATCGTGATGCCAAATGTTACACTTCAACTCAGCTGCCGAGAAGTAAGAAACTGAAGGAAACCTGCCCAATCACTGATAGAAAATTTAGTCAGGTTGCATCTCATCACTGAAGCTCCCTTGGCTGCACTATCCTCCTAAAGCCACTATGCTACTGCAGCTCTACACTGCCCCTTTGCGCTACTAAAGTCCCATAAGTCCTTGTGTTGCTGCCTCTTGACTGCACTGCTTCCATCTACAACATTCTTGCTCTGCCCTTTGCTTCACTGTGATCTCCTGCACCCACTTCTCTACTTGTCCCACTACCATCTTAAGCCTCATGTAGCTCGTATGTGATCCAAGAGTTTGGGCACCTCAAGGATCGCGCCACTCCCCCTTTTTAGATTCTCTACAAATCAATGTCACCCCACTTATGTGGCTCATGAACACTCATGGCTACGTAATCATCACTCCCATCGCCCCCCTTTGCTGTTGCAGCCTTGGATTCAGAAGATCACTTGTCCTTTTTCTAAGGACAATGGCTGATGAAGTGTCCAAGTTCGCCACAATTAAATCACCAGACCTTGGACAGGTTCCTCTTCTTCTTCCCTTGCTGCCTCTTTCCCTTTGATGCAAGGGCTGCATCCTCCTCCTCCTCTTTCTTTACTTTGACTATCCCATTGCTGCTTCTTTACCTCTTGGTAAACCTCTTGATTTCCTCCTGTCGAAGGATTGCCCACATATCCACCCAGGATGGTAATGCTGCCCTGCCCAAGATGCTTTGGACAAACGTTTCCCAATCCTCAGTGACTGGATTCAGGGCAGTCCTCACCAAGAGCCCCTTATTCAAATTCGTACCCATGGAAATCAGTTGATCCCAAATAGTCTGAAGTCTGAAGAGGAAGGGATCTATTTCCTCACCCTTTTGCATCTGGAAGAACCGCATATGATTCTCCAGAAGAATATTTCTTCGAATGGAGCCACTTTGATACATTGTGTTCAAAGTTGTCCATATTTCATTTGCCGTGTTCTTCCTGGAAATATGTGGCACAACGTGATCTTTGACTCTATCCATGATCAAGCGCTTTGCTCGCGCTTGATTCTCCGTGAATTTCTTCAGAGGTTTTGCATCGGTAGGCACAACTAGGACTCTCTCAACATGGTCCTTGATGTTGTACTCATCCATGACTGTTCAGATCCCAACCCTCTAGATAAGGAAGTTGGACATGCCATCAAACCTATCCTGATATTTCATTCCATGAGACATCATCTCTGCTAAAATATGTTAGAACATATACTCCTATCCCTCTTTCTGTTGCAACACTCAGCAGAAAACTGGATCTGGGTTTCTTGGTGATTAGAAACCCTCTATAGTAGTTGCTCCCTTCGATAACTGATTTCCCTCCCAAAAATCATTAGTAAAAAACAACTAAAGCAATTCTCTACGATCACCCTCCTGATCGAATCTCAGATATTTTAGGCACAGATTTGCTAAGAAACTATTCTCCTCTCGCTCTTTTCACCTTTGTTAGGAATGATTCTACACCGATAGAACATCTGCCACACCACCACCTCTAAATATCCAAAGCTTCGCTTCCAGACTATGGAAAATCTACACAACAATATAAAAACTGAACTGCATCCCTCTAGGTGGCCTCTGCGTGAGAAGACTGGCTCAGCGCAACCTCTGCATAGTTCAGGCTAGTCCTACGTCATTTTGGAAGGCTCTGTGATGCCTCTGCACCACTCTGTTGGCTCTGTATCAGCCTCTGCGTGGCCTTTGTTGGGACCGCGTCCTCTTGGTGTTGTGTTGCCCTCTCATGAACTCTGTTGCTTTAGCTTCCTTCTCTGCAACAATATTCTTCAACTGCTCTGTTGGTGGATCAACTTGATTTGAATGCTTTGATGCCATGTCAAAGTTTCAAAATAGAAACCCTACTGCAGTATCTAGATCTACTTCACCTACTTGTTTCATTAACACTAACAAGTTATTGAACTAAAATATTCATAAAAACACTAAAGCAGACACTAACTACAGCCTACACATCTACATATCGTTTACTGAACACTACACACATGTGACAGGATTACACACGATTTTTCGGACAAATGTCCCCAGAAAAATCCAATGTGGGAAAACCGATGCAGTAGCTCTAGAGGGTTTATATTATTATGCAGAATCGAAATACAACATTCTGGGCACTAGAGATGGTTGGCCCTACAGAGAAATTACATGGCAATAAGTACCTTTCACTTGGAGATAGAAGATATGGCTGTATCATATCCTCAAACGAGATTACAGATCACGAGCCCCTTTCGGCCCACTAGAACCCTTAGCGTTGCCTCTGTAGCCTCTGCGTCAACCCTCAATTGGCCACCATCCCCACTACGTCACCCTAATTTGTATTGTGTTGCCTTTGTGCTGCCTCGACTAGGATTGCGTCACCTTGGCTAGTGCTGCGCTGCCCCTGTGTTGTGTTGGCTGGGTCTACGTCACCATGGTTGGGCTTACACAGCTTCTGCGCAGTCCCTGCGTGGATCTAGATGAATTGTGTCCTCCTGGCTGGCTTTGCATTGATTGGTACTCATTTTCCCTCCATCTTTCTATATTATCAACCTTGGATCAGATTATCCCTCACTGATCTCTGCCCCCCACTGCACTTAAACTCGTTTCAAATTTCTCAGCAAAGCCCCACCCTAGAAATTCGGCTTAGCTTCAATGCTCTGCCAATGTGTGTGTGTCTCCAACTGACCCCAAGCCTTTCCTTTATACTTTTCTTGTTGGGAAACCAACGACCGTGATCTAATCTCTAATCAATGACTCAGATTAAAATACGGTTTGATCCATGTCACTGAGAATATTTCATCACATGTGTTTAATTAATTCAAATTTTTTTTTATTCCCAAAGTTAGACTTAGGGTCCTCATTAAAGAAATTAATTATTTGAATATTTCATACGCCATATGACAATTCTCCAAATGCTTTCTGGGTTTTAGAGGTCTCATGTGTCTTAGCCCCTCCACAAAATTTCAGCACTAGAGCACACCCGATGCTACCTCAAAATCTCAACAATATATTCTTCCTAAGAACACATAATATGTTTCCTCCTTCCTTCTAAGTCTATGACCAAATCCTTATATTGAGCCGAAAAATACAAAGGATCCCATGGGTCATTAAGAACCCTGAGTTTATCCTCGATCTCTCTTAAATATTTAATTATGCCTTCTTCATCTCCTTAATCTATGTTTGAGCCTCACTCTTAAGCTTATTAAGTTTCTAACAGACAAGAGCCAACCCATATAGTGCATAGGTATTTTGAGTCTTTTTCCAACACCTAAGTACCAAAAGATGGAAAGCTTCGATCTGAAGCTACTTCGGGTTGAACTTGAAAGGGTAGATCCTCCCCTTTTCCATTCATTCCCAACGCAGAATAATAGGATGATGACCAAACATAAAGAATGGAATGGTTTCGGATCTCACACCCACCAAATGGTTAAACAAAGAACGATTCAAAAGAAATCGATCCAACCTCTTAGATATGCCTTCCACCCCTTCACTCTCGTTCCTCCAAGTAGGACCAATAGGTGAAGGATTAATATCTATTAGATCATGTGCTACCAACAAACCAGAGAAAAATTGAGATAAGGCATCCATAAGAGCTTTTTCCCCAGATCTCTCTCGAGCCCAGATAAAAATTGAGATCTCAGCCGATGATCAATGATATTAGACCAAGAATTCCAGAGTTGAATATCCTTTCCCAGAATATTTTCCTACGGGATTATGGAGCATACAAATTAATAACGTGGATCCTATGCATGGATCCCACTAAATGGCCAGTGCATATAATACCCGCAACATATTGATAAGAGTTTAGAGGAATATTGACGGGGTTCCACATAATCTCAAGTCCCCCTGACAAACCCAACGCTCGAGTAGCACAAACATGCCACTCAGAACAAACTGACAACATGGATACAAGAGGCAGACCATAGTCCAACGGAGCAGAGAAACTATCCCTGTCATGAGAAATTCCCAATTTTGTCCCCGAGGCCAGATTATACCGACCACGATGGAACGAGTCATAATGATAATTACTTGCTAAATCAAAGTTAGAAATTACATGTAATTCCTCATAAATAGGCCTTACAATATATGAATTCTTAAATTTTAATTCATTATGGAAAACATCTAAATCCTTATGGCGTGGAAAAAAATTACCTAGGGAATATGTGTAGATATTTATCCCCTCGTCTGCTGCTGAAATATTCAAAAGATAAGAATTATTGAATCAGCTTACCCCTTTAACTCTGAAACCCTTCAATGAGTCGAGAAACTGTGGACATTATTGAATCATATGTCACGTATTGTGGCACTGTAAACAACGATACTCCCGATAGTCGATGGATAACCTCTAGGTAAGAGGTAAAATTGCACCATTTTATATCTAATTCCGCTAACAATAGTTCGTGGTTTTAGGGAACCATAATCTTAATCTTATTTTATATTTCATTGTCCCCATAGATCTTATAGGGTGAGGACATTAATAAAAAATCATTTCATTTTATTTAAGACGAGTGCTTGGAGCTAATCGTATGCATGACAAGGGATATCAAATTAATATATTCATTAATTGGGTGTGTGTATACATTACCATCTATTTACATGTGTCATATGAGCACCATTATGAGGTATTTCACACTAGATACCATGTTCATTGTTTGTGGTTATTTTTATCCTTGAGTTCTACAAAAGACATATTTAAATGTTATGATCAGAAGCGGCATTTTTAGGCTGCCAATTTATGCATAGGAAATTATGCTAGCTATGAAACTGAATGTCTATATATTTCCTTCGCCATTGAACCATTGTAATACTACGCTTTCCCATTTCTCATAGTTGAACCAAGCCTATTCCAAGTCCTCCACTCAAAGAAGCAAAAATGTGTTGTAATATATTATGTTTCAAGGTGCTTGTAAAAATCTATTATTGAGTCATTACTATTCAATGGATCACTAGTATTTGAGGTTAAAATCTATAGTTAACATGGAACACTCATGACATGGCTTAAATTAATTTATGATTGCATCTTAGTGTAGCAATAAAAATAGGTCATTGAATTTTCAGGTGTCACTTTTATTTTGGTAGATTTTTTGCTTTATTTCTACATATTGGCTCCTTGGTGTTAAGTATTTCTTTTGCAAGTCCACTTCAAAAGTTGTCTCATCTTGCAAGTAAGTGAAGAAAATAATCTATCTAGTGACAAGGGTTCTCTGCCATGTTTTATATGCAGTCCTATTTTATTGTTGATTGTCTCTGCTTGAAATTTGGTAACATGCATTTTGGTACCGTGCATCACAAATGTGGAAAATGAGACTCCTCACAAGAGTAAACCACAAATGAGTGTATATCAGATGCTGGAATTACTGCTTTTTCCATTTTTGAATTTTTTTTTATAATGGGTGAGGCAACTTCTCCCTTTTTAAATAGGTTAAGAGATGATGATATCTATGTAAAAAAATTCTATTAAATGCAATACCATGCCATGCTAGATGTGTGTATAATATAAAATAATTACCATGACATAATCTATGTGTATATATCATATGATGATGGTGATTACTATCAATTGAAGATCCATGCAAACCATTCCAAGTTTGATATTTTTTTGGTTGGATTTTGTTTAATCACATGTGGATATATTGAAGTTTCATTTAATTGAATATTAGGCTGTAAATACAATGTGCCTAAGATTCAGTTTATTTGCATACAAGTTAAGAATCAAGTGAAGGTGAATAAAAATAAGCTCTTGCAAGATTTTGCCTTTTTTTAAAACTTCTTTTGTTAGAAATAGCAATAAATCCATGTATGTTTGACTAAATCCAACATATATTTCAATTGTCTCTTAAATTATTACCATGCTTATTTGAATTATTTTAATATATTTTATCTAGTAAACATAATCTGAGATGTAGTGGGTTATTTTTAAATATCCCTTATTCTAACAGTTCTAAACCTGCAAAAGAAGTTGACTTCACGATCAACATATTATGTACCTATTTTAAAGGTTGCATATATCATCATTGCTTGCATATTCATAAAAATATACGATTAAGATCAGGTACATTTTTCATTGTTGGAAGGACACCTCCCAGAAGGTTTATTTTTCTATGAGAGTTTAGGTTGTTATCCAGCTAATCTCATCTCAATCCTATATAGTATTCTATTTTTTTATTTTCTTCAAATACATGGTATTGTCCAACAATTTTTTTAGGAATTTTTGTTTGAGTTGAAGGAGAGACATCGAAGAGGGAATTTTGTTTGATTCCAATGGCATTTCAAATTCTTTGGCGATTTTGATGGAATAGATAGTTGATACCCCAGTCATTGCAACTAAGTCAAATAAAATCCCTTGAGCTTAATGCTTAAGGCATGATGCTATAATTTGATTATGTTCAAATCCTTGCCTAAGCAGGCTTGCTTATATTAAAAAATTTTGGAGTCATCTTGATTATCAAATATCCCTTCCAACTGTGTGGTTATATATCACTGGAATTGACATCGATATTTTCGGCCACTGGAATTAACCCATTGTCTTCATGTAACATACTCAATTCTCCTTGCCCTCAATGATTGTTTACAAATAATGGTATTGGCTTCAAACTTCAGATAAATTTGTGATGTCCCTAATTTTTCTAGTCGTGTTTATATTTCCTTGAGGACGAATGAAGATTGTGGCATTAGGTGTCTTCCCTTTCACTTTCCTCAATATCCAACAAAATTTGCAAATTAAAACAATTTTGTCTGAAATTTATTGTAGTTTTAATGATGTTGTCAAATTTTTCACTCAAGTTTTCAACATCACATGATAGTTCAATAATTCACCACGATTTTCACTCTGATATTTTTGTATTTGGTGGCTCTCTTGTTTGATGAAAATAAATATTTAGGATTCAACCTTAATTTACTGTCTTTTATTCTTTCTTTTTGTCATTTAGTAAAATTTCATGATTGGGTAGAAGAGAAAATCAATTCAGAAGTTGAAGTAGCTGCGTTAAGATCTACATTTCGTCAAGAAGTGGTTGCATGGCATAATTAGAAAAAACATGGAAACGAACACACCCTTGAACTGAGTGAATAATTTAGAGCATGTAATGGCATCCTTAACTACACCTTCTACCAAAATCTCACAACTTCTCCTAAATATATATTATGACAACTGGGATTTTTTTGCAAGTAACCATGAGACTCTGAAGGAACTCCTTGGGTAGTACAACCAATGGGGAATTTTTACACTACTTTTGAATTGCAAGCCCAAGTTCATAGCCTAATACTCTAGCAACTAGTACATCAACTGCATTTCCAACTTGTACATACCTATTAAACAAGAAACAAGCATTAGAAGATAGCATCAAACTAAAATATGGTATTATAAGATGCACGGAAACCTAAGTCACCTAGCACGAGGCCACACGAGAAACACAAGACACGAGGATTCGAGCGTCTGACACGGGCATGTTGACCCCCGAGAATGGGACACATTATATGTATATATGTATATATGTATATGTATATGTATATGTATATGTATATGTATATGTGTGTATATATATATATATATATATATATATATATATATATATATATATATATATATATATATATATATATATATATATATATATATATATATATATATATATATATATATATATATATATTACACAATTTTTCATTCATGAGACAAATTCAAACATAGATCTAGATGTAAGTTTAACAAAGTAACATTATGCATAAAAATACAATTGTGACAGATTCATCAATGATCCAATAGGAGAAAGACAAGAAAATGAAATTTCTCATTAAGTCATCAAAATAAAAATGTGTTACATAGGTAGTAGCAATGCCAATGGAAAATAGAAATAGAAAATACAAAACAACTACAAGCCTCAAGGTAGTAGGTAGCTCATGACTCAAGAGTCATCAATTATCATCATCAAAATCAACATCACTTTCATCATCGTGGTCACCACTTCTCTCCTATGTTGCTTCCTCCTCCTCTATATCCATTGTAATCGTTGCATCTGTTGGTGTGGAGGATGAGCCTTCAACAGTAATACCACCATCAAAAGTGACTGGAAAGGCATCACACATATTTGTCTTCCCCTTCAACCACTCATCCCTATGGGTGTAAATAAGATGAACATTGGTGTGCACATACACCATTGTATCTGCCCTATACTGTTCTAGCCTGCTCTTCTTTACACTATACAAATTCCCATATGTGATCCAATTCCTCTCGCAATAAGAGGATGAAGTCACCTGAGAGATGAGTTGCACTCTCAATCCGGAACCACATAGAGTTATCACAACTCATCATATTTCCTACTGTTATTCCATCGATGAACCTGAATATTCATGTGGTAGAACACCTGCATCATAATCCTCTTTGGTTGTACACCCCAAGTACACTCTCAAGTCATTGGCCAAACGAGGAGCGATATTCCCAATAATTTGGACCAAGTTGTGGGCACGATGCCAACTGGGGTATACTCTGCAAAGACCAAATAGGGCAGAAGCATTCTACAACCCTATGTGGATAGGGGATAAGCATTCTCATCCTTGGGTAATAGATAGGGAATACTCCCTATTGTCCAGAGTTCCCTCAACCCCAAGAGCCTTCTATCTCAGTTCCTCTATCTGGGAGCTCAAATAGAGAGGAAGAGATGGCTCGGTGTCCTCGATTAGCACTACTCTCATTTGGTATCTACAGATTCCTATACCTACAGGACATCAAATCAAGTGTTATATTAGAACATATTTGATCATGTAAATGGCAGCAAGATACTAATAACAACAAGATACCAAAAACATCCTCCCTCTCATGGGGGTGTCAAATGCACATGGATACTCTAATCATCCTCCTTCTCACAGAGATCACATAGATATTATAATCATCCTCCGTCTCACGGAGGTCACACACATATTATAATCATCCTCCCTCTCATAGAGGTCACACAGATATTATAATCATCCTCCCTCTCATGAAGGTGTCAATCACAAGCCTCAACTTGTTTCGAATAGTTGCGCTCTCTCAAATGAATGGAGAACACATAGTCCCAAGTATACGTATTTTGGATTCTATTTCATCATTGTTTATCCATGTATTATCCAAATCTTGCTCGATCAGCTCTCTAAGGAGCTTCCACATCATGCCTCATAGCTAGCCTAGCTAGCGTCATTGTACCCGACCTCGGTCGTGCTATGGACCTCTCTTCCAAAGTATCATGGAAGATGTCATACTAAGGCAACATCCAAATGTGCTCATCAATCCAAAACATCATTAGTTCATTCATGCAACTACATATCATGGGAGAAATATCTCAACCAAATAAAAAATGTTCGGTGGCAATTATGAGTGAAGCAGCTCAATCATGAATTCAATCATGTTTTATACACATCATATACGGATGAATGTTGAACATGGAACATCAATGCTTTAACCAAGTACCAGATGCCATATCACGTTCAATCAACATTTGAACTTTAAATCGGAGTATCTAAGGATTTACATTACACTAAGACATTTCAACAGTATTGCTATGTGGAATTTCATTCCCAAATTCCAGAGATCAATTTATCATGCCATGATACATCATTATGATATTCAAAATTCACATCCCTCTTGTATTTTCGGAGGCTCATCACCTATAAATTATAGACTATCAAAATGTATAATCAAATCCATAATAAAAAATCAAGACCATACCTTGGAACTCATTATCCTGGATTCACCAGATAAAAGTCACATATAAAAAAATATGAATCAAAGAGTTTGCATCACACAACACTAAGGCCTTATCATGCCAACATATATTGCATTACTCAAATCAATGTGGTGTTAACTTAATCATCTCATCCAAGTTTAGAAGTTAGTCACAACTATTATCAAAGACATTGATTTCATAGTTATCAATTCTTTCAACCTGAGACATGTAGCACACATATCAAGTCTTGACTTCATTTCCTGTCAAGCTCTTCAAGTTTGTCATTCAACATGTCATTATAGGCCATTTCCATCATTAAATTTAAGTGCATACACGTCACGATCATGTCATGCATGTTCATACTACGTCACAACAACCATTGTGCTCGGAAAAAGAAGGCCAATACAAAACCATATGTCTATATACTCACATATGAAACTGAAGGTCACTATGCCTACATAACATAGTCATCTGCACACAAAGTTCGATTCAAACATATAAACTTTCCCAACTAACAGATCTTACTGGCATCTGCAATACATCAACAGAAGCAACTTTTTCCAAGAGGTCATCTGATTTCATGCTTAATTCTATAAATTCCATAAATTAGTTCAAAACGAGAATACAAATAAGAGATCCATGGAATCAGAGTATAAACCGAATTCATTATACAGAAATTCAATAATGTGTCTCTCAAGAATAGTCACATCTATGAGCCTTCCTTTGCAAGAATGAGGCTCAGACCTCTTTTGTAGATCAACAATGTCAGATACTTAAATCATATTTCAATAGATCATAAAATGGAAACCCGAAAATAATATTTTAGGAGAGATTCTCCCTCTGGATGAGAATCCATTTAATTCATGTCATCAAACTGTCTTTACAAGGATCAAGAAATAGAAGATATATCATAAACACATATATATCATGATCATCAATATCATGTCATCCATATTTCATCATAGGTTGGACTAGAAAGATTAGGGTGGCAGGCTGATGTGAGATCACAACCTTAAGATCCAATAACAATGCATCAAGTTAAATCATTTAATTTCACTACATGCTATAACCACAGATAGTCATAAATTTGTAACATCAATCTCATAAATATTCCTACGGTTTCCAATAACATGCATATCATAATCAATATGATCGGGATAGGTTAATAAATAAACCAACAAGGTGCAATTACTCTTCTCTACGAGTTTTCATCATTATGATCACAAGTATTATGTGTAGCATATCAATGAGGTAAACTTTGATCTGAGAGATCCAATAGATCTTATACATATCAAGAATCAAGAATACCATCCATTAAAATCAGAATCACGATCTAAAAACAATAGATGTTAGCTAAAAATTAAGTTATGCTATTATATCCATGATCGAAAATCACATCAAGTACTCTCGCATAATCAATAAGATCATCGTGATCAAACCATTCAATACCCAGTGCACTATTTCATTATAGTAACCATAATCCCAATCATTCTTATATGTGCATGCATGAGCCATCCAAGAAGAAAACATTCTCAATATACCGAAGGGCTTACCTAGCCATCCAATGTTGTAGCTAAATCATAACATTAAAACAATATACAATGCATGCCTTATCATATTACCTATGCACCTTCACATAATAAGCTTTTAGTGTGTAAGTTCCACTTTACCTTTTCCAGATCTATCCATTCCTTTTCTAGATCTAGTTGCATTAGCCAAATTTTCTACATTTCCTGATATATATATCTTTCCTGCATTTCCAAAGATCCTCAAGAGGGATCCTCTCATCACATCTCATCACGGAGGTTAGATATATCCAAGAGCTCAAATATACATGCAGGAAGTAATGACTAGAAACAATAATCATATAAATCAGATCCATCAACATAAAAAAGAGTGAAGGGTTATAAATCAAGGAGTACTTATCTTGAATGAGAGACGATCATCTCCCTCTTGAACCAACCTTCAAGAGTAAGTCATATATCATAAATCAAAGTTTCCTTCAATCAAAAACTTTATCAATAACCATGGTATTTCTGTCAAATTGATCCAAGTGGTTGAGCATCTTCATAAAGGCCATGTGAGGGTTTCATATATCGAATCTCAGGACTTTACCATAAATCAAGGTTTCTCCCAAACCCTTATCCACTAACTGTCTGGGCCTTTCTTCATACCCTAGAATTTTTTTAGGTATCTACCATCCTGTACTTGCTTCCATAGAAGTGTCTCCTTGGGGTAATCCTCATGGATTTTATTTAACCAGCTCTGATACCATGTTAATTTTTCATAAAGATGCATTGCTCTTTATTTTGATAGTTACATTTCATCATTAACATGTTGCATTCACCCCAAATAATTTTTCCAATGTAAAAATCTATATCATTAACCATCAGAAAATGAAACTATGCATAAATAAAAATACCACCACCATCATCATCATATAAGCAATGGAAAATAAAAGATCAAAGGAAGAGAAACATGAACACATAGAGACACCAGGATTGGTTCAAGACTAGGGAAAAAATCACTATGGGGAAAACTCTTGGAAATTATTCTTCTTAGATATTCATTAAACAATGCAGAAAAAATAACATACATGCACTAAAACCATGTCCATACTTCTCCATGAAGGAAAATGAATCTGAGAACTGAAGTGCACTGACACCGGCTGCAACAAACTGATGAACATGAATGATACTGAATGAGCACTGAAGATACATTTGCAGTGGAAGAAAACATATCTGATCTGTATATCTATAATACCAAAACTCATATATGAAATATCACCAAGTGATCTCAACTCTGAAGTCCTAGATCTGAATCTAGGAGATTGTCAATGATGTTCTGACACAATTGTGACTAAACAAATGATGTATGGAAGCGTTGTGCAATCAAATGAAGCTGAAAAAATCCAATCTACCCAGAAAATATCTTGGTCATGGCCTTAACTCACTCAACCTGCGGCTAAAGGACTCTGAGCTGCTACCACAACGTTTTTTGCCCGCGGCTAAGGGTTTGAATACCTTAAAACTATGGCCATGTCCTGGAGCCGTCCTACCAGCGGCTTTGGCACCTTGGCCGCGGGAACAACACATCCTATATGTGGTTGTGCTTCATTAGGGCCATTACTAGGGCCTTGCCTACATGCAAATTTGCTTCGATAGGCTGATCTAGAATGTGCATCAATCTCTAAACTCGATCCTCTACGCGCCATTGCGCGAGCTCCTTCCGACATACCTGTGCGAGCCAAAACATAAACATAGATGAAATAAAATGATGGATGCAAATAATAGATCACTTGAGAAAATTTATAAATGAGCTTGAGGTCACTTCTATTTATAACTTTCTGAGTGACCGCTTGGGGCTTTGACTGGATCAACATGTGGTTAGGCCAACCCATAAAATATTAAATTAATTCATAACTTAACTTCTGCTTAACCAATTGGGGCGATCTATAGGTCAATTTTGATCCTCTCAAAAAGAGGAATCTAATTAAATTATTATCTTAATCATATGAGCTTTTCATTGTGGAATTTGACCCTAGTTGAAAAAATTAATATCTATAACAACAGATAGGATTTGCGACTCCTCCTCCCAAATGAGTCAATTACAATGAGTATTGGAAGCAACTAAGCTTGAAGGATCAATTAAAGAGTAGGTTTCATTGTTTTAAGGGGATAATTCAGAAGGATCATTTTCCATTGATGACAAAGGGGGAGAATATTAGTAATGCCAGGTAGAGGAACAACGATGAGAAAAACCATGATTGGTTTCAAGGGGAGCTTAGTTTGTTTCCATCAATGCCAAAGGGGGAGATTGTTTGAAAATTGGCATTGCATAAATTATTCATGGCTCATATCATGTTATAATTGATGTTAAACAGATTAGAATTGAGGTTAGAGGCAAAAAATGTTGGAATTCATGAGCATGTTGTTCAAGGGGAGTGCCATGGTTGCTGCAATATTCTATAGAGAATATTCATAGTAGCAGACTTAGTGGAGAAGGAATAAAAATATGACTATGATGGTTGGGGAGACCTAGAATTTGGAGGATATTATGTCTTAAGAGATTAGCCCAGTTTCTCATGAAAGATACATAGCTCAAAATTTCTTGGAAATATATTTCCAATGGTATGTGGAAGTCTACAAATGGCTCTTTGGATCAAAAGTTATGGTCAGTCAAGGTAAGGATATTAAAGTCTTAAGTAGCAGTTCTCAGAATCCCGAAAGGTCTGGAAGCCTGAAGAATTATTTAAAAAGGTTATGGGATTGTGTTGAGCCGGGTTAGCGGGAATCCCAAAATACCAGAAGGCCCAGAAGCCCAGAGACTTATTTACAAAGGTTGTGGGATTGCATTGATCCAGGGTAGCGAGAAGTGTAGAACCCTATAAGGTCTGGAAGCCCAAAGGTTTATTTAAAAAATGTTATGGGATGGCATTAACCCAAGGTAGCGGGAGCAATACCCAGAAGCTCGAAAGCCAACCCGTAAGGAATAAGGGAAATAGGATAAAGCACTAAGATTTTGTGGCAAGTAACAGAGAAGGGTGGTGGAAGTTCTTGCTAACAATTTTCAGTCTGTCAAATATCGATAGGCACGCCCAAGACTTGTTTTGTGAATATTTCTCGTGTTCTGGTGACCAAGTGACTTTCAGATATAAACAGAGAAAATAAATGTGGGCAAGCGTTTAAAGGGAATAGGGAAACCAACCGACATTGGAAGTGGTGCAATATAGTGTTCCAGTGCCCGAGAGCCAAGAATCCCATAAGTATTGTGAAATGGAATTTAAAGAAAATTTACGGGAATCAGGGCATTCAAGATCCGTCTCTGTAGCATCATATGCTTAAAGGTATCGATGAGTTGACAACTGTTTGGCCTGATGAGTATGTAGCTCTAGTGCATAGTATAGAAAGAACATATGAGTCAACAGTTGGAGTAAATGCACACAGAGAGGTTGGTGACATTGTATTAATGGAAATTGTTGAAACAAGCCTCCTTTGATCTCACTTTCATGCCATTATAAATTAAGTGAGGAAGATGGCTTAGGGAAACCATATAAGTGAATTTATGAGCTTTGATGGCATGCTATAACTAGAGTAGGAAGAAGAGACATACCTGAAGTACATTCTAATATCTATGGGAATTTAAGTGGAATAGAGGACCAAGTTATATATGCAAGATGAATTCAATAGAGGTGATTTTTAAGTGTGTAGGGCTTAGTAGGATTAAATTATCAGTATGAAGAATCCATAGGTGCCCATTTTTATATTTAATGAAGTTGTAGTGGCCTTGTGGTTTTTATGGAGAAAAATGTAGAGCCATGCATAAGCACACTATCGGTGTTGAGCGGTAGTGACAACATAAATGACAGGAAGACAATATAGACAGCATCGACCTTTGTAGAAAAAAGGAACAAAACTCAAGATTTCCTTTGAGAAAATGGGGGATGCAACATCTGTTTTGAGTCTGAATGTGTGAGGAGCTGATCTGCGTGGATCTACACACTCCAGTGGCAAGGAAAAAGCTTAAAATTAATAGTGACGAAAAGGTGGTAAACTCAACTTCAGATTGAATGTCTCGTCTTCCTAATTCCAACGACGCAGACGACACAATTTCGAGTCTACATGGAGAAGTTAGAGCAGTTTGAAGTTTTGTTAAAACAAGGGAAGTGGGGCCCATAGCATGCCACATGGAACCCCAGTGAGCACGTGGAACCCAAATAACTTCCCACCAGGCCCTGACACATGGCGCTCCTCCATTGGTCCTCAACCTGCACAAAAGGACAAAAAAAAATCATTAAAAAACTATGATTATTAAAACAACAAAATCATTTGATTCTAAAATAGTTATTTTAATAACTATATAAAAAAAATCATTTAAATATTAAAATATTTATTTTTATAACTATTTATATTTTAAATCCATATACAAACAAACCATATAAATAAAAAGAAGTCATAGTTCGAAAAAAACCAACAAATGTCATATTAAATGGTTATAGTTAACCAACGAATTTCATATTAAGGTTATAGTTATGGCATAACCAACGGAAAATATGGAAACGACGGAGGTGGTTGGGGGCAGGCCGCTAGATGCGGATCTGGGGCCCCCCAAATAAATATTTTTTGTGATTTAAAAAACCAATCATGCCAATTATGGAGGGGTCGGGATTTGACCCCCCGACCTCCCTCCAAAAAATTCTAATTTTTAACCATTACACCAAACAACCTCTTGGGTAACTCTGCCCATGGAATTTTATTTAAACTCAAATTTTCACCAGTGCGCCTAGGCCTGCAGACTAGAGCACGTATTTCAAGGTAGAGGAGGCAGGTTGGTGCAAGCAGTTCGAGGGAATATTTTTTATGCCAAGTGAATCTTTTGATTCCAAGGAGGTAAATTTTCTCTGTGTCAGAATGTATTGAAATTTATATGCATTTTAACTAGAATTTCATAGGGAACGCAATGCACGATGTTGGATTTGCCTTTCAAGCAGTGGTTTTGCAGATTCCATATGGAGGAGAATCTTAAAGAATCTTTAGGGAATCTTTCAAATTCCTTAGAGGCCGAAATTAACCGGTGTCAAAATCAGGTCAAATTTATACTCATTCTTCTCAAAATTTCGCAAGGATCTCAATGGGGAGATCAGATTTCTGTTTTGAGCTGCAGATTTCCAGATTCCTTGTGGAGCAACATCTTTAAGGAATTTAGAGGGAATCTAAAAAATTCTTGTAGCCCCATAATTTCACTTTGTTAGAATTCAGAAATTTGATAGTCAATTTTGCACTATTTGATGCCATAAATCTGATGGTGTATTCAGATTTTCCATTTGACCATTCCATTTTTCAGCCACTTTTCAAAGTGGAGTTGTAGGTGTCAGTATTCAATGTGTGAGCAGTCGTTTTTCTAGATATTTAATGTCATTGTATTGATGGTACAACTAGACCCAACAGTTTATCATCCTTGTCTTCAGATAGCTCCAGGATGTGAGGTGTATGCAGTGTGATCATGTACTTCTTTCTCTCTTTGCTATGAGATGCATTGTGATGTATAGATCCTTGTTGATGTTTGTTGTGGGATCTTGGTTTGTTCTTGATGTGAGATGTAATTTCTATCATGGATTGTTTTATGTTGTTTGAGATCCCTTTGTTGCCATGTTGGCAGGATACTCATTGTTGCCATATATGTTTCATTGAGATCCCTTTATTTCCATGTTCGACGGGATACTCATAGTCATCATCCATGTGAAATTGTCATGTTGATAGGAGTCCTTTTTGTGAATGAGAGTTCCTGTAGTGGAACATCTCATGGAGAGGTTCAGCCAATCCTACGCGATGGAATTTTCCTTGTATGACAGAGAAATACCATCCATGTACATCATCAGTCTTTCCAGCACTTAATGCAGTTGTCTACACCATCTTGACACTGAGGCCCAGAGATGTAATCCCTCCTAGACGAACTCCATTATCAATGTCTTATGTTGCTAATGCTTGTTATGTTCCTCTTATTTACATCATGCATTTATGTTCATTTATGTTCATTAATGCTTTAATGCAACTATAACAGATCAGCCGAAGTAAGAGGTCTTGGTTAAAAGGGCATCGGGAATTTACCCGGATCAAGTGGTATCAAAGTGATATTCTTGGTGATTTGGATTGCAGGTGTGAATCATTGAACATTTGATGAGTTGAGCAATGGAGGATGTCAAAGACATGTATGAGACCATGCTCAGGTTGTTCGAAAAGGCGGACATGTTGTATGAAGCTTATGAGAAACAAGCAGCAATAACGCTGAGTTGAAAACACTCCTATAAGAAGAGAAGGAGGACAAGTAGTGATTGCATCTTCAATTGCAAGCCACGAAAGAGGCATTGGAAGAATTAAAGCGCAAAAACGGAAGTATTCAAGCAAATCATGAGGCATTGAAGACATTTATACATGAAGAGAAGGAGGAGAAACATCAATTGCAGCTTCAACTACAAGCTGCGACAGAGGCCTTAGAGGAAGTGAAGCACAACAAAGGCTCAGAGAAGCCCTCTTTACCTGATTCTAAGTCAACATCTGAGGTAAACAATGTTGATTTATCTTCAGTTTCATCTTCACATGATATCATTTCTGTTGGAAATGTGGAGATACCCATTACAGGAACCGACATGAGACTCCTTACTAGGATGGTGTACAAAGGATGAGGACTTGGCATTCATGGCCAAGGCATAACTCAAACATTTGAGGTTGTGCAGAGACCTCATTAGACAGGTTTGGGATACACTGAAGGAGGATGTTCGAAGGACATCAAAGGCAAACAAATATTGTTGAATTCACCAAGGAAGAGGATTGATGGGAACACTTCACCATCATCTCATGGAAGTGCATGTTGCAGTGAAAGAGCTGAGGCAAGCTCTCATCACCATGATCACACCAGAGACCACCAAGAAACATATAACAACTCTAGATATTTTGAATTTCATTTTGATTATAAGCATGTTACTAATCATGAATGTAAATCATGGCATAATAAAAATTTTCGTTTTTGTGGTTTACATAACCATGTCATTGTTGAGTGTTAGAAAAGAATGGAAACACAAAGGAGGATGAGGTGTGGAAAGCCTTTTCCACAACAGGGAAACAAATTGGTTATGCAGGTATGGAGGAAGAAGACTCATTGTAGTTATTGCGACAAAAGTGGCCATAAAAAAGTCACATGTTCGAGGCTCCATCCAGAGTAGCACCTTAAGGATGAAGCATCAATGGATGAACCGATTGAAACAGTTGTTCGACAAGCAAACGTGCCACAAGGAGATGATCCATTCACTTTGATAAGTGAGAGATAATTTTCTAGATGTGGTAGTATGTCATGGTCGTGATTGTAAATCATATGTTGCATTTTTAACTATAAAAGCGACAATGTGTTTTTCCATCGCTTTTTCAACAACGATGATATTTTTGGCCTTGTTTTTAAAATCATCTAATGCATTTATTTTATGTAAAAGTGATGATGTGCTTGTCATCACTTTGAAATGTGAAAATAATGATTTTTTATAGCTAGGGTGTGATTTCCATTTGATGTAAACTTGACCACCAAGTATGTAAACTCGTGGCAAGTATGGAAATGTATGGGTCATATTTGAGCATGTAATTTGCATTGCAACAGTTGCAAGTGTTGACATTTGCATTTCGATTCCGAAGGACAGAGGTGAAGGAGCCTTGAAGGGATGTGCCTTTTCAGACATTTGCAAGTGTTGGTGTTTGCATCCTGATTCCGAATTACGTCAGGTGAAGGAATCTTCAAGGTATGTGCCTTTTCAGACATTTGCATTACAGTAGTTGTGGGTGTTGGAATTGCGTTCCGATTTCAAAGTACGTCAGCTGAAGGAGTCGTGTGTGAATGTGCCTTGCAAAGGAATTTGCATTCAGTTGATGATGAATAGAATTTGATACTTTTGGATGACCAAAATCTCTCCAGTGGGGAGGTTTGATCCAGGTGGATCTACACACACCAGTGGTAAGTACAAAGCTCAAAATTCAAAATGACGGAAAGGTGGAAAACTCAGCTTCAGATTGAAGATCTCGTCTTCATGATTCCAACGGCGCAGACGACACTCAATTCTGAGTCTACATGGAGAAGTTAGAGCAGTTTGAAGTTTTGTTAAAACAAGGGAAGTGGGGCCCACAACACGCCACATGGAATCACATTGAGTATGTGGGACCCACATAGCCACCTACCAGGCCCTGACACATGGTGCTCCTCCATTGGTCCTCAACCTGCACAAAAGGACAAAAAAAATCATTAAAAAACTATGATTATTAAAACAACAAAATCATTTAAATTCTAAAATAGTTATTTTAATAACTATATAAAAAAAATCATTTAAATATTAAAATAGTTATTTTTATAACTATTTATATTTAAAATCCATATACAAACAAACCATATAAATCAAAACAAGTTATAGTTCGAAAAAAACCAACGAATGCCAAATTAAAAGGTTATAGTTAACCAACGAATTTCATATTAAGGTTATAGTTATGACAACCAATGGAAAATATGGAAACGTCGAAGGTGATTGGGGGCGGGCTGCCCGATGCAGGTCTACCCCCCCCCCAAATAAATACTTGTTGTGATTTACAAAACCAACCGTGCCAATTATGTTGGGGTTGCGATTTGAACCCTCGACCTCCCTCCAACGAATTCCAATTTTTAACCATTACACCAAATGACCTCTTGGGTAACTCTGCCTATGGAATTTTATTTAAACTCGAATTTTCACTAGTGCGCCTAGGCAAATAGACCTGAGCATGGATTTCAAGGCAGAGGAGGCAAGATGGTGCATGCAGTTCGAGGGAATCTTTTTGATATCAAGGGAATCTTTTGATTCCAAGGAGGTAAAATTTGTCTATGTCAGAATGTATTGAGATTTATATGCATTTTAACTAGAATTTCACAGGGAACGCAATGCACGAGGTCGGATTTTCCTTTTGAGCAGCAATTTTTCAGATTCCCTTTGCAGGAAAATCTTCAAGAATCTTGAGAGAATCTTTCAGATTCCTTGGAGGCCGAAATTCGCTGGTGTCAGAATGAGGTCAATATTATACTTATTTTTCTTGGAATTTCGCAAAGATCTCAATGGTGAGATCAAATTCTTGTTTTGAGTTGCAGATTTCTAGATTCCCTATGGAGCATCATATTTAAGGAATCTACGGGAATCTAAAAGATTCATGTAGCCCCAGAATTTCACTTTGTCAAAATTCATAAATTTGACAGTCGATTTTGCACTATTCGATGCCACGAATCTGATGGAGTATTCATATTTTCCATTTGACCATTCCATTTTTCAACCATTTTTCAAAGTGGAGTTGCAAGTATCATCATTCAATGTGTGAGCAGTCATATTTCAGGATATTCGATGCCACGAGATTGATGGTATATCTAGATCCAACAGTTTATCATCCTTGTCTTCAGATAGCTCCAGGATGTGAGGTATATGCAGTTTGATCATGTACTTCTTTGTCTCTTTGCTATGAGATTCATTGTGTTGTATAGGTCCCTCTTGATGTTTGATGTGGGATCTTGTTTTGTTCTTGATGTGAGATGTAATTTCTATCATGGTTTGTTTTATGTTGTTTGAGATCCCTTTGTTTCCATGTTGGCGGGATATTCATTATCGTCATGTATTTTTGATAGAGATCCCTTTGTTTCCATGTTTAGCGGGATACTCATAGTAATCATCCATGTGAAATTGTCATGCTGATAGGAGTCATTTTTGTGAATGAGGGTTCTTGTAGCGGAGCATATCGTGGAGAGGTCCAACCACTCCTGTGTGAGGGAATTTTCCTTGTATGACAGAGAAAATACCATCCATGTATATCATCACTCTTTCCAGCACTTAATGCAGCAACCTACACCATCTTGACACCGAGGCCCAAAGACGTAGTTCCTCCTGGACGAAATCCATTATCAATGTCTTATGTTGCTAATTCTTGTTATGTTCCTCGTATTTACATCATGTTGTTATGTTCATTTATGTTCATGAATGATTTAATGAAACTCTAACATATCAGCCGAAGTAAAAGGTCTTGGTTAAAATGGTATCAAGTATTTACCCGGATCAGGAGCAGAGAACTAAGTGCTGAGAATTAACTATGTTTGCAGTAGAGCATAGGGCCGAGACTAGAGATTGTCTAGTAGTGGAGTTACAAAGCTAAATCGAAGGAGTTGGTGCAACAATAGATCGGGTTTATATATACATATTTCTAAGCATTTGTATTAGTCTCTATTTTCAGTTTGAAAATTGTATGAAAAGGAGAATAGTGGCAAGAGTAGGTAGTGGAATATGTTCATAAGAGGTTGATTCCTCTTGGAAATAGGTGGATTGCTATCTGAAGGGGGTTGCAGCCTCCCATGATTGGGCACTCACAAATAATTTGAAGTAATTAAGTGGGTGCTTAATTGACATCATAATAACAAATAGATTGGTGGTTTTCTCCCTTTGGGTTTCCACATAAAAATACCCGTGTCAATATGTGTGTGCTACTCAACTGATGAAATGTGTTATCATGTGAATGGCTTGATTTACTATACATTTATATTTTAGTATGAATTCTCTTACAAATAACTAGAAAGAGTCAAAAGAAATATAAGAATTTAGCTTAAATTTTAGTAACCTCACTATTACAGATTCACACCCCCTTTCAGTAATTTATTATTCCAACAATAAGGATATTAATGTGATTAGGATTCTCCATACTACCAATCCATCTAGCCTTTGATTAGTAGAAGAGAAGAAAAAAAAACTAAGAAGAGAAAAATAAAAAGGGATAAAATTCCTGGGTGAAAACATCTGTGAGGCACCAAAGGAAATATTTGGGACTGAAAACATCCATGTGGCAGTACAAGAGTCTAAAAAAATGAAAAAATAAAACTAAAAGACCCCTTGGTGAAAACCTCCTTTGAGGCACCTGGGGTAGTCCTATAGGTTGAAAACCTCCTCTAAGGCAGCTTGCGGGTCTCAAGAAAAAAAAATATGATAAAATTACAAAAGAAGAGCAAGGGAGCCCTTACATCATCTTTTCTAACATGTTTTTTTAGGGTTCCAGTCACAGTCTCGAGAGGACAACATACAAGGAGACAATTTCAAAATTCCACTTTTCCTTCCTCCAAGCTAGCCCTCTACATGTCCTCCATTATTTTACTGATTTCCTTAAGTTCCTCCATCATCATATGAAATTTCTCATTCAATTCTACCTGAGTTCTCAAGTGCTATAATATTGTCTTATATTGCTACATGATTGTCCCATATTTTCTGCAGAATTGTGATCAATATAGAAAAGTGTTTGTATCTTGTGTTTTTCATTGAGAAAGAAGAGGAGGGGTCCACCACACCCTCATCGTCAATTCCCCACACCATTTGGCCTCTCCTCCACCCAACTTTCCACTTCTATCCATAAAAATTACTCATTTTCATCCCTTCTTCCTTCCTTCCCACCACAAAAAAGACCTCTGATCCTTGTCAATAGAATGATAATGAATTATCAATGTTTTTAGAAGCATTATGTAAAGTAAAATATGATGATAGAGGGGTATGCATGAGTGCTACAAGAAGATACATAGTCCAATAGTAGTAGGCACAAACCCTGCAAGACCACAGGTGAGAGCAATAGAATGAAGAACCAACCATCATGAAAGCATTGGAGAGTTATTTCATTGATTTGGAGCAACTACAGGACCCTCTGCAAGCTACTATAGTATCAACGTTCACCTTCAATAGCAACATTTGATCCACCTCCTGAAGAACCTATATTGTCAAGCTTCGATCAGTTAAGAACATTTCAAGAAAAAAAACAAGAAATTTTTTCAAAGCAAACTCAATGCATGGAGAAATGAACATGAGAATACAACACCTCAAGAGGAAATAAAATTAACCATTACTTCTGTTTAGAAACAACATGTAGGCATCAATCTTTCACCACACAAGAAAATACTACTAGGTAGTGATCTGTATATGTAAACTTGAAGGTTTATGATAAAATTTGCAAGTGAATTTGTTAGGGTTCTTATGAAATTATGTAAGTTGCATTAACACATAAATGATGATTTTTAACTCAGTTTTGTAGAAAATAACAGAGACAATAGTGCCATAATAACATATGCAAGACAACAAATTATGAAGGTGTTCACCCATCTTGGGCTACATCTCCTAGTCTAGCTTCCAATGTTAAGCCTCTTTCATTATGCTCAAAATTATTTGCTTACATAAACTTCTAGTGCTCAAAATGAAAAAATATTGTCTCCAATGTCTCCACAACATCAAAAGCCACTAGCTAGTATCTTTCTACACTAAACGAATGAAGTATGAATGCATATTTAAACATAGGGGTTTGAAACTTATCTGAGATTCACCAAGAAGGTCTAATACCCTCTCATAATAGATGCAATAACATTTTTTACTCCATGAATTCATCAAACATTCATAAATTCATCAAAACATGAAAAAATCCATAAGTATGATACATCACATAAAAAACATATAACCAACAAATAACCATCATATAACCCATGGAAACTTAGCCATAATATCACCATCATAATAAATAAATATGCTCATATGTCAATATAGAAAATATCTCTTATTAACATATGGAAATTTCAACCAAGTTAGTGACTTCCACGTGCCACCCGACCATAGATTGGGTTGAACCAAATATTTATTTTAGCCAATCACCCTCGCACCATATTCCAAGCATGAATGTGGGATCTCATGGAATAACCAAGACAAAACCAAACCAAGGTTTCTAGAGGATAAACCACCTCAACCGTCAACTAGTGATTCCACCTCACAGTTAGACATCACTAATATCAATAGATCGGTCTCTACCCAAAATTTCTAGGGATCTAGAGAATTTCTTCCAACTCGGCTCTGGGACTAGTAACTCAACCCATAGCTGCCACAAGGCTCCAAATAATTTGTCCAACCAAGGCTCTAGGACTAGTAACTCAACCCACCAAAAGCTCCAAATCCTTTGTCCAACCAAGGCTTCTAGGAGTAGTAACTCAACCCAAGTTTTTCTAGGGCTCCATATAATTTGTCCAACCAAGGCTCCAGGACTAGTAAATTGACCCACCAAGGGCTCTACAACGTTTTTCCAACTAAGGCTTCCAGGACTAGTAACTCAACCCAAGATATTCCACGGTTTCTAGAGCATTTTCCATCCAAGGCTCTATGAACTAATAACTCAACCCACAACCATAAGGAACATGAGCACCAATTATTAAAAAAAATGGGAAAACCCACGACACCATAGCTATCAAAGAAATTGCAAGGCTAGGAAAAACTATTGTCAATCTAAGCAATCCTCCATGCTAATGACAAATCATAACCAAATAACCACATGCATACACCATGCATGCCAAAACTAACAAGTAAATAATACATGCAACTTGGAACCTGCAAAGAATTCCAGCTATAGTTGTTGATCCCACTGTCCTGTTGCACCTTCCTAATTTTCCTTTGACTTCTTTTCCAAATCCAATGAAACTAGAGTGCTCCAAGCATGCTCCAACACTGCTCCAAGAATTCTCTGTGTGTGCAAGAGTATGAGAGAGAGAGAGAGAGAGAATAGAATGAGAGTGCCAAATATTGAACTGAAAAAATCTAACACTAACCAAAAGCCATGAACTAATCCTCATAAGCCTTTTTATCAATGAGGCTTCTATTTTCTTCATTTTCCTTAACATTTCCTTAAATTTCCTTCTCATGCAAATTTATGACCTTTCACTTTCCTTTTCTGCTATTTTCCTTTATTTTTATAAATAAAATGGAAATTAATGTCTATTTTCCTTAGCCATAAATAAACTGAAGTGACACCCACTATGATGTGTTTCCCAACATTCAGTTTGGAATATGTGTCCCATGACCTTGGTCTTATTTATTTTTTACATGGAAATTCAACCAGGGGCTATTACACTCTCTCTCCCCCTGCTCACATTTCTCCTCTCCTAGTCGATATTCCATGCATAGCCCTTTCCCCATTTGTCCTGTCTGAATTCAGCCTATTGGTAGTTAGTGCCCAGTTCAGCCCAAACCTTATGGACTAATCAAAATTGTCCCATTTGTCCTTTGTCTCCATATTTGGTGGTCGTTGGACCTGCCATTGCTGGTTCATTTTTGCGTCTGTTAGCCTAGTCTTGCAGGAGAATAAACTTAATGCCACTTAACCCTTTTTTTCCTCAGCCTACCATCTGTCAGCCTCGAAGGATTGTGCTACAACAAACAAATTATATTCATGCAAAAAAATAATAATAAAAATTCCAAGCCTGGAATCATTTGTCCCTTTACCCTAGCCATGTGTCTATGTTTTCCTTCCAAAATATTTACAACATTTATAATGGTGAAAGGAGAACAGGGTTATCACAAGAACCACCTCTCTAAAAACTAAGAGGGGTCCATATCTTGGCCCTACAAGGTTGACTTTTTTCTTGATCAGAAAAAAAATATCAACATCCCATTGAAAGCATGGTTATGACTAGGTATCTTATATATAAGAAAAAAATTAAATAACATGGAAGATAAGAAGTTTCCAAATATTGCTTCTAACTCTAACCAAAAATACCTTTGGCTAAAGCAAGGATGGCACAAGAATGCCCAACCTTGGCTAGACCACTGAGGGCTAAAGAAAGAGACCATTGGGCAAGATAAGGATAATATTAAAAATATTATTACATCAAAATTTACGTAGAAACTGTGGCGTGTTAAAGACTTAAAGGGAAAAATGAAAATATGATATTAAAATGTAGTGAGAAATCCAAATTTTGAAAATAAAAAATATCTCTCTATCTTGACTAATGTCAAGAAGAAAATGAATATTGCTAAACTAAGAACAAATTCTTATGATCTCCATAGTGAAAGTAGGTGTTGGTTAATTCCCAAAACATCGTGAGATGAAATAGTTTGTCAACTTTGTGACACTAAGAGGGTTGAAGATGAAAATAATTTTCTCTTAGATTGTCTAGCTTATACATAGATTAGATTTAAATTTCAAAATATTTGTCGCAATGCCAACCTTCTTGACCTAGTAACTCAACAAAACTGTGGTGATACTGGAATTCTTCTCTTATTGCTTTTCAAGCATAGAAATAAAGTTCTAAAGAATTTTGAGTAATCTTTTACTTTCTTAATGTTCGATAGACCATATTCGATTTTATTAGACATTAATCATCATCATTATCATATTTATTATTTATTTTTGTATCTAGAGGAATCAACAACTGGGCCAATCATGTACTCACATTACATGGGGTTGATTCCAAGGACTACCACTCTAAACTCTAGCTGCGTATATATGCCCATTTCACACTTGAACATGAGACCTCGTCACACATAATACTTCATTTACTTAACCATCGCTAATTAAACTACCTCATAAGAATTGATCATTATCATATCTATAATTAAAATATAAATTGAAATTGAAATTGAAAATATCGATTATATTATAAATAAATTTATTAAAAAATAATTTAAAAAATAAAAATTATATTTAAAAATAACTTTTAAATATATCAGTATTACTAATATAATATTTATCCCGTAAAAATGTTAAGCATAACTACTTATTCCATTAAAATGATTAAAATAAAATAAATTTAATATTTTATTATTGGTTTATTAAAAAATCCATTTTAACATTAAAATTTCTTAGACTTTAACCATATAAAAAATTAGCTTCTTTATTACTTTTGAATTTTAATTAATTTTTTAATATTTAATTTAATTCATTATTAAATAAATAAAATTCTAAGATCTTATTTTAGTCTCTATTTATCTTCATAAAATTTTCCTCATATTTAAAAAAGCTATAAAGTCTTACAAAAATTTTCTACAAATATAAAAGTTGTCTTGAGATGCTTTTGAAAGTGATTTCCTTCTTTTTAAGAAGTCATAAGATATCATGAAAATCGAGTGTTTAAAGATGTGTGGTCATGTCAAGGATATTTATAATGGAAAAGTGTCTTCACATCAAAGATATCTAGAAATGTAAAGATGTGTTGGTATTCTAATGCACGTGGTTTACTGTAAAGGAGCTGACATTGTAATAGACATTATTATTTAGCATTGTCAAAGACATTTATATTGAGAAGTTGATTTATCCTTCTCTAGAAAAACAAAACCTAAGTAAGAAGTATATTATGGAAAGAAAGTGTCTCCACGTTGAAGAGTAGTTGGCATGTGATGTAGAGTTGTTGGTATTGTGATGGACATGCAATAGTTGAAGAGATATAATAGTTGTTGGTATTGTACTGGATGGGACATGTAAAGCAGTTGGTAGTGTGATATTGATATTTTTCCTTGTGGATTGGATTGTGTATTATATAACTGAGATATGTGATGATATAAGTGAGAGATTATATATATATATATAGATTTAGTTGGTTAAAAAAATATAATTATAATAAAAAGTAATAGAGAAGTTTTATTTAATATAATATAAATATTTTTATAATCATATAAAATATTTTGGTATATATTTTTTTTGAAAACACAGTATTTTTGTATATAAATAAATAAATAAATATAAATGTGTGTGAAGTCATTTTTATGAATTCTTTTCATCTATCATTAGGGATATCATGACAATTTGATAAACACAAAATATATGATAGAAGAAAAATACCATTTTATCAGAAAGGTGTTTAATTGTCACTTTTGAAGATAGAAATTATAATGAAATTTTGTTAGTAATAACAAGACAGCTCGTGATTATAATTAACTAAAAAAATGACTATTATGTGATGGTGCAAAAGAAAGTTGTAGGAAACACAATACATGAAGATAAGATTGTGTGTTTTAGGAAGTTCAAGTTTTCATTGAGGTGAAATATCTCCTCAAGGAGTATGTAGAAGTGGTACATTTAAAAATGAACATTTGGCTTAAAATTGATTAAGTTGAGTGTGAATTTTAAAATTGAGACGTGCAAACAATTAAATTGTAAGATGAATATTTTAAATAAGAATAATTGATTTGGAGCAATTTTGATTATAAAATCTGTTTAAAATTATGAATGTTTGGGCAAGGGCATCTCCATTAGCGCGAGGACCTTCGTCTCCTCGTGAAGGCCTATCTGTTGTGTCTTTTTTTACAAATCTCCCATGTTATGTCTCTCTCTACGTTCCTTATTGTTTTTTCTCTGTTTTCTGTTGTTGGTCTTGTTCTAACAAATTTTATCCGTTATATGGTCATTTTGGACTTGATCTGAACACTTCAAATTTTTTTCTTGGCCCTCGAATGAGAGATTTACCTCTAATTTCTGTTGCATTGGTAATTTTTGCTATTTCTTGTAATGTTTTTCACTGTATCGAGCTCTTCCATAAGTATTATAAAAATTGGTGGTTGCAACCTCTCTTATTTTTAATGAAAGATGATTTAAAATTAATTTTGAACAAACATTTTACATAAACCTAATTTGATTTCAAACATTATTTTTCAAAACAAAAATATTTAAAATTAATTTAAAATATATATATATATAATAACTTATTGAAACACATATAATTAAATATACACATATATTTAATAATAATTAAATATATACCTGATATATTCATTATAAAAAAATTTAATTGAAGATAATAATGCTTTCCATTGTAATTATGCTAGTATGGGCCCACATGACTATGTATACACAATATAGTTCTAAAAAGATCAATAAGAATAAATGATTCGATGAATACTTTATAATTAAAAAAAATCATTTAAAAAACATAAATTTAAAATTATCTCTTGAGAAAAAGGAAAAAGCTTCCCACAATGATCCCTCTCTTTAGAAAAAGGAAAAAGCTTTCCCACTATCCTTAAATTGATTCTATAGAAGCATCTATATCCATGTCAAGTTTAATTAAATCCACATCCACATTGAAATGTGTGCCCCATAACATTAATATAAAAGTGAGTTAATTATTGAAAAGGGAGGTCGCTAAAAAATAACGGAATGAAGGTTACTTATATGACTGTATTATCCACTCACCACCGGATCATTTCAGTATGAGGTTGAGTCATCAAGGTATTTCTCTTATTCACAGCTTTCGCTCAGATTCTCGTTAAGCATTTTTTTTTAAATTAATTTATTTATTTATAAGTGAAAGTTATATATATATATATATATATATATATATATATATATTACATTCATATGGGTTGTGAGGCTTTATAAAATTCATTTATGATCATAAGTGAGAGGCTCTGAATCTAATCTGAGAAGCTTTGTAAAATTTATTTATGATAATAAGTGAGAGGGTGTGAATTTGAGAAAATTATAAATGCATGAGGAGGCCTCTACTTAAAGAGGAGAAATTAGAGGTTTTTTTTAATGAAACAATATTATAGATGGAACCAGGAACGAGATAATAAAAGGAACAACGAGCAAAATATTTGAAAGAAGCAGGAGCTTAGGGGCATCGCGGCCATAAGAAGAGCTACATTGGAGGTCGAGCATTTCCCCATTAGCATTTGGGAGGGTCCTCCTCGACCACGAGACAAGACCTACAATATTTTGTGTCGTCGGGGAGGGGATGCACAGTTGTAGTCGGATGGCTAGATGACATTGGCTGCACTAATTGGTGCCGGAGAGAAGAGATCCCTTAACTCTTGAAGTGGTGGCTTCAACTACTATTGGGACCCAATCCGACGTGAGCTACCTTAGAATCATTGTGGGTATAGCAACGCTTAAGTGAAGGGTTGTAATAGATCTGATAAGAAAATGCATATAAATGGAAAATATGCCCAAGAAATAATATCATAGAAGATAAAACTTCAGATCTTCATTAATATCCAAACCCTTGAGGTAGGGCAACACCATACATTCACTCCTTAAGAAAGGAGATCACTCCACAAGCCATATGCTTGCCCATACAATAATCCTTGACATCTCTCAATGGGGAGACTCTAACCTCTATATAGGTTTCATACATGCAATACCATGGGTAGTTACCATGGGTATCTCAATACCATACATCCAATACAATGGGCTTATCACTTTATTCCCTAGCTACATGTGGTCCCTTACATAATGTGGGTTAACCACTTTATTTATTAACTATGGCCTAATTATTTATCATTCTTATATTATTACATCATATTATTCCCTTGGGTACCTCCCTCTGTACCCTATATTATCCCCCCTAGGTATACTACATTATAGATGGAACCAGGAACGAGATAATAAAAGGAACAATGAGCAAAATATTTGAAAGAAGTAGGAGCTTAGGGGCATCGTGGCCATAAGAAGAGCTACCTTGGAGGTCGAGCATTTCCCAATTAGCATTCGGGGGGGTCCTCCTTGACTACGAGACAAGGCCTACAATATTTTGTGTTGTCGGGGAGGGGATGCACAGTTGTAGTCGGATGGCTAGATGACATTGGTTGCACTAATTGGTGCCAGAGAGAAGAGATCCCTTAACTCTTGAAGTGGTGGCTTCAACTACTATTGGGACCCAATCCGACGTGAGCTACCTTAGAATCATTGTGGGTATAGCAACGCTTAAGTGAAGGGTTGTGATGCCTATCAAGAGGAATGTTTGCCCACATTGAAGAGAGTAAGGGAAAATTTGCAATTGTGTCCATCGAGGGCAACATAGAGCCTTGAAGCTGCATACCAAGAAGGCTCCCAATGTGTTGGTAGGTCGCCTTGGCATGGTGCAAGTGGAATTCCATGTCCAAGACGTTCCTTCCAACAAAATGTTTACGTCCTCCTGGTCACTGAAGTGGCGAGCAAGGAGGTTTCTCAAAGCCCAAAGTTGGTCTCCCATCACCTTGAATTCTTGAGCCTTTGCATGTGCTACCATTTGACATAAATGATGGGGGATGTTGCAATAAAAGTGTTCATCTCCTTGACTATTCCAAGGTGGGAGGGGAGGTCTTCCTCTACTACGACCTCCTCTACATGGGAAACCCCATTTTCACACCATGACTACCCTTGAGCTTGACTTCAAATTCCTCACATGAATGCCTGCTTTGGAGCTTAGCTCCCAAATCCTCACTCGAAATTCAAACTCCAACTTGCTTTGGAACGTAACAAATAAATTTTGCGAGGGTTATTTGCTTGTGTACTCCGGGCCACATGATATAACCTTAAGGTCCTCTCGCCATGCGACAAGACGAGTGTTCGAGCTTGTCATTTTCCATAAATGTCAGGAGAGGGTGGGCTTACCACCACCTCGGTTTTTAAATCTTGAAATGCACAGAAAGGTGAGCCCCTAGTGCCATTAAAGTACCACTTTGTGTGAACTGAGGAGGGAATTCATGAGGAAAGTTAATGTGTCTGATCTGTCATCCAACACTCAGATCCGGTGGTAAATTTTATTTATGTTATTACTAGTCTAGATTTATTTTAACTCTCTCCAGATGATTTCCCCTTGAGCTAGGTCTCTATTACTTTTGTTCCTTTCTTTTCTTGTTTTTTTTAGGGTTTTATTTCCCTTCTTTCTTCCTTTTTTTTCACTGCCCTTTGTTAATTCCCTTTAACCCCCCTTTTTCTGGATCTTTTCTCTTTTTCTTTCCCTTGTTTTTATCTTTTTCTCCTATGTATTATCTTATAATTATATTATATAATTTCGATATATTATATTAATTGAATATTAAAAATACTATTTATTAATTAACTTTAATAATAATATTTAATAAAATATTATTCATTAATTAACTTTTTTAATTATAAAATTTAATATTCCCCCTTTATTTAAAAATCCCCCCCTTAATAATATTTTTAAATCATTTATTATAATATTATTTAAAATGTATTAATTAAAAAAATTTAAATAACTAATATACTAATTCATTAACGGCTAGTTTTTTAAACGACTAATTCTCGGCGATGATACATCCACACTATTTATTCAATGAGATACATGGATTTTTTCACGTTGTCCTGAGGATGAACCACATTAGTTGGTTCAAAACATTGACCAAATCATAATGATGTGATTAATCTGAAAGACATTTATCTACTTTATGGATCACAAAAGTCTTCGTTCTAACTCTACATCTACCAAAACACTAAGAGGGATCAAATCTTTCTGATGTAAACCTTTTTTTTAATGTAAAATTTAAAGAAAGGTTTGTACCTTGAGAGATTTGAACCCTTTCAATGTGCAAATCTCATTTTTAATGAAAATTTTGAATAAAGGTTTGCACCTCGAGAGATTTGATTCCTCTCGGTGCTGGATAGATATAGAGCTAAGATGGATATAAGCTGATTTAATTATTGATACTTTTTAATAATTAAAAATTATAATTATTAAATTTATTTATTATTTATTTTTTTATTTAATTTATTTTTTATTTTTAGGTAATTTGACTAAGTCAAAATGTTTACATAACATAACTTAATCTTACAACATCTCTTCCACACTATGTTGGAGAGCAACTCTCGACATAATTAATATAACCAACCTAGATCCATGTTAACTTTGAATCTACCAAGCACTGAGAAGGATCAAATCTCTCACTATTGAGGTGCAAAGAGAGATTTGATCCCTCTCAATGCGTGGTAGATTTTGAGTTAAGATGGATCTAGGCTACTTTAATTATATAATTCTTTCGGTAATAATCACATGCAAATGAACATTGTCGGCGCGTTTCGAACCAACCAGTGTGATTTATCATCAAGACTAAGTTGGTTCGAAACACATTGACAATGTTCATTTGCATGTGATTATTATGGAAAAAATTCTATAATTTTGTACGATGGATCACAGAAGTCAAAATTTTAAAAATATTAACCTTTAAATTGACCACATTAGAAAAGAATATCATGAAACAAAACTTTAAGTTAAAAATACCATAAAACAAAACTATGGACTAAAAAATTATATATTTATTTTATTTTATTTTATTTTTAATTTAATTTCCTTTTATTTTAATTGAGTCAAAATATTAAACTTACACCATCTCTCCATATTAAATCAAAATACACCTCTCAACACAATAAAATAACTTTTTATACAATTTTGAATTTTAAAATATTTTTTTATGAATAAAAATTAATTTGATATATGGTTTTTAAAATTTCAACAAAAATTAATCATCAATATTATTAAATAATTATATTAAATTTTAACAATTTAAAAAATTCATTATACAAATATTTATTTACATATACTTGTAAATTTAAAATATTAGTCTCGTTTTAGGATTAAGATTTAACTATCTTATCACCAATATATTGTTAAACCTTTTACCTTCTTACATTAATTTCATTACTTCATTCATTCTAATCTTTACGCGTGGAGTACTCATGGGTGCACATTCGTACACTCCAAAAATATCTAAATCTATATTTATGCTCATGGTTGATATTTGTTTTTTAACTTAAATTTAGTTTAATATTAAAAATTGATTGAATTTTTTATAAAAATATATAACTATATTCTTTTATATATAAAAAAAAAAATTATATTTAGAAAGTTAGAATATAGATATTCTAAACAAAATTTGTCGGTGTTGAATTAGGAAATTCATCCCATTTGTCTTCTATATACCGCTTTATTGCTGGATATTCTAAATACCGCTTTATTGCTGGATATTCTATTGGCCAGGAAAATACATAGAACTAGAGTAATTATCTAGAGCTTGTTGGTGTTGAATTAGGAAGCATATCTCATTTGTCTTCTGAATACCGCTTTATTGTTAGATATTCTATTGGCCAGAAAAATACATTGACCCAAAGTCATTATTGAGAGCTTTTCATGACATTAAAAACAAAATTTGTTAAATAGTAATCATTCAAATAAAGCAAAGGTATGATAGTTGTAGATCCAATGCGAAATCCATATGATCAACCTCTTCCCCACATATGAATATGAATTCAAAAATGTTCATGGATTCCACCTACATTTCCAAAATTTCTTTGGAGAGGGAGTTTATTTTGGTGTTGAGCTCTTTTAGGATGTGATGGAAGGAAAGCCATTCAAAAGTAAGTAAGCTTTTCAAGAGAATTTGTTTTTTAACTATAATTTTGTTGTTAGTCAGTCAATTATTATTTTTGAGTTTCCTAATATTTGGAGTTAGTTGATGTTTTTAAAAACGGTAATGGAGATGAGAGTCTTCAATTCAATGAATTATGTCTTACTGTTTTTTTCCTGAGAAAAAATTGAACTTTTTATAAAAATAACAAAAAGTTACATCATAGATGTCGTAGCATTCCGTATGAGAGAAACACCCTGATAAGAGGTAGGGCTAGGGTGAGTAGAAATGCACAGTTACATTTTTCCATAAACACTGGAGTTATCTTTTTGGCCTTTTTTCTTTTGTACTTTTTTCCATCCATCTAGTGAAGCAACAGAACGTATAATGGCCAACTCCGAGCTGGAGGAGAGTTGGAAATATTTTTCGGAGTCAGAACTTTCAGAAACATGTGCACGCTTGGTGCCAATCACACCTTGGTCATCGATCTACTCGTCCTGTTGGGGATCATTTTCTGTAGGGGAGGATGGGTTCTCATCGATTTCCTATTTTTCTGCCATCTTGCCTACATTCTTCTCTTGTGAAACTTTTTGTTCTTCTTGCTGATTTTCTATGTCTGCTTGCCTATGATTTTCCTTCGTATCTTCTTCCTCTTCATCTGACAATGATGCATCCGGAAAATTCCATCCTTTTTTCTTTTGCGTCTTCTTTCTTGTTTTTTTTCTGGAAAAAGTGCAGGTGCTTTGTAAGTGCCCAGTTTGGTGGCACACCCTGCACCTAAACGTTGTGTTTTCAAAATCTAATGATTGAGACCACCTGATTTCTTTGTGGATAATATTTATGTAGTCTGGCAGGCCCTTGCTTAGGTCCATCTCCACGCAAATACGTGCAAAGGTGAATATCCCTTTGTCCATTCTCTCTCTGTCCAGCTTTATGATTCTTCCTATAGAACTCCCAATGTTTTCTAGGACCTGATGGTGCCAGAAAGGGAGCGGAAAGTTGTGTAATCGCACCCAAACAGGCATTTTTGAAACCACCATTGTGGTTGCATCGAAGCCCGGAAACCATGGGATTACAAAGAGGCCTGCTCTTCCCCAAAACCATGGTCCATCAGTAGTGGCAAAGTAGTAGTCCTCTGTATTGTCAAATTGAACTACAAATAAACCTTTTGCACAAAGGTAAATATCACAGTAACTTTGGGTCCAGTTTGGTGTATCCATGTGTGTAGCTCTTCTGGTTTTGGCCAATAGCCATTAAAACAGCAGATAACAGCTTTGGTTTGCAAAGCATCAAACAACCCTGTTACCTTTGATATTTCAACTGCCATATATGGAATGTTTTCTATTTTTTTAACTATGTATGGTCTTGGTAATGCTAGATCTGGAATTTGTTTTTTCCCTATGTGGAGGCTTTCCCTCTCAGGATGTCCTTGAAAGATGGCATTCCTTTTCCTGTTTTCGTTGGTTTATTGGTTGATGTTGTTCCTGGAACACCCCCTCTGAGTCTAAGATTCAGATAAATGGTAACGTTTCTTTGAATCTGGTATTCATTTAGTTTTAATTATGTCTGATTGTTAGAATCAAATCCTAAAACATATCTTACTTGTAACAAACGAGATGGGTTTAGATGAAGGATGACACCAACTCCACATTTGGTTGAGAGTCCTTATGAGGCACCATTAAAAAAACCCTAGGAAATAGCTTCGTCCAAAGGAAACATCACAAGGATTATAACCTTTTGCACTTTAGGGTCAATTTATATTCTCTACATAGCTTAGTGATCAAATCCATTGTAATGTACAAATGTTTTTTTTTTTTTTTGCAGTAAATGATTTGTATTTCTTGAAAATAGAGGACTAGATTCTAATTCTCTGAAGTCTGACCCGGTCAAGCACTAGAAAGGCATGACCAGGAAAAAAACTTCAATCTTAAATGTAGAAGATAAGAATCTTCCCATAGTTTCAAAATCCAAAATACTTATACTAGAAACAACGCCGCCTAGGCCATTTTTAAAATAAAGATTACAAAACTGAAACATATAATATAAAAGATAGGAAATTCAAAGACAATTAAGAGGAATTATATGAGTATGCGGCTTCAATAGGAATGGGCTCCTTGTTGCTACCTAGGGAGCACCCAGTTCATGAGGGATGCCCACGTGTTTCTTGATACGACCCAACTTGCGATCTAGAGCTACCATTTTCCGCTACATGTGATAGAAAGATAGGAAAATGTCTTGCTTTCTTTCATTTTTGTCCACCAAGAATATGCCAAGTAGGAATTTGAGATGCCAATATATATCCATCGTGTACATATATTGATTATAACATCCTCGAGCATGTCCTGCATTAGGAACCCAATACAATACATCATTATCTGTAAGGGTACATCTCTTATCTCCAAATTCTTGTTCTACCTATGCAATTTCCTCTTGGTCAAGCTGAGGAGTGAGCTCTCTAAATTGAAGTACAAAGATTTCAAATCAACCCTGAATTATGCTTGAGTCAATCCTCATTCTTGATAATATACCACCCCATGGTGCACTCAGGGCTCTTTGACATGGCATGTTGAACATCCTAAAAGTGATTTGATACCAATGATAGAAAAATGTTCCCCTAGGATTGGAGTTGATCCCCAAGAAAATGTTGAATCTATGAGAAGTGCACCCACCAAGGAGAGCCTCTTTTTTTGAAGGAAGATAGGGACTCTTGGCCTAAAACAATAATATTGTGACCTTATGATGATAGAGAGACCCTCTCTCAAAAGAGAACTCATTTTCTTCACCTTTCTCTGAAATATTAGATAACACGAAACCTATAATAATGATAAATTTAAGTTTTCTCGGAAGGAGTGGAATCAAACCTAAACTTACTGTTTCTGAAAACGTTTGCAGGTTGTATGTATGACCATATGTAGATAGCCTAAACATAGTATGTCCAACTGAACGATTTTTTACTTAAGCCCAACCAAGGCACAAGAAAGACCCACATAAGTTTGAAAAGGAGACTGATAGCCAGGGGGCGAGGGAAACAATGTCTTCTTTCTTTCCTTTCATTGTGATTCTCCTAGGTAGATGCTAAAGAAAATTGGAGCACAAAATAAAAGCCTTTCATAATACCTGAAGGAATTTTCACTATCCACATTAGAAGAATAAATATAAATCTCTTTCCACAGGTGAGCCATTGAAGCCTTGTCCCCATGCTAATGCTATGTAGATTGATTCTAGGCAAAGCCATAAAGATAAAGATGTGAATTAAGTCATTTGATCTAGGAGGTGCTACATCTCCTCACCACTTGATAACCATTGAATGCATCCTTAATGAGCCAAGGTTGAGTGGCATGCATGTTGGGTGAACAAATATACTTGTGGTATTTTATATCAACAATAACCATACGAGAATCCATCGAACAATGTTTCTAGAGTTTGAACTGATACACAGTGTTGATTGTAGGGAAATGATTTGAAAGGCTCCCCTGTGCCCCTTGCATGCCTTAACATGGACCATTATGGGGGTGTGTTTCCATGTCCCACTAGTATGCAACTTGGTGGGATGGTGGAAGCACACCCCCCACCATCTCTCGATCCAAAAACCCCATCCGAGGATGTCTGAAGGAGTATTTATTGAAGTAAAAATGCTATTATTTTTGGACCACCATATGATGTTGACAAGGATGCATGGGAAAGCTTCAAATTGTGTAGAGTATTGCATTCACTCCAAACATTGAGAGAATGAGATAAATACTCTTGTGCCCAAGAAGACAAAAGCCAAACTTAATTGAGATTTTAGTGGCCACCTGCATTGTACAAAAACAGAAAATAAAAAATATGAGATGGATTCATTAATGAATCTACACAAAGCATATTTGCTAAATCATTTCTAACATCTTTTTGGTAATGTTATCCATATGAGGTTTATTTTTCAAAACTAACCAAAAAAACTAATTTACATTTTAGAAAAACATATATTAAAAATATTTCAATTTAAATTTATGTTATATTTTATTTTATTTTTATTTGAAATAATATTACATACATTTATATATTAAAAATTTCAAAATAATTTAATGTTTAAATTGTACTTAAGAATAATATCTAATTTATATATGAAATTAAAATTAAATGCTATGTACAAGTATATAATCTTATTATTATAGTTTGAATGGTTTTCTTTAGCATATATTAAAAAGGGAAAATCTACTTTTTACATAATCTTATTATTATAGTTTGAATGGTTTTCTTTAAAAGTATATAATCTTATTATTATTATAGTTTGAATGGTTTCCTTTAACATATATTAAAAAGGGAAACTCTACTTTTCCTTATAAATTATTAAAGCATGTTTTTTAAATTATATATAGTTTCATAAATAATAACCAATTATAATTATTTTTATAGTCAATTACAATTTAATTATAATATATTTTATTAACTTACATTAAAAGAATGCTAGAATGCTAGTAACATTTTTATTTCAAAATAGAAATAAATTAAAAAAATTCAAAAATGCTTGATCATGAGCAAGTTTAAAATAAAAAATTTCGTTCTTGATGAGATAATGTTGAGTAAAATCCTTATGAGATAATGTTGAGTGAAACAGGAGCAACTCCCATTAAAGTATTTGCTATGATGCTTCTTATAAGGTATCTAAAAAGAATTGAGCAAATGGGAGGAGGTAGATGGCTTAAAGTTATCTTTAATAAAGGCATGAGTGAAAGAAAGAAATCATGGATAAGACAAAACAAAAAATGGATGCAAAAATGGAATATTGACCTTAATGCATGTCCCACAAATAGCAAGGAGTTAAATAATTTTGTGTTGGAGAAGTTTCATAAGGGTATATGGGGAAAATAGTTGGGTAGAAAGAAGAAGTACTATGTTTAGGAATTCAACTCCACTTTTGATCTGCAACAAAAAGAGTACATTGGAGCTAGCATTCTGTGGAGAGCGAAGACTCTTATTGCTCAATAAAGAACTAACTCAAATCAAATTCGGTGTGAAATGGGACAATGGAAGAGACCTAAAGAAGATTGGGAAGAAAGGGTGTGTACTTTTTGCATTTGTGGGGCAGTGGAATGAGAAAAGCATTTCATTTTGGAATGTGATGTTTTCAAAGACATCAAAGAGAGTTACCGCAGTATGTTAGCATCAATTCTGTGGCATTGTCTTTTCAGTGAGGGAACTGTTAGAAGGTTGGTTCAGCTCATCATCAATTTGAGTAAGAAAATGATTGAATTACATAAGGCAAAAAACAAGGACACTGGTAGCCCATAGACTATTTTTAGTCTCGTGGACGTTAAAATATCATTCATTCATTTATTTTTTTATGGTGGAAATAGATTCAACACCATCAAGGACCTTTGGGGCACCCAAAATCCTGAAGTTCGATAGTTGTAACCCATATTTTCAAAAAATTCTGCCAGATTTTATCGCTAAGCTTCCTCCTCCTGAAAATGGGTGAAGTGTTCACCCAAAACATTAGACCCTTCAATTATTCTACACAAAATTCCAAAAATTCTCAACTACATTATATATTTAACATTATCCAACTAAAACTACAAACCAAATAAAGTTAGACATTATCCAACTAAAACTACAAACCAATTAAAGTTAATTACCATATATTACGGCTCTCGCAATGATGTATTATCACATATAAAAATTAAATGTACACATCGAAGAGACAAAAGTCAAAAGTGGAAAGGTCGAAAGTCAAAAGTCAAAAGGCAATCTCGAATAAAGGAAAGGGAGAAAGTGAAGATTAATTAGTTCACATATTAAAATATGGTGCAATACCAAACCGTTGACAAAATAAAAAAATTATGGGGAGGGAGCTTGAAAAAGTGTTAAAGCGGTATTAGGTGATGTAATATCTACTCAGCCTTATTATTTCACTTGATTGTGACGTTTCATTGAGCTGCTTTTTTGTTTATATGGTCAATTGCATTTATTTTAATTTTATTTAAAGAAGTGAGAGGTTGAAAATATATCAGTTTAGTTTTTTTTTGGTTTTAAGGGTGGAGAGATTAAATTTTTTTACATTTTAAGATATTTGCATTTCAAGATTTGATTTTTTTGTGTTTTGTAGATTAAGAGTTAAGATAGATTTAGGGTGGTTTAATCCCCACCAAAAATAATTAATTAAAAAAAGAGTTAAGAGGGATTTTTGGTGGTTTAATTCTCACACCAACAATAATTAAATAAAAAAAAAATAGCGTAGAATTTTTATTTTAACATATAGTTATTTTTAACATAGGGTTATTTTTATTTTATTTTATTTTGACCGAGTCAAAATGTTTATATAATATCACAATATAACATAACCTTACAACACTTCTTCCATAAAGTAATGCAATTATTTAAGGTAGGGTTTATAATTTGGAATAATGAAGTGATATGTTTTTTTATTTAACATTTCTCAAATTTTCACATGAAAAATGTTCTTCTTGTTGTTGTTCTTTTTTTCCAGAATAAACTAGTTTTTATCTAAGTATTGGGGTTTTTTCGCAGTGCATTATATTAGATATCATTTTTTTTTGGGATGCAACTGCATTAAGTAAGTCATTAATCTATGACCATTTCCATGAGAGGTAGTCGTAATTGACTAATTTCTCATGATTTTTGAATAGTCCACTTAGCACTCATTGCATCGGGTGATTACCTTTTAAGATTTATTTTTAATATGATTAAATAATTGTCACATGTGATTTATGAGAAATGGTTTTTTTGGCTTCTGTGATTCATAGTTATTTTTCAGAAATATTTCGGTGATAATCACATGAGATAAAACTTTGTCGACACATTTCGAACCAACTACTGTGGTTCATCTTCAAGACGAGATCAATTTTATTTTTCCAGAATAAATTAGTTTTTTTCCTTTAATATTTATTTTTAATGTGATTAAATAATTGTCAATTTATTCTGTATATATGACCTTTTTCACGACTTTTCTTCTCGTTAATTTTAATCAAATTTCGATACATATTTTTAAAAACTTGAGTTTAAATTGTTTAATCTGCATAATTTGAGTGCCCCAGGGGGTTTTTAGGGTGCTGAATCTATTTATGCATTCAAAAATGTATTTTAAACAAAAAAAAAAAAATCTTGAAGTTGCATTTCCAAATTTTGGTGAATTCAGACGAAAAAGGCTATTTTGTCAATAAGTTAGCCTACACTTATTTCATTTATGTAATTAGTCTCTACCCTTTCGGGGTTGTAGGGACTATTGTAATCGTTTTCTTTAGCGCTCTTAGTTGACACGGAAATCGAAGAAGTCATTTTATGTTTTAAGAAAAGTTTTTTTTAAGATTTAGATGATTATTCCTTTCCATCCAATAAAACATTTTCCATCTTATTTTGCATCATATTGAGGCGATGCTGATATATTCAGTAAATTCAAGGTCACTAATGTAGGACTATGTCATAAATTCAAGATCATTGCTGTAAGTGGTGAGCCCTGGTATTGCACCAAGAGCGCTGCAACTCCCAGGGGTTGCCCTACTTTACTTTATCAACCGAAGGTTCGTACAAAATTTGAGGTAACAGTGCTATATACACAAAAGATGCATTATGTTCATGTCATCCTCTTCTGCTTTACGAAAGGGTGCTATTTATTAAATTATGAGAACAACTGGAAAGTAAATTACTGGAAGGAAATGACAGAAAGGAAATTAAACTAAAGTGCTGAAAAGAAATGACAAGAATGAACTAATTTAATTGGCAAAAAGGGAAATGACTGACAAGAAACTAAGCTAACTTGTTGAAAATAAATGATAGAAAGGAAACTAATTCTAAACCACATTTAACTTGGCCATATGGCTAAATGCATTCTACTTATCCTATGATCTATCTACCATGCTCTTATCCATGCAACTAAACTATCCATGACTTAATTCTAACTAAAAAGAGTTAATTTGTAGCTTGGAGGAAGAAAAAGGGCTAAAAGAGCGAATTAAGGGCTTAGCGCATGAAACAGGGCTTAGAAATGGAAAGCGGGGTTAAACCCTTAGAAAACTTGATTATAACATGAGAAATGGATTTATAGCGGAAAGAATCGAAAAATGCGATGGCGGAGATGCGATGGAGGTAAAAGTTGCGATGTGCGATGTTGCAATCGCAACTTCATGAGTTTAAATGGATAGCGGTAAGGATTTAATGGGAAGAAACTAAATGTGCGAAGTACGATGTGGTAAAGGTTGCGGGAGGCAATGTGCGATGGGGATGACATGGTGGTGAAAGGAAAGAGGGAAAAGTTGCAGGCTTCGATGTGTGATATGGTATGTTCAGCGAAGTGCATTTTCTGATACGGTAAAGGTTGTGGGCTGCAATTTGCGATGCAGATGACGCGTCGGTGAAAGGAAGAAAGGGAAAAGTTGTAATTTGCAATTTTCGATTTCGCAATATCGCAATCGCAACGAACCAGCAGTAAGTGTTAAAGTAAACGTTTAAATGTTGCGATCTGCGAAGTGCAATGTACGATAGCGAGAGTCTCGAGGAGGAAGGTGGAGGTCAGGTTTTCGATGGTTTTCAAACGTTTTTGCATTAAAAGGAATCTGGAAACGGTGATCGATAAAACGAAGGAATAAGGCAGGAAATCGACGAAGGAGAGTGGTAAGTATTCAAGGCAAAAGGCAAGCGGTGCGAAGTACAATTTGCGATTTCACAATATCGCAATAGAAAGGAACAAGTGGTAAATGTTAAAGGTAAACATTAAATGTTGCGATTGCGAAGTGTGATGTACGGTGGCGGGAAGTTCGAGCAGGAAAGGCGGAAGACGAGTTTCAAGGGTTTTTTCAAGCGTTTAGCGTTAAAACGAGTAAGGCGATCATGACCGATAGAAACAAAGGAATAAGGCAAGTTGAAGGTTTTAAGTGCTTTTAGGGAAAAAAGGTGTGTGCAACATTTAAACAAGAGGGAAAGGAGGGGAATGGAGGCGTAAAAATAATGTTTAAGCCATGAATATGGAGATGGAAAATGAAGCAGGAAGCGCCATGGAGCTGCTCTGGGGTGTTGACATTAATTCCGACAAACAAACCTGTGGATTCATGCAGGGGAAAATATAAAAGAATGCGTGATAAAACAGTGAACATAAAGCAATTTTTGGGTTTGTGGGAAGGTTTACCCTCCTCGAGCTCTATTGACAGAGATGAGAAGGGAATTATAGATCCACAACTTTTTGTTTTTTCCTCTCTACTCTATTTCTCACAAGAAAATAAAAACTACAACAACATACTAAAAGCAAGAACTAAGCAGCAATGAAACTAACATAAGAAAAACTAATTTGAATGACAGAAAGAAAGATAGCTTAATGGCAGAAAGGAAACGATAGTAACTGTAGAGAAGCTGAGGCACATGGGTTGGGCCCTAACCCACGAGCCCAACTCTATGGAATTAAATCAGTAAAATGGAGTGTGTCTACTCATTGCATTCAAAATGAAATCTTATTACATCCCGAAGGTCTTAAACAAAAAAAGCCTAATAGCTTGCAGCACAAGTTCTGAATGGAATCGAATCACTGACTAACTAACTCCCTCCCTCCTAGCTCTAGCTCTGCTCTATTTATTCTATAAGGCGGCTACCAAAAGATCCCTTGAAAATGGTGATTGAGTCCACTTTGACTCCAAGTAAACATAGATTGAGTGCCCTTCGTCTTCAGTTTCTTGGTCGCCTCTTGGAATTCGATTCGCTGGAAATTCCAAGTGAAGTGTGGCTTGAGTGCACTTGGTCTTGAGTTGCTTGGCTACCTTTGGAATTCGAATTGTTGGAGGGGGATCTCATGAGGATCCTTTGGTTGCCTTTGAGAGTTAAGGAGGGTGGACAATCCCCCTGAATCTCTCCAATATTTCTCCCTAATTTCCTGATATTGTGCTCATTTATTCTTCAATCTTGATCTCCTAGTGGCAGGGAGCAAGTCCCTAAATCATCTCCTTCTCCAAATCTGAATAATCTGGAAAATATTCTCATTGTTGGGTATGTGTTATATTCTTTCCACGACTAGCCCCACGCGCTGTACGTTGCGCCGGGCGTAGCGCCCCAGAATTATTTTTTTTGCTGTGCGGTCCCACTCATAGGCGGACCCACCCATGTTTTGTGCATGAGTTTGCACATGGTTTTGGGGTACGATGGTTTTCGGCCCCTGGTATTTTGTAGATCCGGTCAAGGGAACTACGGTTATGTTCTAATCCAGGGTTAATGGATTGGCATTTATGTATGCTTCGACATGTATATATATGTGTTGTAACACTAAAAGGAATATAATGAAAAATCAAGCTGGTCGTCCTGATTTGGGATCCAGGGGAAAATCTTTGTGTTTATCTGTTTTATGTTTTATGCTCTCGCTATTGTTTATTTTCTGTTATAAGGTTCGTGTGTAGATAATTTTTGTTCAGGGTTAAAACCTACATGTGGTATCAGAGTTGTTTCGGCTTCAAGGGGATGCCTTTGCTACTGAGGGTTTTTTGCTTGGGCCTGAGGTAGACCCTGTTCAGTGGGAGATCTGCGGAATCGATTCTTGTGGTGAAAGAAGATGGCGAGTGGCGGAAAGATAGAGATCGAGAAATTTAATGGTCAGAGTTTTGAGTTGCGGAAGCTCAAGATGGAGGATCTGCTGGTGGATAAAGATCAGTGGATCGTGCTAGATCCAGGTGCTAAACCAATGGCAATGTCAGATGAAGACTGGAAGAAAGTGGATCGGAAGGCTAAGAGCACAATACAGTTGTGTGTCTCAGATTCAATATTGTTGAATGTATCCGGGGAAGCTACGACGAAGAATTTGTGGGAAAAAATTGGGATTTTGTACCAATCTAAGTCTCTGGTGAATAAGTTGTTCCTACGGAAAAAGTTGTATAATCTGAGGATGAAGGATGGAGACTCGGTGACAGAGCATCTGAACGCCTTCAATACTGTGGTAAGTTAGCTATCATCTATTGATATTAAAATCTCAGATGCAGATAAGTGCATTAGTTTGTTGTGTTCTCTACCAGACTCGTGGGACAGTCTGGTTATTGAAATAGGTAGCAATACAACCTTGAATTTTGATAACATTTTCTTAGCCTTGCTGTCGGAGGAAATGAGACGGAGAAATATGGAGGGTCAAAATGGAGATGCCTTATCTGTACGAGGAAGGTCCCAAAATAGAAACAAGAATAATTTTTCGAGTGGGATATCTAAATCTAGAGGGAGATCTAAATCTCCTGGAAAGTTTGTAAAGGTGTGCTGGAAATGTGGAAAGGAAGGACACTACAAAAAGGAATGCAGATCTAAAGCTCCTAAGAAAGGAAAGGGATCTGATGATTCTCCTTCTGCAGAGGCAAAAACCACCTCGGATGAAGGTGGGGATGTGTATTTGGCTTCTTCTTCAAATACACATGTAGATCATGAGTCATGGTTGATTGACTCAAGTGCATCCTTTCATTTCACTCCCCATAGGGAGTGGTTCTGCGAGTATGAGAAATATGATGGTGGTGATGTATTCCTAGGGGATGATAGGAAGGCCAGAATCGTCGGATGTGGAAAGGTCAAGCTAAAGCTGCAAGGTGGAAGGATTAGGACACTTCTTGGTGTTCTGCATATTCCTGCATTGGCCAGAAATCTGATTTATGTAAGCAAGATGGATGACGCAGGTGTAAAAACAGTGTTCGAGAAAGATGCTTGCAAGATGGTTCGGGGAGACAGACACGCGGAGTTCGGATTGGAACTCGTACTGCTTACAAGGTATAATCGTTATTGATGGGTAACAGTTCATGGTTCCAAAGTGGACAAAGCCCAGCTATCTCTCGGGAGAAAGACCAAGAAGTGGCATAGAAGGTCAGACATATTGGAGATCGAGAGAAGGGCCTTCGGGGATGTCGATAGAAATGGTATGTGTGGTAGAAGGTATGTCTAATTGCTCGCTAGATTTTGATTTATGTGAACATTGTGTATATGGGAAGCAGAATCGGGTGAGTTTTCCTTCTGGTGCTAAGAGGGCGAACAAGATATTAGAACTTGTGCACAGTGATGTGTTTGGACCTGTGTCAGTTCCATCACTGGGAAAGTCTGTGTATTATGTTTCATTCATAGATGAATTCTCAAGGAATACATGGATATATTTCTTGAGGAATAAATCTGAAGTCTTTGACAAATTTAAAGAATTTAAGGCTCTAGTGGAAAACCAGACAGAGAAGAAGATAAAGGCGTTGAGGACAGATAATGGTGGGGAGTTCTGCAAGAAAGAATTTGAAGAGTTCTGTAAGAAGTGTGGTATAGCACGACAAAAGACTACTCCATACACACCTCAAAAAAACGGAGTTGCAGAAAGAATGAACATAACACTGATGGAAAAGGAAAGAATCATGATCAGTGGTACTGGGTTAGGACAAGAATTTTGGGCAGAGGAAGTGGAGACCGCATGCTATCTGGTTAACAGATCACCTTCATTAGTGTTGGAGGATAAGACTCCACATGAGGTATGGACTGGTAAGAAACCCTCTCTTTCACATCTAAGGGTATTTGGATGTGATGCATATGTACATGTTCCAAAGGAGAAAAGGACCAAGTTGGATAATAAATCTGAAAGGTGCATCTTTATTGGGTATAAGGATGGTTTAAAGGGTTACAAGTTTTGGAACCCAGAAACAAGGAAGGTTGTGTACAGCCGAGATGTGGTGTTTAGAGAGGTGAAAGATGTTGTTAAACATGAAGTCCTACCAAAGGAACCTGAGAAGATAGAGTTTGAGCTAAAGGAGGATGAATCAAACTCTACAATATAAGAAGATCAGAAGAGCAAGAGCCACAAACTCCAGTTGTGAGAAGATCAGCTCGGGAAAGAAGACAACCAGAAATTTATAGTCCATCTACTTTCTGTTCAAATTTTTCCTTAACTATAACTGATGATGATCCTAGAACCGTCAGGGAGGCCGTAGATTCAAAGGATAGAAAACTCTGGAAGGAGGCCATGGTTGATGAAATGGAATCCTTGCATAAAAATGAGGCATGGGATCTGGTGGAGTTGCCGGCTGGAAGGAAGCCCATCGGGAGAAAATGGGTGTTTAAGAAGAAGATGAATGTAGAAGGCAAGGTGGAGAAATACAAAGCTCGGTTGGTAGCAAAAGGTTATTCCCAGGTGCCGGGAATTGATTTTGGTGATATTTTTTCTCCTGTTGCCAAGTTTACTTCTATTAGATTACTTTTATCTGTTGTTGCTGCATTTGATTTTGAGATAGAACAAATGGATGTGAAGACAACATTTCTTCACGGGGATCTAGAAGAGGAGATCTACATGAAGCAACCTGAAGGCTTTATGGTGAAGGGTAAGAAAGAACTAGTATGCAGGTTGAAGAAGTCTCTGTATGGGTTAAAACAGTCACCAAGGATGTGGTATCAGAAATTTGATACCTATATACGGGGACTTGGATTCACTAGAAGCAAGGAGTATCATTGTGTTTATTTTAAATTAATTGGTGACCGTGTTATTTATTTGGTCTTGTATGTGGATGATATGTTGTTGATTGGAAATGACAAAGAAATTATCCAAGATTTGAAGACCCAACTGTTCTCCAAATTCGACATGAAGGATCTTGGTGCTGCAAACTATATTTTGGACATGGAAATTAAGAGATATCGGGCAAAGAGGAAGCTCTGGTTAAACCAAAGGAAGTATGTCGAGACTATATTGCAGAGGTTCAATATGTAGGATAGTAAAGCGGTGAATGTTCCTATTCCTGTAGGTGTAAAGCTGTCTGTTGAATAGTGTCCCAAGACACAAGAAGAAGAGGAGTATATGTCCCGTGTTCCATATGCAAGTGCAGTGGGTAGCCTGATGTATGCAATGGTTTGTACCTGACCAGACATTGCACATGCAATGGGAGTATTGAGCAAGTTTATGTAAAACCCAGGGAAGGAGCATTGGACAACAGTGAAGCAAGTTTTCAGATATTTACGTGGCACTAGTGATTATGGCTTGTGCTACCAGGGAAGACCAAGATTGGAAACAATGTTGGACATTCGTGGTTTTGTTGATGCAGACTAGGCTGGAGATTTGGACCAAAGAAGATCTACAAGTGGGTATGTGTTTAGCCTATTTGGAGGTGCAGTTAGTTGGATGAGTAAAAGGCAGTCTGTAGTGGCGCTTTCAACTACAGAGGCAGAATACATTGTAGCCACTCATGCAAGCAAGGAAGCAGTTCGGTTGCAGAGATTGTGTTCAAGTATGGGGTTGGTACAACAAGTTATAAGGATAGACTATGATAGCCAAAGTGAAATTTTCTTGGCTAAGAACCTTGCTTATCATTCAAAGAAAAAGCACATTGATGTTCAATATCACTTTGTTAGAGATATGTTTGAAGCTAAAAGGGTGTTACTGGTAAAGGTGGACACTTTGAAGAATGTTGCAGATGCATTGACGAAGTCTGTGAGCACTCAGAAGTTCTCTTGGTGTAGAGAAACAATGGGTGTTGAAGAATTGGCCCAATGACTAAGCTCTCCTGTGGCCCCCTGTGGAAAGAAAACAACAAGTGGGAGAATGCTGGGTATGTGTTATATTATTTTTTCCACGGCTAAGCCCCACGCATTGCTTCTGTCAGCTACTTCCAAAGAAAATGTTTTTTGGGTGTGCAGTGTCCCACCATGGGGCGTGACCACCCATGTTTTGTGCATGAGTTTGCACATGGTTTTGGGGTACGATGGTTTTCGGCCCCTGGTATTTTGTAGATCTGGTTAAGGGAACTACAATTATGTTCTAATCCAGGGTTAATGGATTGGGTTTTATGTATGCTTCAGCATGTATATATATGTGTTGTAACACTAAAAGGAATATAATGAAATATCAAGCTGGTCGTCCCAATTTGGGATCCAGGGGAAAATCTATGTGTTTATCTATTTTATGTTTTATGCTCTCGCTATTGTTTATTTTATGTTATAAGGTTCGTGTGTAGATCATTTTTGTTCAGGGTTAAAACCTACACTCATAGTATTCTACAAAAATAACCAATATTAGGCAAAAATATGCAATTACCTTTAAACCTTCCTAAGAAAATATTAAAGCATAAGAAAACATTATTAAGTGTAGAAGGAGAGATTTGATATACCCTTTTATGTGCATAAGGAAGGTATATGGGCTTAAGAAAGGTTATATGGGCGTTATTTTATGTCTAATTTAGGGGCCCATCATCACTCCCCTAATGAAACTGTTTCTCATCCTCTGAGAAACCTATTCATCCTCCCTGCCTTATGATTCTTCCTACATGCTGGCTTATTTCGTTTTCTGTTTTATTGGCCCATGCGCTGCTCCCCCTACTTAATCTTCTTGCTACACCTCTATCTACAATTATTCTTGTGGGTGCTTCATGGAGGTCCTCAAGTGGTTTAAGAAAATCAATTTTGCATTCCAAGAGGTGGTGGGTCCACCTTTTATTATATTTTTTTTTCTTCCCCCTTTTTTATTTTTATTTTTATTTTTATTTTTTAATCCTTCTTTTTTTCAAAATTTTCATTGCATGCAAAATAAAATCAGAGTTATCTCTCTCTCTCTCTCTCTCTCTCTCTCTTTTTCTGTTAATTGAGTTCTCCCTTGGTTACCCCTTTGGCACTTCTTGTCTTCCATTACATGAATTTCTTACTACCCACTTTCCTAAGTCCTTTTTATTTTTGTCTTGTTCCTCTTCTTGGTGGAAAAAGTGAGGCTAGTTGCTAGATAAGGCAGAGGTTTCTCTGCTACTGATTTTGGGCTATATAAAAACTTTCCTTCCCACACTTTTTAATGTTTTATTAAGCTAAAATAGATTCGAAGAAAGGGTTAGATGATTTCATACCTGAGCCTTACCACTGATTTATTTTTGCGTGTGATATTGAAGCTGCTGATATGGCTGTTGAAGCTGTCTTTGGTGTTTTTGAAGTTGCATTTGATAATCTGCTTGAGGTCCTTTTGGAGCTTCTGAGCACAAGAGGAGGAAGTACAAGTTTGAATACCTTTTACTAAAGTGTTGACCAAATTTTCTTTTTGTGCCAACTTGTTGTTTTTTGCTTGCAAATGCTGAAAAGCACCTGCATTCATTAGAGAGAGATACATGGAGAAATACATTTTATTTTTATTTTTGAAGGCCTACTAGCTGCCTCAATGATGTTTTCAACTAGAAGGTTTGCCTAGGTGCCTCAAAGGAGGTTTTCACCTAGGATATTTTATTTTCCTCTATTTTCTTCAACCCAATGAGCATCTCATGGAGGTTTTCAATCAGTGAGTCAATCTCAGATGCCACAAAAGAGGTTTTCACCTGAGATTTTATTCTTTTTCCCTTTTTTTCTCATTTTTCCCTTTTTTCAGTTTCCTACTCTACTTGAAAAAAAACAAAACCTTTTTCAAGTATAGGAATACTTCCAATGTAGCCATGTACACATCAATATGATAGATAAAATTAGGTGCACACTTGGAATACATGTTCTGACATGTACCTAAATATAACAGATGAATTTCTTTGAACGAGATTGTATCAAGTACTATTGGAGAAGAGTGTGTTGCTGCAACTTAATGACTGTTTGGAACTATATGTCAATATAGTTGTGATGCCCCTGGTTCACTTGCTGAGTTGGATCACCTTGGATGTCCTCTTCTATTATGGCAGTCAAATCTTCCTCTTTTTGCTGATTGTTCTCTTGAACACATGGAGGAAATGCTGGTAAACAAGAGGGAACTCTCTCAACATCTGATTTTCATATCTGCTTTTCATCAAGTGCAACCCTTGATTCTTTGATCTCCTCATTTGAATCTCTTTCTTCTTGAGGTTGTCCTACAATGACATTAAGAAGGTCTCTTCTTGGAAATACCTTTCTTGAACTAAGATGCAGACCATTTAGATCAAGAGGATATTTTTGCTAGTGTTGTACCTCAGCATTATAAGTGGTCTGAGATACTCCATGGCGTGGGTTTGCAAATGGTGGTACAAGTAGTTGAGCGGGGGTGGATATATGAGATGGATGTGGTTGAGGCTGTGGTTTTAGTGGAAGTGGATGGTAGGGATAGCATGGAGTTGGGTATGGAGGATATGGAGGGAAATATTGAGGATATTGTGGATTTTGCCAATAAGGACCTTGCCAACCATGTTGCCAAGATTGGTTTTGGGGTTGAGATGGCCAAGGTTGCCAAGGAGGGAGTGTGTCCCAATTAGTTTGAGATGGATGTGAATAAGCTTGAAATTGTGAAGTGGGTCCTTGCATCATATCAAGTTGACTATGATGCCAGGGTATCCTTGAAACTACATAACATAGCTTATTTGGTGATTTCCTTGCTCCATTGTCTTCTTGGTAAACCCCTTTAAACCTAGGGGATGATGAACAACATTTAGTAGCATATGATTTTGCATGGATAACAAAAATATAAGCATCTTATTTTTTCTCATTTTGCATTCTTAACATTTCTACTTGTTCACTTAGATTGCTAATAATTTCTGTTTTAAAATAATCAAGAAAATTTCCAAGTTCATCTTTCCTTACCAATGTTGATGCTAACTTACTCACTCTTTCCCTTCCTCTTGATATTTTCTTGCATGTTTCACAAATTTCTTCAAATGGAAATTGATATAAATCTCCTTTACTCATGAGATTAAGGATGTCAATCCACTCATCCCTAATTGTTCTAAGTAAGAGGGTTTTTAGTGTGTCAAATCATAAATGATGCAATTTTTCCCTCTTAACATTATATGAACCTCTCTATTAGATCCTCAAGGCTCTCATCTTCTTCTTGGTTCATTTTAAAATTTTCTTCTCTAAGATCAGGGTCTTTATATTTTTCTAGAAATATCCTTTTTCATATCATTCCATGATCTTATAGAATTAGTACATAGACTGATGAACCATTTAAGATATCTATCCTTCAATGTTGCAGGAAACAATGTCAGTTTTTGAGTGTCTGATAGGTAATCATAATACCTACAAAGTATCTCAAATTCAAAGAGAAATGTTTTTGGATCCTCTGCCCTCATACCATGGAAGTTGGGAAAGAAAGATGGAGGGATGTTCTTCATAGGTACACTGATGTCCATATCTTGAATGGGAAACCCAATAAGATCTTCTTCATTATCATCATATCCATCCATCTCTTCTTCCTTCAAAAGTGTATGGTGATGTGGTTCTTACAGCACCACGTGGTCAAGTGGGGGGGTTGGTATTGGAGATTTTTTTTTTTGAGTATCCCTACTCCTATGAGGCATGAAAATAAGATTTTTTTTGTATTTTTCAATATTTCTGAAACAACATGAAAATGAAAGCAGAAAAGAATGCTAAAACAGAATCAAAACATATACTATACACCAACCCAACAATGATGCCAAAAAAGTGGTGAGCCCTGGTATTGCACCAAGAGTGCTACAACTCCTAGGGGCTGCCCTACTTCACTTTAATTTATCAACCCGGGGTTCATACAAACTTTGAGGTGACAGTGCTATATTCACAACAAATGCATTCTATTCATGTCATCCTCTTCTGCTTTACGAAAGGGTTCTATTTATTAAATTATGAGAACAACTGGAAAGTAAATTACTGGAAGGAAATGACAGAAAGGGAATTAAACTAAAGTGCTAAAAAAGAAATGACAAGAATGAAATAATGTAATTGGAAAAAAGGGAAATGAATGAAAAGAAACTAAGCTAGCTTGCTGAAAATAAATGACAGAAAGGAAACTAATTCTAAACCACACTTAACTTGGCCAAATGGTTAAATGCATTCTACGTATCCTATGATCTATCTACCATGCTCTTATCCATGCAACTAAACTATCCATGACTTTTTTTTTTTGAATAAGGATAATTCTATTTATGTAACATAGTAGTACAAAACTGCCATAGCTTTAGCTGTGTGAGCCTGAAGGCTAGGCTTGATAGTCATGAAATGCATAATTCTGGACTGCCCTGCAAGGGGAAACCAGTCCCTTAGGAATATATCTTGCCGCCCACACAGGGGAAACCGACATAGTGTTCATATAGTCTGACAAAAATAAACATGTAAAAATTGCATTCAGATCTTTCAACAGAAGAGAGTTTAACAGAAAAAAAAAATGAACCTAAGAAACCTGGGCTTCAGTATCGAGGTTCGCCATAGGTTGCTGTGTTCACTTATCATGAGCAGGAGAAGAAAGTTCATCCATGATGCGGCACTTGTACTCGTCGCTACTGCAGTCATCACATTCAGTGGATGCATAGGTAGCTTTGTCAGCGGCCTCCTGCGTCTGTTCCTTGTTCTTATCAGCGTGAGCTATCTCCAACAGCGCCCTTGAGTCCTTCTCAACTTCTTTGTCCAGATGGGATTGAAGACCAGGGGTAGAGGAGGGGTTGGGGCTAACTGCTTCCTCCCTGAGGGTGAGGGTGAAAAAGGCAGTGATTACGAGCCTGTCCAAGGAGCACTCAAAGCGAAATTCTTCTCTTTGAGAGGATTGGCGGAGGGGCAAGTGAGCCGACGGCTGGGATACAGGGGAGACGACGGAATGGGTGACAGGGTGCAGAGGAGACTCGACATGGGGAGGCAGAGAGCCTTGAGCGAAATGCACATGCCCTGCCTGGTGGGCCTTGCCTCTGTGACTTCTGGTATTCGGGTAGTGGCCCCAAGAGACGTCCTCAGAGGAGGAGTCAGTGCTGGTGGATGACCGAAAGTGGGTAGCACGGCCCTTGCTGCTACCACGTCGGCACCTCATTCTTTGATGGAGCCGCGCCATGGATGCAGGGGTTGGTTGACAGAGCCGATTGAGAGGAGGACGAGAGAAATGCAGAGGCAACAGGATGGACATAGCAGACTGAACACAGGGTCGAGAATTCATGCAACAAAATTCACTCTGAGAAGAATGGTAGTCCGGCGGAGTCTCGAGGCAATAGATAAGCATACAACGTCGCCCAGTGTGCATGCGAGCGCTTGGCTCAGCACAAGCGGGAGGAAAAGAGCTTCTCTGCGGGGAGGGAGAGCTGTAAGCAGAGTGAAAACGAGTCGAGTGACAGTGAGTGAACTCCATTGAAGACCAAGCAGGAATAACAAAATGGCGGAGGAGCAAGGTGAAGCCGCTAATGGAGAGCAAGCTGGCCCAAATAAATGTAGATATAATGTTATTGCAGGTGGCCATATGGCCAACCCACGCGAACACCATCGAAAGTCTCCAAGGGATGGACGTCCCATCCACCCTAATTAACATCCGTATCCGGAGCTGTGATGTCTTTGTGCACCAGTGTGGTGCAGTTCTGTAAGATAGCACTCTCATGGATAATGTTAAGGGAGCCATGATTGAGAGTGTCGACACTATCCACCCCAAGATTGGCTAAGAAATATTCCACTATGTTACCATCCCGCTTGATGTGAGTGAACGAGATAGCTTTGTTATTTTTTAACCACCCACCGATCATTTTGAGCCTTGTTGCCAGCCGCCAGCTGGTAGCCACCTTAGCAGCATTGGTGCCCCAAAGGAGTTGATTGGCCATGTTGATGAGCACCTGTGAGTCTCCTTCAATTGTGATGGGGAAGAAATTGTATTGCTGGGCTAAATGTAAAACTTGCCACAAACCTTCCAGTTCGGCTGAGTTATTGGTGTCCCATCCAATTGATCCATAGTAGATTGCTAGAGTATCACCCTTAGAGTCTCTGAAAATGCCTCCAAATCCTGCTTGTCTAGGATTTCCTTTTGAAGCTCCATCAAAATTCAATTTAACGAGCCCTGTCAGTGGAGGACACCATCGATGAGGGATTTCTAGAGAGTTCTTGGCTTTGTTGGTTGGAGTAGGAGTGATTTTAAGTTGCCAGTTCTCCCAAATGGATATTTCCTTTGGCTTGTTGGGGATGTCTTCTTCCTGCCAGGTATGAAGAGCCAGAGATTCTTGAAGGTTGTTGCTGAAGATGCTGCAGATAGTCTCCAATGTTCTGGTTTGGATTCCGAATATTCTCTTATTTCTCTCCTTCCAAATTGACCATAGGAGCAGGCCTGGTATGAGTTGCCAAAGGGTGTTGAGAAGAGCACTGCCGTAAGGGTGCTTAGGCCAATTGCGAATGATATTGGTTATATCCCCAGCTGGTTTTCTCCTTTGGCAGCGAAAGCTTATTTTCTCCCAGAGATTATTTGCGAAAGTGAAGGAGACCATGAGGTGCTGAATTGTTTCATTGTTTTGATTACAATTGGGACATCGGGAGGGACCAGAGAATCCCGTTTTAATCATGTTTTCCCAAGTGATAATTATTTTGTGACTGAGGAGCCAAAGGAAGGTGGAAAATTTAGGCCAGATTCCTGGAGTCCAAATAAGTTGCCAGAGAGGATCAAGAGGGAGAGTCGCCGGGTGCATCAGGGTGTGGGCTTCCTTTGTGGAGAACATTACTTTTGTTGTATAACCCCACCTAAGATTTCTGAATTCTCTGAGCATCTGATCTTCCTTTGCTATAACTCTGCGCTAAGAGCTTCCCAGGTGTCTTCCTGTGCTTGGGGAGCAATTTGGGCGGAGTGTTTCCATTGCCTGAACTCGTTGCTGCTCGTGGGGAGCCAATACTAATTTACCTTGTTTTCCATGGAATTGGGTGGATCTTCGATGTTGAGTTGATTGAGAGAGTCTACTATCTTGGGCTTTTGTTGCCAAGAGTCCACCCAAAATCTGGCTGTATCGCCATTGCGGACTTCCCAGAAACTGTGTTTTTGTATCAACGCACTTTGTTGTTTGGCAGCATTCCAAATTATCTAACATGTTTCCTCAGGGGAGAGTCTTATCAGTTCTTCTGGAGGCCTGTTATTGGCCTATTTTGCAATCCATAATCTGGCCCAAGGCATGTGTAGATTCGATAACCATTTCCACCATATTCGCGCTCCCATAACTTCATTGTTGTGAGTCGGGTTTCCGAGTCCAAGTCCCCCGGCTTATTTTGGGGTGCAGATCGTGTTCCAATTGACCAGAGCCCATTTTCGATTCTGACCAGAAGAGCCCCAAAGAAACTTGCGCTATAGGTTTTTTATCTGTTTGAGAACCCATTTCGGAGCAGCTAGAACCAAGAAGAGATAAAGAGGCATGGATTGCAGCACTGCTTTGATGAGAGTTAATCTACTTGCCATGTTGAGGGCTCTAAAGGTCCAGGAGGAGATAAGGGCTTCCAATTTTTCAAGGAGAAGGTTCTAGGAGGAGTGCCTGATGGCGGAGTTGATAAGGGGGCTCATAGGTACTTTTCCGGAAGAGTAGCTATAGAGAAACCCAAGATACGAGCAATGTTAGCTTAGGTTTGGGCAGGGGTGTTGAAGAAGAAGATCTGAGATTTGGATGCATTGATGGACGTGCCAGAGGCTTCAGAAAATAGGTTTAGGATGGATTTAAATGAGCGGGCTTCTTGTACAGAAGGATGGCCAAATAGCATGTTATCATCCACGAATTTCTGATGAGTGGTAGTTGGGGAATCGTGGGGGGAAATACCTCACAATTTCTAGGTTTGAAGAGCAATTTGAATTAGCCTTCCAAGACCTTCAGCCATGAGAACAAAAAGGAAAGGGGATAGAGGATCTCCTTGTTTGATACCTCTCGAGGGAGAGAAAGGATGAGAGGGGACCCCATTGACCAGAATGGAGTAAAAGGTGGAGGAGATAAGGTTCATAACCCATCTTATCCACATTTGATTAAAACCAAAAGTGCCCAAAATCTGTTGAATGTAATTCCAACTCAATTTATCAAAGGCCTTGGATAGATCAATTTTAAGAAGCATACCTGCCTTTTTGCTGATCTTTAACGAGTAAATGAGCTCATGCATTAAGATTATCCCATCCAGGATTTGACGACCTTCCACATAACCAGTTTGTTCGGGTGAGATGAGAAGCAGAAGAAGAGGCTTAAGTCAATTAGCAATGACCTTTGAGATCACCTTGTAGATCAAATTTCACAGAGCTATAGGTCGAAATTTGTCTGGTGTGCTTGGTTGATCTTCTTTTGGTACCAGAGCGATGAAAGTAGCATTGAGGGAAGGGAGCAACCAATGCATTGATCTTGATTCCTCAACTAGTTGCCAGACTTCTAACTTAATGAGATCCCAGAAATGATGAAAGAAGTTTGAGGTAAAGCCATATGGACCTGGGGCCTTGCCTTCCTTGGATTGTGCCATTGCATTTTCGACCTCCAGCAGGGTGATAGGCTACAACAACATTTGATTGTGCTCCTCCGTTATCAGTTTGGGAATGAACTGAGTTATTTTGTCGATGGCTGGTTGTCTGTTGATTGGAGGCTCGTGATGTATGCTTTTGAAGTGTTCTAGTAAAACATGCTCAATATCTTCATGTTTTTCTAATCGCTCTCCTTGCTGGTTTGTGATGTGGTCAATGCGGTTGTGCATTCTTCTTTGAATGGTGGAACGGTGAAAGAACTTTGTGTTTCTTTCTCCTTCCTTTAACCAACGAATTCTAGATTTTTTCTTGCAGATAATTTCTTCTTGTTTATGTCTTTCATCCAGCTACTTCTGGAGGTCCTATTCCTTAGCTGCAAGGAGTTCTATTCTTCCTTTGTTGATAATTTCCTGCTGAATCTCTGCCATTCTGTTCTCGAGGACCTTTTCCTCCTGAAAGATGTTCCCGAAAACTGAGTGGTTCCAAGCTTTGATTTGAGATTTGAGGTGTCTGAGCTTTTGCTGGAACTGGTACATTTTGGAGACTTTGGGCGGGATAAAGCTCTTCCAAGTAGAGTAGACCATGGTTTTGAAGGTGGGGTGGTCAAGCCAGAAATCTTCAAATCTGAAGGGCCATTTCAGGTGGATACAAGGGCTCTTCCATTGAAGAGAGATAGGCCAATGGTTCGAACCCGCTAGAGGCAAAATGGAGGCAAATATGCCCCCCCCAAATGTATGTCATTGTCCGAAATAAGGAATCGATCCAGCTTGGAAGCTATTTTCTGACTTCCAGTTATTCTTTTGTTCCAAGTGTACATACCATTTGAGAATGGCAGGGCAATGAGCCAGCTTCTGTTGATGAAATCTCTGAAGTGGGAACATTCAGGTTCTAGTCTTGGACGTCCTCCTTTTTGTTCTTCAAGCTTGGTAATCATGTTGAAGTCCCCTCCTATTATCCATAAGGGGTGAGTCCTATTGGAGTTAAGGGCCTCCATTTTGTTTAAAAGCGCTATCTTGCTGGCCTGATATTGAGGGAAATATACATTTGAAAGGTGCCCATGTATATTGGTACCTATGGGATGGAAGGTGGCCTGTATGAGATTATGCGCAGCATGGAATTTTTCTAGCATAATAGAGTGAGTGTCCCAAGCTATAGCTAAGCCTCCCGAAGAGCCAGAGGCATCAACTGCTACTAATTGGCAGCCGGGCCAAGCTTTTTATAAGATAGTGCCCAGAGCTGTGCTATTACATTTGGTTTCTTGAAGAAAGATGATTTGTGGTATTTCTTTGTGAATCATGTTTTTAATCATTCTGTATTTCCCAGGGTTGTTTAGCCCTCTAAAATTCCATGAGATGAGCTTCATGGGGAACAATTTGAAACCGATTTGAAAAACTGGGTCAACTTGGGGTATTGTTCTGACTCCACCAGCATCTCCCCTAAGGTGATGGTGCATTGCCAATCTAGTTTTATACCTCTTTTCTTGGACTCTTTTATAACCTTTAGGCCATCCCATTGACTGCCTGGCCGAATACCCAGCTTATTTTGTTGTTGAACTTTGGTAAGGATGACTTCTAGTGTCTCAATCTATCGAGGATTGATTTTGTCAAATTCCTTTCGTCTGCAGGCATCCTCTAATCCCAAAAGATCAAGCTCACCCAGTTCGAAGCACTCAGAGTCCTCATCCATGTGACTCGGCTGACTAATTTCCGGGTTTTCCTTGCTGGGGAGATTAGGGTTAAGCAGAAGACCATCAATATCCATGCTATTGGGCTTCCATGTGACAAGCTCTGTTTCTGGGGTTGGCTTGGGATCCGAAGACTCCACATTTTGCACCTCTGTCGGGCTCGGTTTAGGGTTAGATGGATTTAAAAATCTGGAAGAGGTAGAGGGCTTGAGATTAGGATTAGAGGGGGTTGAGGGTATGTCAATCATCAGGTCAGGCTGAGTTAGGAGGGAAAAGCTGTTGCTGGTGGAGGGGGTATTGGTGAGCGAACTGGATTTTTTTCCTGTTGATGGGGGTTTCTTGTTGTGCTTTTTGCGGTGAGGAACTTTGGTGAACCCATCTGCTTAAGGCTTGTCTTCTGCCTCTTTATTCTTGGGCGGAATGTTGAGAGGCTAGTCTCTGAACAGATGCTCATGGGCATGACACCTACAACATCTGAAAGGGACATGTTCATAGTCTATGGGTTGAATCCATTCAAATTCATCATGAAACAGACTTACCGCATCTGGAAGAGCTTTGTCCAGGTGCATGTACACACAGATCTGCGCATAGGAGGTATATCTTCTGAGCTTTGTCTCTTCCACTATCTTGATAAACTCTCCCAGTCCTCTGCCAATAACTGTAAGAGATTCTTTATCCCAATATTCGAGCGGCAGCGAGTACAAGCGTATCCAGACCGGAGCCCAGTTGAAGTTTTCTTTGTTTGGATTGAATCTTTCTATCCAATTTTTGAGGTATAAACTAGCAGAATTGAAGAAGTAAGGTTCCCCATCCATTACTCTGTTCCAATCCTCGATACATTTGAATACAACATTGAAGAAGCCTTTTGGCCCAAGCTGTAAGGTGACATGTCCTTTGGGCTTCCATTTGGAAGCAATCCACCCCTGCAGCACTTTCTCAGTTGGCCAGAAGCCAATGAATTTTTCGATGAGTGCATGATCTTTCATGTGCTGGATCTGATAATTTATGCAATGAATGGGAAAATCAATCTTAGGTCTTTCAGCTGCAATGGGTTTGCATGTGGCAGAAGTTGCAGCAGGTGTTTCTGAATTTTTCGCTGAGGCTTGCGTCTATGATACGTCATTCTCCTATTCCTTATCAGTGACTTTTTTTCTTTGTTTAGAAGCCGTGTTGTTCCATTCCTCATCTGTAGGGGGAGGCTGACTGCCCCCCCCATGAAGATGCCATGCCTGTGCGCAGAACACCGTAGCATCACTTGGCTAGGTGCATGCAGTGCTCGACGACCCTCCGTTAGCGATTAGGGTATCTCTGTTGTAGAGGTAGACCAAACCCTAGCAGAGCACACTCAAACTAAATCTCTCAACTATCCATGACTTAATTATAACTAAAATGAGTTAATTTTCAACTTGGAGGAAGAAAAAGGGCTAAAAGAGAGAATTGAGGGCTTAGCACATAAAAAAGGGCTTAGAAATGGAAAGTGGGGGTTAAACCGTTAGAAAACTTTATTATAATGTGAGAAATGGCTTTGGAGCAGAAATAATAAAAAAATGCGATGGCGGAGACGCGATGGAGGTAAAATTTGCGATGTGTGATGTCGCAATCGTAACTTTGCGAGTTTAAATGGATAGCGGTAAGGATTTAACGGGAATAAACTAAAATGTGCGAAGTGTGATGTGGTAAAGGTTGCGGGAGACGATGTGCGATGGGGATGACGTGGCAGTGAAAGGAAAGAGGGAAAATTTGCGAGCTACGATATGCGATATCGTAAGTTCAATAAAGTGGAATTTGCGATACGGTAAAGGTTGCAAGCTGCGATTTGCGATGCAGATGATGTGGCGGTGAAAGGAAGAAAGAGAAAAATTATGATTTGCGATTTCGGAATATCGCAATTGTAATGAACGAGCGGTAAGTGTTAAAGTAAACGTTTAAATGTTATGATCTGTGAAGTGTGACATACGATGGCGGGAGTCTAGAGGAGGAAGGTGGAGGTCAGGTTTTCGATGGTTTTCAAGAATTTTTTCGTTAAAACGAGCCCGGTGACGGTGTCCGACAGAACGAAGGAATAAGGCAGGAATTGGCGAAGGAGAGTGGTAAGTCTTCAAAGCAAGAGGCAAGCGGTGTGAAGTGCGATTTGCGATTTCGCAATATCGCAATACAAAGGAGTGAGTGGTAAATGTTAAAGGTAAACGTTAAATGTTGCGATCGCGAAGTGCGATGTACTGTGGCAGGAAGTTCGAGGAGGAAAGGAGGAAGACAAGTTTAAATGGCTTTTTCAAGCATTTAATTTTAAAACGAGTAAGGCAACCGTGACGTACAGAAGCAAAGGAATAAGGCAGGCTGAAGGTTTTAAGCACTTTTAGGGAAAAAGGTGTGTGCAACATTAAAACAAGAGGGAAAGGAGGGAAATGCAGGCGTAAAAACAATGTTTAAGCTGCGAAGATGGAGATGGAAAATGAAGCAGGAAGCGCCACAGAGTTGCTTTGGGGTGTTGACATGAATTCTAGAAAACAAAACTACAGATTCATGCATGGGAAAACATAAAAGAATGCATGATAAAACAACGAACATAAATTTTTTTTTGTGTATGTAGGAAGGTTTACCCTCCTCAAGCTCTATTGATATAGAGGAGAAGGGAATTCTAGATCCACAACTTTTTGGTTTTTCTCCTCTACTCTATTACTCACAAATAAATAAAAACTATAGCAGCATACGGAAAGAAAGAACTAAGCATCAATGAAACTAACAAAATAAAAACTAATTTGAATTACAGGAAGAAATCTAGCTTAATGGAAGAAGGGAAAAGATAGTAACAGTAGAGAAGCTGAGGCACATGGGTTGGGCCCTAACTCACGATCCCAACTCTCTGGAATTAAATCAGTAAAATGAAGTCTGTCTTCTCATTGCATTCAAAATGAAATCTTATTACATCCCGAAGGTATTAAACAGAAAAATCCTAATAGCTTGCAACAAAAGTTCTGAATGGAATTGAATCACTAATAACTAACTCCATCCTTCCTAGCTCTAGCTCTGCTTTATTTATTCTACAGGGAAGCTACCAACAACTCCCTTGAAAATGGTGATTGAGTCCACTTTGACTCCAAGTAAACATATATTGAGTGCCCTTCGTCTTCAGTTGCTTGGCTGCCTCTTGGAATTCAATTTTCTGGAGACTTCAAGTGAAGTATGGCTTGAGTGCACTTGGTCTTGAGTTGCTTGGCTTCCTCTGGAATTCAAATTGCTGGAGGGGGATCTCATGAGGATCCTTTGGCTACCTTTGAGAGTTAAGGAGGGTGGACACTCCCCTTGAATATCTCCAATATTTCTCCCTAATTTCTTGATATTGTGCTCATTAATTATTCAATCTTGATCTCCTAGTGGCAGGGAGCAAGTCCCTAAATCATCTCCTTCTCCAAATTTTCATAATCTGGCCAATATTCTCACAATATTCTACAAAAATAACCAATATTAGGCACAAATATGCAATTACCTTTAAAACTTCCTAAGAAAATATTAAAGCATAAGAAATCATTATTAAGTATAGAAGGAGAGATTTAATATACCCTTTTATGTGCATAAGGATGGTAGATAGGCTTAAGAAAGGTTAGATGGGCATTATTTTATGTCTAATTTAGAGGCCCTTTAGTAAGACTAGGGTAATTCTAGCTTAATCCTCGCAATAATTTAGAGGTATTTAATGTTTGTTGATATCTCATTTTGTGAGACAGACCTATATCTTATCGCAGACAGGTGGTTTGCATGAGGATGCCACAAGTGGAAAGCAGAGAGGGCACAAGTGGCGGGTGGAGAGGGCGCCAACATAAGGACTTTGTTGGTTCTAGCTCGCTATGAAAGTAATCACTTTGCTCGCTCTGTATTCTATTTATGGTTATGAAATGAAAATTCTGCAACTTGTTGGTGCATAACAATCTCCATATCCAGTCGCTTCAAGACAAGAACCATGGAATTGAAATGACGGAAAAGCTATGTTGTAGTCGAAAGTTATATCATCATATCTCTCATTAGCGTCTTAGTTGGTATCGACATGCATATATACCGGCATAGTTATAGGCATAGTTGGTTTCACCCATACTAAAGCTTGGTTGTGATCATATAGATTGAGTCTCGTTGTTTGGTAGAGTACTTTCTCCTTTCTCACTAATTAGTTATACATGTTAGCCCATAAATCACAGAAACAAGCTTGCCTTGTCTATACAGTGGGTATATGTCCAACTTCCTTTAATCCTGTAGGAAACTTCTAAAGTTAAAGGTAATACGAATGGTATAACTGTCTATCTGACTGTTGAAAAAGGTCCTCACTCAATGCAATCATGCATAGAGTAGTGTGGCTGGTGATGGTCCTTGCCGAGAGCCCTTAATTTCTGCTAGTAATTTCTTGTAGGTCGTTGCCTAAAGGTCATCGTGCTTGACATATATTGGTGTTACTAGCATCATATTTTACCATAGCTTGTGTTATAAATAAATGGGCATAAAATTCACTTACTTTGTTGTCTAGGATAAAATATTTCAATCCACTTTTGGAAATGAGAGCACTACAGAATATATATATATATATATATATATATATTTTTTTTTTTTTAATTTTTTTTTTATTTTTTTTCTTCAGTAGAAAAACAATGCTACTTCTTCGTAATATATGAAAAAATGTAGTAGAAAATCATGTTTCTCTTTGAGCTTCTTATGAAACTTCTTACATAATACTTTTTGATATCTATATATTTTCATTTTATGACTATTCTATTACATTTTTATTGTTATAAAAATTCTCAAAAAATAATAAAAAACAGTCCACATGCTTCGACATAAATTTGTCAATGCTTCTAGGTATCTGAGATTTCTCCCTTTTTCTTCTATGAGTAGTTTATACTACCTGCATCGATAAAGTGGACCTGTTCATATATAGAAAAATAAAACTCACCTGTTGGTTTCATCATCCCTCTCTTTAAAAATAGATCAGATATCCAATTTTGTTCTCTGTAAATATGATCGAAGTTAACATCTTGAAAGCTACTCACCAGGACCCAGTAGAAATTATAAAAACAATATGTATACCAATGGATTCAATCTGATCATGCAATATACTAGAGAAAAATACCGAATACTTCTACAATTAATTGCGGAAAAATAAACATGATCACACAATCACACCAAGTAAGAGAAAGAAGCAAATCAATCCACAACACAGATATTTTTCCTGGGGAAAGCTTTCTTCTCAAAACCCCTCTATCTCTATTATATAATGAACCAATGAATCATGAAACAATACAATGCACTCTTCTCACAAGAGTCTGCTGCACTATCCTGACTATCTCACACTGATCCAGACAAAATTGGGCTAGTACTTAGCCAATTTTCAGCCTCTGCTCAACCTGCCTTGCTCACGCAATTCATGTGGAATGCAATCCCTATTCTTTAGGAATTTTAGCCTTCCTTGACTGCGTAAAAATCATGGGAAATCCTATGGTGTTTTAAATGCATCTAGGCAGTTAGCTAAAAATAAAACTAATAGTTAACTTCCCTTTAACCTCTGTCTTAACTAGGTCTTCATTAGAACTTATGTTGTGGCACAAGTTTACTCAGCCAAAAGCTGGGAGAGATTTCCACTAAATTACATATAACTATGGACACAGATCTTATCATGATATTTGCCTCCTTGCCATTTTTGTGATATTTGTGCTGGCAACATATGCAGGGGGTGTGTTTGTCTTACATCTATGTCAAATATCGGGAAAAACGAGGAACAACAAAAAGTAGGGACATATTTGCTTCGATCTGGACATTGATATCTTGGAAGAAATGCATGAAACACGAGAGGAATTACAAAGGTTATCTGGGCTTTTCGATCCAAGGCATCAAAAGCACGAAGATTGTGACATTGAATGGCTTACAAATGATGCTATAGAGCGCACCTCTCTGAAGTTGCTGGAAAGCAAGGAGAGGTTGAAACGTGTGTTTGGTTTGATTGTAAATGACAGCCAGAAAGAGAAAGCTGTTGTTGACAGCACCGTCCAAATCACTGAATCAAAAATCAAAGCATCTCCCAAAATATTTTCAACAAACACTGGCTTGTGATGTCATGAAGATATACGCACCTCTTGCCCATGCAATAGGCATTGGCAGCTTATCATTAGAGCTTGAAGACCTTGCTTTCAGTCTTTATTTCCAAATTTATATTCGTGTGTACATGCATGGTTAAGAAACCATGGAACATGAGGTAAGCGCCATGCAGGTGTTGGTATTGATGCACTGAAGGAGTTATCAGTTTGCTGCCAGATAGGAATAGACCTGAACGCAAGCTCCTCTCAACACTTGTGAACAAGCTTGGTGATCCAGAAAGGAAAGCGGCCTCAAACGCTGGGTATCTCATGTCATGTCTACCAATTGCTCACCCAAATATGAAGGCAGGCATGGTTGATGAAGTAGATGTTTTTGTGTTTCGTCCCCACGTTGGACTGTGGAAACCCTTTGATTTTAATCATAGCTAAAAGCACCAAAAGCGCTAAAGTTCTGGGGTATCCAGATAGGCCCAAATTTCTGATTGGGTTAAAATCAGGGAAAGTTCTCACTTATGAAGAGTTCCATTCGCTTCTGGAGGACTTCGTTCGGAAGCAGTGGCGTACTTCAAGCCTTCATACAAAGCCGTCGTTCCTCAACTTAAATCTGCTCTGCGCTGAGATTTCCAGATCTGAGATATACGATGCTTTGTGTTGGGGAATCAGCTTGGAGGAGTTTTGTATTCAAAATTCGCCGATCAAGCACAAGCTCTCGCTAAACAAAAAGCGCTAAACTTTATTTTCATAGTATTAAACCATCAGGGATGAGGAACTCCTAACAGGTGTAAATAGCGCTTTTTCTTATGTTTCAACTAACGAAGTTGATGTTATCATAGAGAAGGAAACATGCGTGCTTTTTCAATGGGTGTATGCCAAGAGTTTCAACATTTGAGTGCAAATATTGATGTCACTATATCAACTAAACTGTCAGTGATCGCTTCTATCGTGCTCTTTATTTCAACACTTTTGACTCTTGCTCTCATGAAGTCGTAAAAAACAGAGATGCTTCTGGGGTTTATGTTCAAGGCGTTGAAGTCTGATATAAGCTCAAAGCGTGTTGCTGCATTTTCAAAACGGTTGTTGCAGTGCTTGAGCCTATGAATGATTTAGATTAAGTTTCACAGTCGAAAGAAGTTTGGGAATGATGTGTATGCCGGTGAGAGCCCGGACTAGTTTTTTCACTCAGAAAGGGGTTTCTTTCTTCCTGCCCAGATCTTAATTCTGTACTAGGGCCAGATTGAGTTATATACGTAATGAGGCGGATGTGTAGGATTGATGCAGCTGTTCTTGACCTTGTTGCAGATGACAGTGGTGGTTTGCAAAGTAGAAACGAAGAATTGACGGCTTGGATCAGCCAGTTCGATCCAACGGTTTGCGGGGGTATAAATTAAACGAAGTTTATGGGAAATGGCACCCCCCGTAAAACGTTTAATTGAAACCACCATCTACAAGATCGACGGTTATGGTGCACTGCGGGGTCTTGAGGTTATTTCGTACAAGCTGCCATCAGCACCCCCCGTAGGTGGTTATTGGTTTTCAAAAACCATGGTTGGTTGTGTTGATAAATACATATGGGCAATGGGACCCAATTCTTTTTACTTGCGCTAGTGTAAAGCCTTTTGGGTTTTATATTATATATTATATATATAATATTAAAACAGATATTTTGTAAATTAAAATAATTCCAACATTTCCAAGAATCAGTTTCAAAACTGATCATAACAGTTAGGAAGTTAGTTCAGAAGGCTGATATAAAAGCAGAGATAGGAGGAGGAGAGGTGGTTCCTGGTTTTTGGACCTTGAAGCCAAGTTTTTGTATTGAAGAATGAAAAATCTATGAATGAGTATGCAAGTTCTTGTCATTCTGTTTGTGCTGAAAAGTTTTTCTAGTTTACATAATGTTTTCCATCTGTGATTAAAATAGAGTAAAAGCAGCGGGTCTCTTTATACATATGTATTTAAGAGTTAAACAAACCTTAATGTGCGCTCCTCTGTTTTAACTTTGTCTCTACTTAATTCTCTTGGGTTTTGAAATGATAGATTCTGTTTGAAGCAGTGTATCGGATTAAAATCTTCTTCTCTTTTTCTTCCGTTCATTCATTTCAGCATAAGTGGGATATAGCATTGTAGAACATCCATGGTTTGTTATTTAATGGTTACATAATCAATGTTTGAGGTTTAAAAGCCAGAGACAGATATATTTTATTTTGTGACATAATCCTTAATGTCTTGAGCACGGATTCCTTTACACAACAAGGAATTGTTTCTCAAGGAACAACAACTTACATGCATGAAACTATTAATAGTAAATTATCAGTCACTTGACATATCAGTGCATGTGAATTAAATATGATTTAATTCACTTGACCTCTCACTAGTGCAACAATGAGTTACAACTAGTTAGACTGACTTTAACTCACTTTAATTGAGTTAACTTCTTTCTCATGCATTAAAATAATACACTAACTACAACTTGGACTCTAAAAAAAATAGAATTACTCTACATGCCTCACCAACCACCCTTAACTCGAATTTCATGAGCTAACTGAGGCTATCACACTCAGCTAACTATTACAAGTGTTTATGAAATAAGATTATAATTTATTGTCCAATTTAATTAAGGGACAATTAAATTAGACACATTTCCAATTTATTTAATAAATTGGATTGCACACTAATGTATCACTAGGACCCATCACTGTGTGACCTATGATCCCACACTAGTGTGTGTGCTGTCATGTTGTTTCTGGATGCCAATTTCATTGTTCTTGTTGCAAATTTCAACACTCCATCTCAAAAAGAAAGGAATTAATCTGTCCCGATCCCGTACCTTTGGAATGTTCTTGCATGCCCACATGCAATTCTTGCATGCAACACTTATCTAGTGTTGTTTGCACATGCAACACTTCTCTAGTGTTATTCACACATGCAACTCTTGCATGCAACACTTCTCTAGTGTTGTTCGCACATGCAACTGTTGCATGCAACACTTCTTTAGTGTTGTTCGCACATGCAACTCTTGCATGCAACACTTCTCTAGTGTTGTTCACACATGCAACTCTTGCATGAAACACTTATGAAACTGAATATCATCCAAAAAAATAAATCAATATAATGCATCTTTCATCAGAGTCTTTTGATTGCTACTACCTATTGCACATGTCTACTAGACTCCATGCGCTACTGACATCTGCATCCATCCACTCTCCACTGCTGTAAACTATGATCTACGCTCCAGTATCTAACACGTGTCACTCTGATTTTATGTTCTCCTGAAATCTGACTGCATCAATCTAACCGATCCTTCTTGCTACTTCTATAATGTGGGATCCTCATAGCCAGGTTTGATCCATGAGACACACCATATCAATGAACCCTGCCCAATTTCTTCTTGGGATTAATTTTTCACATCGCCCCACCTCACACTTGGAGGTATAGCTACATGTACTACCTCTGCCCTTCTGTCTTGAAATTTCCCCGTCCTGGAGGTCTCTGCTTGAGTGAAAGCTTCCACTCTATCTCCTCTCTGCTTCTCTAATTGTGGCTGCTCCAAAACCTTTTGAGATTGCTTCTAAGGTTGCATGTTGAGAGATAATTGTTCCCTCTCAACCACCAAGTCATTAACCACTGCTTTTCTCCTCAAATCCTTGCATGCATAATCAACATCGAGAGCATACAGGTTCTTGAATCTTGAATCGATCTGCTTCACCTGTCTCGTGGCTATGTGTTTAAGGAATACCTTTCATTTTCTAAACATCACTTCATAACCACGGTCTTCCAATATCGCTACGGAGACAAGATTCTTCCTTAGGCCTGGAACATAAAAACATCTGCTAGTTTGAGAGTGGAGCCAGAATCACCTCTGAAAGGTAACTCTACCTATGTTGGTCGTGCTATACCTCTCATCATCTCCAAACTCTATGCTCTGCTAGAGGTCCTTCTCCTCCAAGTCAATGAAGATATCTCTATTCCCCGTCATATGGAACGAGGCACCGCTATCTAGATACCACATGCATCCCATTATAGTGCTGGCCATGCATGCAATGAGAGTAAAATCAAGCTTGAACTGTGAAGCCAATGCTTCACCTGTTGCAACTGCAGGTTCCTTCTTTCTTTTCTTCTGTGGACAATTTGTAGCATAGTGCCCATGCTCGTGACAATGAAAGCATATGATATTGGACAAGTATTTCTTGCCTGCTTCACCTTGGGATTTATTTTCTTTGGCCTTCTTTGCCTTACTGGCCAAGGCACAATATTCCTCATCATTAGTCTTGGATGAGGATCGATCCCTGGTATTCCACCTAAATTCTTCTTGTACCAAATTCGACCAAAGTCGCTCCCAATCTAGTAACTTCTCCCTCCCATTCATCGAGTCCTGGTAACTATGCCAGCTCTTAGGAAGGCATAGAAGTGCTAGGATGACCAAGTAATCATCTGATACGGTCACACCAACACTTCCAAGCTCATCTCTACATTGAGTGAAATTCGCCAAGTATATTTGTACCGTCTCACCCTCCTCTTTCTTGATATTCCTGAGCTTGTCCTTCAACGCCAACTTCCTTTGGTCACTGTTGTTTTGAAACAGATCTATCAAGTTCTTCCACATTGCATATGGAGTCGCCTTTCCATGGAGACTCAAGACAGTGTGATCTCTAAATCCCTCTAATAAGATCCCCCTCGCCCTTGCTACCTTCTTTTGCTAAGCATCAAGAAGAGCGGCGCCTGATGCTTTAGGCTTGGGAATATCATTATCAATGAATTCTTTCAACCCATTGTCCTCCAGAACTGCCTCCATTCTATCTTTCCATGCAATATAATTAGAACTTCCCTCGAGTTCATATTCCAATCTTAAGCCATTGAAATCCATCTTGATTTGCCTGTCACACCAAAGAATATTTTTGCAAATTCGAATGTTATTCAATACAAACTCAATTTCTTCTCCACTATAGTGATTTCATGTGCTCTTATACCATGTAGAAATTATAAAAATAATATGTATACCAATGGATTCAATCTGATCATGCAATATACTGAATCCTTCTACAATTAATTGCGAAAAGTAAACACGATCACACAATCACACCAAGTAAGAGAAAGAAGCAAATCAATCCACAACACAAATATTTTTCCTGGGGAAAGATTGCTGCTCAAAACCCCTCTATCTATATGTATAATGAACCAAGGAATCATGAAACAATACAATGCACTCTTCTCACAAGAGTCTGCTACATTATCCTGACTGTCTCACACTGATCCAGACAAATTTGGGCTAGTATTTAGCTAATTTTCAGCCTCTTCTCAGCCTGCCTTGCTCTCGAAATTCATGTGGAATGCAATCCATATTCTTTAGGAATTTCAACCTTCCTTAACTGTGTAAACATCATGGGCAACGCTATGGTGTTTTAACTGCATCTGGGCAATTTTCTAAAAATACAACTGATAGTTAACTTCCCTTTAACCTCTGTCTCAACTGGGTCTTCATCAGAAATGACATGCATGCAACTATTAATAGTAAATCACCAGTAACTTGAATGATCACTGCATGTGAATTAAATCTGATTTAATTCACTTGACCTCTCACTAGTGCAACGATCAGTTACAACTAGTTAGACTAACTTTAACTCACTTTAATTGAGTTAACTGATTTCTCATGCATTAAAATAATACACTAACTGCAACTTGGACTCTAAAATAAATAGAATCACTCTACATGCCTCACCAACCACCCTTAACTCAAATTTTTTGAGCTAACTGAGTCTATCACACTTAGTTAACTATTACAAGTGTTTATGAGATAAGATTACAATTTATTGTCCAATTTAATTAAGGGAAAATTAAATTAGACACATTTCCAATTTATTTAATAAATTGTCTTGCACACTAATGTATCACTAGGACCCATCACTGTGTGACCTGTGATCCCACACCAGTGTGTGTGCTGTCATGTTGTTTCTTAATGTCAATTTCACTGTTTCTTGTTGCAAATTTCAACAGACCCCAATTTAAACACATCCAATTTTTGAGAATAGGGGGACTGAAACCCATGTTGTTCTGCACCCAATGTATGATACCTTTTGCGTCTCTAACAATATGAATATGGTCTATCTGCTACCATTTTTCTACTATGAGAACACCCCGTAATGCAACGAGTTCTTCCTTAATATTTTTTCCTTGTCCTCCTTCCCACCAAAAATGGAAATACTTTCCCAGATTGATGAATATAACAACTCCACATCCACACCTCCTCCCTTTACATGCTACGTCGACGAAAACCACTGAATAGATACCTAATATATCTTTGTGTTTTATAATCGTCACTCCTTTGTTCCTTTTGCCTGAATCCATCTCCTCATATATTGATATAATATTGTTAATGTCATTTCAAACCAACTCATATTTATGATAAAAAATAGTTGTGTTCCTACTGCCCCAGATAGTCCATAAGATAAAGAGAGGGAGGGTCTTGTGATTTTTTTTAATAAAGAACCATCTCTTAATATAATTGTCTAGTGAGCCACTTCATTGTATCAGATTAATTTTAAATATTTGGAGGGTCCCGTCCCATACTTCCGTTGCATACTAACACTTGAATAGAAGATGTTTCACGTTTTATAGGCCCTTTTTACATAATCCAAAATACTCGGGAAAATCATACCTCTTCTTTGGAGATTATTCTGAGTCAAAATTTTATCATTTAACGCTAGTCAGAAGAAAATTTTAATCTTTAAGGGAATATCTGATTTCCAGATTACCTGAAGCCAATTATTTGTAACATGTGCCTGTGGATTCCGATTCAAATTCAGATAAATATCTTTGACCTTTGCAGATCCCTTATTCAAATTCCCATTCCAACACATTTCATCCTGATGATCTTGTAAAAACATTTCTGCATCTCTTAACTTAGATATATATTCCTCCCATTCCTATTTGTGCATGTCCAACAAGTCTAAATCTATCGCCCCTCTCTAAGAATGACCATCAATATTATCAAATTGTGTTATATAAATATGGTGTAATGTATGAATTCCCTTACTGTGTATGTAATTTAGAAGCTAAGAGGATAAGGAGTTACCTCCATTCATTCCCACAATAGAATCCAAATCGATCATAATCCTAACACTGTATCCAATCTCGCATCGGATGAAACCCATCATACAAGGAAGTAAATTCATCATGCAATGCCAAATGTATGATTTTTCTACTTTATTCCTGGCCCCAAGTGTTATCCAGGACATAAAAAATTATCAAACATGTAGTTATCCTTCATGATGAGGGACCATAGACCTTGACATGTAGTTTCCCTCCACATATTATTAATAATAAGAGCTTTATTAAAACCAAATATATCTATAATGCCCCACCCTCCTTCCTCTGTCGGCCTAAATATTGCCTCCCACTTAATCAAATGGTACTTTCCCTTTACCTGCACCCCATCTCAAAGAAAAAGCTCCATAATGGACTCCATCTTATGAATAATCTTCTTAGTCAAGAGATATATATTCATCCAAAAGACTGCAATATTCTATAATACCGCTTTCAACATGATCAATATCCCACTCATGGAATACCACCTATGTTTCCAACATTCTAGTTTCTTCTGAAACCTTTCAACCATCCACTCCCAATTTTGAATGAAGTATCTGGATGGTTTAATTTTATAACCAAGATAAATAATGCCTTTGTCAATATGTTTAACCAAAATCTCAAATAAATTTCTGATTTCTGTATCCACTTCCTGATGTATATTATCATGTATCAACAAACACTTACCACCATTCATATTTAAGTTTGTAGATTAACTAAACCTGTAAAGGATCTCGTGGATATGGCGCCATTCAGTCACCAAATTCTCCCCCCTCGAAAATAATATTGTCAACAAACATCATATGGGTGAACCAATGATGTCTGGACTCCTTAATCCCGCAAATATACTCGTTCTATTTAGAATCCTACATCTTCTAGATGATAAAATAAATAACTATCAGGAATAGAAAGGGCGAGAGGGCACATCCCTGTCTAATCCATCTATGAGCATTAAAAAATCATGTTGGAAACTTGTTAATAATGAATGCGAAGTTTGTGGATTGAATGCAAGCCATGATCCAAAGGATGAGAGTTTGTGACATACCTACTTTAATCAAAACCATTTTTAGGAAATCCCAGTTGATACAGTGATAGGCCTTAGACAATTCTACCTTCATCTTACAAGATCTCATTTTCACGGACTTGATAGAATGCATCAGTTCCTGAGAAATACTAACAACGTCTTGAATCTGTCTACATTCCAGAAACCCAAACTATTCCTTCGAGATGAACCTCAGAAAAATAGGTTTAATTATATATATAATCAGTTTGGAAATAAACTTATAAATAAAATTACACAAATAAATAAACCTATAGTCCACAAATGTTTTTGAATACTGTAATATTCCCAAATGGGAAAAGCAAGAATATAGAACAAAATGCTGGAATAATAGTGTAAAACATCATATAAAAACATGAGGCCAATATGGAGCCTTTCCATTCATCATAACAACAGTAAAATAGTACAATGTAATGGGCCAAAAACCATAAAACAAGATACAACAAGCCTCCAATAGATAAAACGCTCAAGAATGAGGTGCTGCTAATATATCAAAATGCCGGAAACACTACTAAAATGCAGTTATGAGAGCACTGCTACAACAAAATGAGCATACAAATATAAAGGGCGGGTATATGCCACAATAGATACAAAAAATAATATTTGGGCTTTATGCAACCTTGAGAAAAGAACCCAAAAGGGTCTTTAGGAAAAACACCCAAAATACAATATGAGCTGCAACACTAGGGCTGAAAGTATGATGAAACAAGTAACTGAAGAGAAATGGATGAAGCTGATTATAAAATGAATATGCTCTCCTCCAATGGATCCTCCAGATGAAAGGCTAGCCCCTTCACTGAATAAATCACTCCCCAAATCACCTACTGCAAATATCCCTGCAAATCCTCCCTAAAATAATGCAGATCTAGACTGATACTGTGCTATAGGGGATAAAAACACTATGGCCTGGTGCCAAATGTATTAATGATGCTCCAGGTCCTTCTTGATTAGCCTCCCAAGAGAAAGGAACCTTCCTCTAATGAGATATTGTAGAAATTATATAACTTATGTGTTATATATCCAAGATTCTCCTGATCACACACTATTTTAACTTCATGCACAATACAGAATCTATTCCACCATTGATCATCACATGCAGAAATTAAATCAACTGCAATGCACACATGAAACCATAAAAATTCACACACATTAACATAGTGATTTAATGGGAAAGCCTGAAGCTGAAAACCCAAACTATCTATATATAATATATGTCATAGAGATCATGTAACAATCCTCATACAAAGCTTCTCATATCAAGCTCTCAGTACAATACAATCACTACACACTAATCAGGCCCGATCTTGCAAATCCATGCACCGATCTTTGCCACCTACTAGCCTGCCTCTACTGCGCAATCCCTGCTGAAGAATGGCTTTTAATGGACTCGAATCCACCAAGATTGCACTGCGCAACCCTCATTGGCATCTCCACTGAGTGTTGGATGCAATCAATGCATCACTATAGTCATAACTGATAGTCACACTTTCTCTTTCACCTACCTCTCCACTGGTCTCCACTGAAACTATCATGCACTGTAGTTAACTGATGTATTCTTCAGTTGACTAATGAGTTATTATTTAGTGAATTAATTAACTAATTAATTAACACCATTCTCACTAGTGTATCAATCAATTAGACTAGATACAACTAGCTTAACTAAGTCTAATTAAGTTAAACTAAACACAACTCCATCAACTACTTCTATAACTCCACCAAACTCTGTCACATGATGTTGTAGAGGTAAATCCCCTCTACGGACAAAAGCGATCCCTACTAGCCTAGATCAGGTCTAGCAATAATCGTATCATGCTGAGGTGAAAGTTCCTAATTGCAATAGACCAAATTGCGAAGAAGGCCTACCTTAAGTCCAACGCTATTGTTCGTAGAGAAGATAGTGCTCCCGTTTCCTTGCTCCGGTGGATCACAATTCTCCCACTTGTCGTGATCAAAAACTTGCACATACAAGAAACACGACGAACACACAAGCGTAAAACCCAATATATGCAATTATGTATCAGTTAGAGAAGACATAACTCATGATCACAATGTATGAACAATATGAGTGGAACCATAACCAAAATCACTTATCATTAATCAATACAAATAAAGATACAACCTGGCTCTGACGCTGAATCTTCCTTCGGTGGGTCGACAGTGGAATACGTCTCGGTAAAGCTCGTCAGGAATGGGACAAGCCTCTCTCTTCAGCTGTCTTGACAATAATCTCCTTGCTACTGATTTGGCTCTATGAGGACTATCAAGGCTCTTCCAGCATTATTTAGGCTATGAAGGCTCTTGGAGACTAGCTTGAAAAGGAAAATGGAAAGCTTATATAGATGGTGGAAGGGGAGTTGGGATCCCTACAATCATGGGATTGGCCCTATCCTGAAGGAAGCTTCCATGAGAGGTGAAAAACCACTTCCTCTACATGGAGATCCAGAGCCAAACCTCCCAACTCAATTTAGAGACCAGTTCAGGAATTGGTTGGAGTCAATATTCCGCCATTTATTTTTAAAAAACACTCCTTAATAAGCCTGGCATGGGTATAACACTGTGACAGTGCGCCAGCTGGCACGCCCTCTTTGGAGTATTTCCCCCATTGGCGCGAGGGCTGAACTGGCTAGTCGCGCCAAGGACAAAAAGGTTATTTTTAGGGTTTTTCACAAGGAATTTTCTTCAGGGGAATTAATGTCCTTGTCCAGGGGGATGTCATGAAAGTGGTTTTAGGTCATGTCACTGCTCACAGGTCATAGAATAAGCCCTCCAATGTGCGGGACGGGGAATTGTAGGGACGGTGAAAAATTGTTGTGTAACAGATGCCCCCTAAAGCATGAGGCCCGAAAGAGAGAGAGGGGTGAAATGATTTATGAGAACGTGTCCAACTGAAAACACTACCATCAGAAAACCTGCGTAGACAAATAAAACTGATATCTCAAATACATGATGTATGTGGTATGGGTGCAGCCATCCATAACAGAGTATACAATAATCAAGATCCAGGGCATGGACATAGCCATCCAATGAGGATTGATAAATAGACTCAGGTATGGTCATTGCCATCCAATGAATGAGTCATGTAACCAATCATAATAACCCACAAAATCGCAGCCTGGATTCTAACAGAAAAAATCCAGGGTCTTTCGCTCCATCTCGACCCGAACAAAGTACAAGTTCAAGCATGCGAATAAGTGAGCTGAAGTCGAACATGCAAGAACATTGTCTGATTACCAGCCAATGATGAAAGCTGTTAATAGACGTGAGAGGTACTACCAATAGTGACAATGGTCCTCAAGGTACTATAGGTACAATCTACGGAATGCAAACAGTGAGCTGACGTCGAACCCCCGTAGAATCACTCGATCGGAGGTCAATAATGAAAACCTTACGTTGAATGCGAAGAACCTGCCATTGAGGCATGCAGGCTCCAAGGTACTAGAAGGGAGTCTCTAGATCAGCTTCCTGGATAATGGGCTGAAGTCGACAGGAAGTGACCTTGATCGAAGGTGGGCCATAGTGTTTCCCACATCATCGACGCGAGACAGAGGAACATAATGTTGTGAATCATGATCAGATGAGAATTAGAGGAAGGTTGAAACTGCAGAGGTCAACTTCTCTTGAACATATCGGTGGCACGACAGTGGATTTGGTAGTATTTGACATCAAAAGATCAGGGGTTATGATAACGAGGCAAAGAGCAGATGAGAGGTCAAAAGGGATTACCCAAACCCACGGAGGCAAGCAGAAACTGAGATGAGATGTCCCCAACCCGACACGAATGCAGACAAGTGCCATGTTCAAGAGTGACATATTGTCGACACGATGATGATACTAGTTCCATTTTCCCCACCATTTCTGGCGAGTACCCCAATTATTTTTGAAAAGAAGCTTGAAGGGGATAACATATGCTTGTAATATAAGTCCGTCCTTCGGACGAATCCATCCTAGTACATTTAACGAGCTCTAGGAAGGAGGAACTCGAATATCATCATTGCGACTGAATCCGATGTCATCAGGGTTTAATGAGTCTGACAAAGGAAGAACTCGACGTCTTTTCATGTTTAGAGAGTTTGAAAAGACTGCGAAAAAGTAAACTATAATAGTCCCTTTTCGTAAATAGTTCCTCAGATCCGAAAAGGTAGAAAACTATGTTTGAGAAAGCCTCCTAGTCGTGATAGGCTAGGGTATTCCTTTTTCGTAAATAATCTATCCCAGCCCGAAAAAGGGGTAAACATATACTGGGTAGATGTTGTTTCGTAACCACTTTAATGAGATCAAAACGACAAGCGACTCGACAATCTTTTCATGTTTAGAGAGTCAGAAAAGAGCTAAAATATGACTCCAAAATGACTTTTTCGTGTTTTTACCGAGTCTGAAAAGTATAAAATACAACTCGTATCACCATCAAAGCTGCGAAAAAACCTGTTGCTGCACATAAAAGCGAGTGTAAAATCCATTTTTCGACAAAATATATTAAAATATTGAGAAAAATGACTTTTAAAACCTAATTTTGACTTCAAAAGTTATAAATATGCCACAAATAGTAAAAACACATTTACTTTTACTTTTTACCTCATTTGGAGAGAAAAAATGGTCTTTTTGTGTGTGAACTTGCGGCGGTGATTGCGACTGATCCAGGACACCATTCAGATTCTCGTCAGTTCCAGGTAAGAGGCGCTCCCTTAAGCTTTGTTTTGATCCATTTTTTATGAATTTCCATTGTGCATTTGACCTCTGGGGGGAACCGTTTGGAATTTTAGGGCTCGGCCCATTGGCACGGGTATCGGGAACGGACTCGCGCCAATGGAGTTTTTCTCACAAAGGGGTCGTGTCAACTGGCGCGACTGTTAGGAAAATAGTTGCGCCAATGTCGCAACGTGATTTTTCGCTTTAAATTTTCAAAATGTAAGCCATCCATATGGATTTTTGAATGCAACAGAGATCTAACAAGGCATTTTTAATCATGTTGATGCAGATATTCAGGCACAATGGTTATTGAATGGAGGGAGAGGGAACATGGAGAAGAAGATGAAATGGCCATGCAAAGCGAAGCTTGCATGAATGCACTCCGGAACTATGGTCTCCAGAAATTCTTCCTCACGCCATGCATACAAGCTCAACCTGAGCTATTACAGTACTTGGTCAGCATATGGGATGAAAATGAAGAAGTGTTCAAACTTCGGGACCAAGTGCTAGAACTTGAGGTCTCTGATGTCTATTTCATAACCAGACTGTCGCGTAGAGGCCCAGTGCCCATTATGACAGGTAGTAGAACTTCTGGAGAGAAGATGGAATAGGTAATGGTGAGAGTGTGCCCAGGGGCAGAAATAGGAATGGGAAGTGGGAAAGTGGACATCCACACCGTCCATGACCTAGCACTTAGAGTAGTGCTTCACACCATTACGCGGGCTGTGGGATCATAGGCACCACATGAGGCAACCAAGGCACAGCTCCTACTAGCCTCCGAGTGCATGAATCCTACACTGTTCGATTGGGCCACCATAGTGACAACCAACATCAAAAGGAAGCTAAAAAAGTGCAAGAAATCCAAACTGAAGCAGTTTGGATACGGTTCCATTCTGGTGTCGTTCATCTTGGAACGACTACCCATTTTTCAGGGCCAAGGGGCAATAGTTGCCGAGATGACACTGAGGGAGCCGAAGATGGCTCGATGGGTAGCACTTATGCCCAGATCAGGAGGGGGCCAGCAGATGTCCTGGAGGCCTGAGTTCTTTGCATGGTTACGATGTCAACTGATTGTAGTTGAGGATTGGCCCTATGCTGGGACCAATTTCACTGGAGACCCAGATCTTCCACTCCCGGAGGGGGAGGAATAGGATGAGGAGCTGGGTATGACTATTTTTTGATTTTTTATGTATTTATGTTTTTTTTGTGACCCATGCCTATTCTAGCAACAGTTCTATGTGTATGCAGATGTTGGCCCAAAGAGACCTGTCGGCATGTCGCCTATTGCACAAAGAACTCCTCTCGCATATGACCCTCACGCAAAGGGTGCCTAAGGAGGAGAGGTGATCCAAAACCTTGAGGGCATTGCCTGGGGGATTCTAGAATATGCCCGACTAGCAGATGTTCCGATGGAATATCAGAGACACACGGTGGGGGTGCCTAGTCGCCTCCACCAACTCCTAAGACGCTTGGTGCGCGCGGTGACATGTTACCACAAGCACCATGCTGATTAGAAATCTAGGGCTTTTTTATGCATATATTTTTGAGAGACATGTTGTCTCCGACTGTATTAGGACGAACATGTATATTTTTGATTTTATGTGATGCACACTCTGCGAACATTTCGACACACACACACACACACATATATATATATATACCTATTTTTGGATGTATCTTTTTACATGTGATGATGTTTTACAAGTTGCGCAAATGTCTAATACAATGTTATCTAATGTGTCAGTTTCATAAAAAACGACCCAATGAAAAAGTTCACAAAATGTATCTAATCACACATTTTATTTTTATGCAAGCTTAAAAGTACACATGGAAGCACATATGCAAACTATGCTTGAAATGAGGAAGACGGGCATGCCCCATCTCAATTCGAGGTACATGCCCCCAAGCTTCAGTCCATAGGAAAATGGAGTGAAGGTTCAAAACATAAGAGATTTGATCTAAATCTAACAAAACTCGAATTGAACAGGCTCGTGTTTCATTATTTTAATGAGGTTGACACACTTAAAAGAACTGTCCTCGTAGCGACTTGTTTGATTGTTTTAGGAGCTTGACACAAGAAGAGGAACTATGCTCCGATGAGCTCAACGGAGGAGGCTCAAGAGGGGGATTACCTGATTACCTGATATACATCACGCTCTAGACAATCAGACATTGTCCCCAGTGTGGGCATGAAGGAGGAATGATGATGTCCATCGCTCCAAGGCAGGTCCTCAAGAGACATTGTTTCAACAATGGCTTCGTCAGAAGGGAAGATCTCTTTTAGAGGATCAGACGAGTTGGCCTCGCCGAGCCAGAGGGATTGAGAATAGATATTTAAGCCATGCTTGAAGGAGCATGTTGAGGAGGAGGAGGATTAGATGCGGTGATAATTTCACAGTAATTAATCTCTAGTGGAGTTAAGGGCATCGATTCTCCAAAATCAGTCACCTGTTCAGGCGAAGGGATGATCCATGGGTCGTCAAACCTAGATATCATATTAACTTGAACGGTGTGTAGTGGTGGCATGGGAAAAATACCCATGAGGACGGGGTCCTTGAAGAGATCGGGTCCTACACTGTCAGGGGGATTGGGGATCTAATCCACGTAAGGAACGTTGTTCTCAGAGAATGAGGTGAATAAAGACAACTGATCCACAATAACGATTTTTCCCTCATGAGGTAACTTGAGAATCTGGAAGAGGGTGGACGGTATGCATAACATGGCGTGGGTCTAATTGTGGCTGAGAAGAAGATTGTAGTTAAGCTTGGCATCAACCACTTCTACTTCTACGTTAACTGTCTTCCCTTGTAACGTAATCGGCAAAATCTCGAGAACACCCAGGGGTTTTGATTCCCGACCATCGAATGCCTCTAAGGCATTAGGAGATGATGAAAGAGCTGGAGAGCCAATGGCCTTCCAGCAGGTGGATGACATGACACAGGTGGAAGCACCTTCATCCACAACGGCCCTGTGGATGTTGAGGCCGTTGATCTCGACTTGTATCACAAGAGAAATTTGATGCGGAAGTCGGGGGGGGGGGTAAAATTTTCTAGGTCAAAGGTGAGAAGATTAGAATCAGTGGGATCGATTCCACCGATTGCGGACAACAGAGCTTTCCGTTGTGATGGGAAACTTTGAAGGACTTCCAATGCAGACATGCCAGAAGGGGCCTGTGCCAAATCCTCAACAATACTGTAGTGCTGAGTGGCACGAGCAATTGGGTTGTAGGAAGATCTTCGCAGAACAACTTTAGAAGGTGGCCTTACAACAGGTTCAGTGCTGGGCTTCTCAATTTCCAAAGGACCAGAGACAGGAGGGGGAGGTGGGCCATCCACGAATTCCTTCCCAGCTGCCTGGCGTGATCCGGTATAATCCTTCGAACACGTAGTAATTGAGACAGGTGCAGCACCATTCATCATAAATACCTAGGACCCAAATGGTGTAGATGGTGAAGGTTGTTCAACCATCTGGGTCTGCTGAGACAGGAACCATTCTTTGAGAATTTCCGGAGTCCCTTTGGAGCCTTTGAGAATTTTACTAATTTCAGATCGTCGAGGAAAATCTTTAGTATAATGGTATCCTTCACAAATAAGATAGGGGTACTTCGGTTTACGTTGGGAACCGTCATCAGTACGAGGTTTAGAAGACTCTGGTTTAGGGGCGTCAGGTTTGGATTTTCCTTTGCCCTTCTTCTTTCCTTTGGAGGCCTTTTCCATAGGATTAGCCTAAATGGCGTTGACCTCTGCAGTTTTGCCAGAATCTGGAGGGGCGGGAAGAGCAGAATTATTGGAAGAATTGGACTTCTGCTTCCCATTTGAGGATTTTCGAGAATTTTGAGAAACAAAACCAATAACACCATCCACCGCTGGGGTAGGTGGTGCTTTAGAGGTTCCTGGCTGCGGAGCATCAGTCAAAATGTCATAAAGTGTGCCAGACTGAGAGTACACCAGATCCAGATACTGGGCACGCGCGATGGCTTGTCCTTCAGTCACACATGCCCCCATAGCAATATCTTGAGCGATTTTGTTAACGAAGGAGGTGGTGAACCAATGAGTTAGTAGCTGATCAGGTATATCAAACTTGATCAATCTACGATGACGTCGCCACTCATGAATGTGATCGGATATGTGGGTGGCTTTATCCTACTTAAAATAATTCAGGAGATGCGTCCCGGCTTCGTAGCGAACCGGTAACTGGAAGTGAGTTAGAAAAGCCATAGCTAACATATTGAAGTCTTGAAAGATGCCATGGGGTAACTCTATATACCACTTAGCGATAGCACCGGTAAGAGTGCGCTGGAAGAGACGTAGACAAATTGAATCATCCACCCAAGAATTAGAAGAACACCACAAATGGTAGGTCATTACATGAGCTTGGCGGTCCTCTCCAGCTTTACCTTCAAACTTAGGACAGTCGCCGGGTTCCTTGGTCGGAACCGGGGGCCAATAAGGATTGTGAAGAATCAGATCATTGGTTAATTTAGAAACGTCTGGTAACTCCAAGGTAGCCAAGAACGGAAACTGCGGATTGAAAGGCATACCAGGTACTCGATAAGGACCTATACCTCTACTCCACACTGGTTGAGCATATCCTTTCCCCCATGGGTTTTGTCCCGAAGGGTTCTGACTATAGGGGTTATAGGCCGTATAAACAGGTTGATACGGTTACTGGTAACTAGTGTACGGGGGTTGATAACCAGGGTATGGACCCTGATTATATGTCGGACCCATTTGAGAAGTTTGTGGATTTGGCTGCTGAGTATAGGTGTAGCTGGGTTGTTGAGGATAATAATGGGAACCTTGGGGCGGGTTATAATTCAGTCGAGATTGAACTTGAGGATAGTAACCACCTTGGGGTTGAGCAGGCTGCTGATAGGTGGGACCCTGCTGAGCCTGATAATTAGGGTGCACCGGTTGATTCGGTTGCGGCATCGAGTAAATTGGCTGTTGAGCAGGGTTGACAGGATGTGCAGGATGGCCTGGTTGGACAGGTTGACCTGGCTGAATGGGTTGCCCTGGTTGAACAGGTTGACTTGGCTGATGTGGGACATTAGGCTGAGCCGGATGGGCCGGTTGGCCTAGTGGTGGAATGGGGCCAGGTTGTGCCTGATAACCGGTTTGACCTGAAATAGGACCATAAGAGGGCCCTGACTGTGAAAAATTCAGACCAATAGGATACTGAGGTTGCACCATAGGTTGAGAAGGTTGGACTTGCCCCCCAGGACCATACAACGACCCTGGTTGGTACCCCGGTTGACCTGAGGGTCCTTGAGGTTGCCCTGGTTGGACCACAGGGTGAGGCTGGATAGGTTGACCTGAAGGGTTGTAGGATTGTCCTTGTGGATTGTATAACAACCCCTGCAGGCTCGAAGGTTGGCCTTGTAAGGGCTGACCTTGTGGGTCATAAATATAACTAGGCTGTCCCGAAGACTGGCCCTGGAAGGGTTGCCTTTGCGAGTTTTAGGGTTGCCCAGCCTGGTTAGATGGAAAACCTTAACCATGGAGATAAGCCTCGGGAGCGGGTAAACGTAAAGGGTTTCCCTGCTCATCGTATTGATATGGAAAAATGTAAACGGGGGTACCATCCTGTGCATAATGTGAAAAATACAGACGGTTGGGATCTTGGGAGGATTGACCGACCTCGGGGTTCGATTTTTGTAGGGACAATCGATACTCCTCAGGAGAAATGTTCTTCGGCATAGAAGATGCTATATAGATGTCTTCGGGAAGTGACGTGGTCCTTACGGAATGAGTGGTAACAGCGGGTGTAGATGCGGCCACACAGACAGTCGGCCTGACAGGTACTAAAGTGACCTGAGGGGATGACGTGATGGGTGTCCTTGGAGACATCCCCAATGAAGGAATAACCGACCTCGTAGAAGGAGTTGATATCCCCATAGAGGCAACGACGGTAGATAACTCAGGGTTGTCTTCTGGGAACAACTAGTAATATTCACCAGACGTGGGGATTTCCTCACTAGGAGAATGGATGGATGCACCCATATTTGAACTTGCCGCTAGATCTCGTAACAGATGGCGAGGACTAGGAGGAATAAAAACAGCTAGAAAAGGTGAACTTGATGTAAGAGGAGGGAATTATTCCCCTACTCCAAATCCAGACCAAGCGTCGGATAAGGGCCAATTGAACTCAACTGGTCCTCCAAAGGGAAGCTCAGATAGAACCGGTCTCCCGTCGGGAAACTCGGAAACGATAGGCTGCTGAGGTTTAGCAGAGGAATGAGAGACCTATGATGAATCGTTTGTATACGGACTACCAGTAGACGAAATGAGGGTTCCGCCACTGTGACAATAACGACAAGAGAAAAAGATCAAACAAAGACACAGGCTGAAAAATCAAGGGACACAATCAAACGACCAACAAGAAAATTCTAATAGGGCGTGTGATCGTAGATGATTTATTTTACCACATTGAAACTTAGAAACTTCACCATTTCATGTTTTAAGAGTTGAGAAATGGATGAAAGATGACTCTATCTCTTTCAGTTTTGAAGCAAGTGTGAAAGGACAAGCGCTTGGTGATCTTTTCAAATTTAAGGAGTCAGATAGGATCAAATGACTACTCAGGAATCCTAGGCAAAGGGTGTACCAAATAACCGTGAACTCCAATATACACCTTGGTTTCAAAATAAAAGAGAAATCAACCAAGGACTTAATGTACGTGCAGGCAATCTCCCCAAATGCTGTGTCGAGTGTATCACGGGTATAGGGCGGCAGACTCGGCTTCCTATGGATAAAGGATAGCAACCTAGTGGGGTTTCCCTTTATATACATGACGGTACGGGGAGCACAAGTCCGTACTAGTGCTGTCTAAAGCCAAGAGGCGAACGACAGTTACTAGGTTTAACGATGCTGAAACACGTCTCTAGCCTAGACCTCTAAATATTTCGTTAATGTTTCAATGTTTCCTTAGTGTAAATTGAATAAATTTTAACGTTAATCTTCAATTATGTTTCAATTTTCAGGCCCTAATGAGTGTTATGTCTCAAAATATCCTAAATGCACACTACATGCCACAATATATCATTTCATTCGATGAAAGCTAATTACGAGAGAGTTAAGAGCTTTTCATACAATAAAAAAATGACCAGAAAACAATCACTAATGTCTCTAATGCAAGCTAATGAAAAAAAAAATCCTTTTCTTTCAGAGTTATAAATCACTAATAACACATAAAATATTGAATTTTCATTAACTAATCAAGAGCAAAAGAGATTTTTTTTATACTTTCAGTGTTTAAGAGCAAAGTGCACTAAACAAATGAAAACTAATGAAACGAGCAATTTGAGAAGTGATAGCAAAGGAGTAAAAACAAGCAAGTTTCACTCAATGCAAACACACAATCAGACTTCAAATTGACAAAAAAATCCCTCAAAACCAAGAGAATCCCAAAGACTCAAATGAACCATGTAATCTAGGCCCAAAATGAGACAAGGAAGAATTCGAATGAGGAAGTAAGAAATCACTCAAACAACTCAAAAAAACGATAGACAACCAGAAAACAAATGCATAGATGCAATCAAAAAGTTGACTGAACATATAGAAAAAAAACTCCCACGGGAGGCTTGACACACTATAGCACCTAGATGCCCTAGGGCTAGAATGAAAAATCGATAGACGAGGGTAAAAAACCGAAGGATGAAGGTCACAGTCAGTCAAACAAGGCTCCAGAACACTTAGGCAGTCGTAAAAATGAAACCAAAATCACAGATCAAGCTCAGAAAGCTCAAAACAGAGAAAACCCTAGCACCTTACAGAATTGGCGCGACTGTCAGGCTGAATCTAGCACCAGAACAGGATTAGCGTGGGTAATACACTGGCAACATGCACCAATTGGCGTGGCTATCAGGCTAATAAGTGTGCTAGTCAAGTTTACTAAGAAAAAATAAAAAAGAGCAATCCAAGAAACAGATTAGTGATGGTGAAGCTAAAAAAAAGCCAAACACACAAAAATAGCCAGCCAAAAGAGCTGATCAAGCAAGCAAAGTCAAGAATCGAATGAAAAGACAAGACAATACTCCAAATCAACGTCTCCCCAGTGGAGTCACCAATTTGTTGTAGAGGTAAATCTCCTCTGCAGACAGAGGTGATCCCTACTAGCCCAGATCGGGTCTAGCAACAATCGTATCATGCTAAGGCGCAAGTTCCTAATTGCAATAGACCAAATTGTGAAGAAGGCCTACCTTAAGTCCAACGCTATTGTTCATATAGAAGATAGCGCTCTCATTTCCTTTCTCCGACGGATCACAATTCTCCCACTTGTCGCAATCAAACACCTGCACATACAAGAAACCCGACGAACACACAAGCGTAAAACTCAATATATGCAATTATGTATCAGTCAGAGAAGACACAACTCATGATCACAATGTATGAAAAATATGAGTGGAACCATAACCAAAATCACTTATCATTAATCAATACAAAGAAAGATACAACCTGGCTTTGACGCTGAATCTTCCTTCGGCGGGTCGACAATGGAATACGTCTCGGTAAAGCTCGTCAAGAATGGGACAAGCCTCTCTCTTCGGTTGTATTGACAATAATCTCCTTGCTACTGTTTTGGCTCTATGAGGACTATCAAGGCTCTTGCAGCATTCTTTAGGCTATGAAGGCTCTTGGAGACTAGCTTGCAAAGGAAAAGGGAAAGCTTATATAGATGGTGGAAGGAGAGTTTGGATCCCTAAAATCATGGGATTGGCCCTATCCTCAAGGAAGCTTCCATGAGAGGTGGAAAACCACTTCCTCTACATGGAGATCCGGAGCCAAACCTCCCAACTCAATTTAGAGACCAGTTCAGGAATTGGTTGGAGTCAATATTCCGCCATTTATTTTTAAAAAACACTCCTTAATAAGCCTAGCACGGGTATAACACTGTGACAGTGCGCCAGCTGGCGCGCCCTCTTTGGAGGATTTCCCCCATTGGCGCGAGGGCTGAACTGGCTAGTCGCGCCAAGGAAAAAAAGGCTATTTTTAGGGTTTTTCACAAGGAATTGTCTTCAGGGGAATGAATTTCCTTGTCCAAGGGGATGCCATGAAAGTGGTTTTAGGTCATGTCACTGCTCACAGGTCACAGAATAAGCCCTCCAATGTACGGGATGGGGAATTGCAGGGACGGTGACAAATTGCTGTGTAACACATGAGTTCTAAATGAAGTCCTCATGCATTAGCTCCAGTAAACCCTAAGGAATAACGTAATTCCTTCTGTCAACTGCTGTGCCACATCTGTGCACTTAACTAAAGTGCTCCAAGAGAATAAGATAATGTTTAGAGTCCAAATATTATTAAGAGCTAATAATATTCGGCATATCTATTTTTAGACTGGCAATCTAAAAATAGATTCCACCCAATATGTCTAAAAATAGAAGTCCATATATTTTTTCCAACTTGACCAACCATCCACAAATAGCATCCTGCAACTCATAGAATATGATCGACATGTCTAAAAATAGACTTTGCGCCAAAAATAGCCTGCAGGCCCACTTAGTGAAGGCGATTCTTTACACTAAGCTCATCATCTTGTTGAATCTCAACACTCCCTCTCAACAAGATAGGGATTATCTTCCACCCTAATCCTGTCTCTATGGTATTCGAATTTGCTCCTGGTGAGCGCCTTCATTAGAATATTTGCATCCTGATCCTCCGTAGGAATGTAAGAAAGCAACATGATCTTCCGCTACACACAATCTCTGATATGATGGTACTGGATGTCAATATGTTTAGATATATCATGAAATACTAGATTAACTGAGAGTTTAATGCAACTCTGATTATCACAATATATCATAGTAGGATCTAAGTGTGAACCGAAAAACCCGACCAGGATCTTCCTCATCCATATAGCCTCGCATGTAGCCAAACTTGCTGCCATGTACTCAGCCTCTGTGGAACTGAGTGCCACAGATCTCTGTTTCCTGCTGTACCAAGAAAATGCTATAGACCCGATACTGAATATCCCTCCAGATGTGCTCTTTCTTTCCGTTGGGCTTCCTGCCCAATCTACATCCGTGAAGCCATGCAGCTTCAACTCATCTGACTGTCTGTACCAAAATCCATATCCCGATGTGCCCCTGAAATACCTCAGGACATGCTTGCCTGCCTTCCAAATGAGATTGGTAGGCTTAACCATAGCTTGTGAAAGCTGGTTAACAACATAGCATATGTCCAGTCGTGTATTGACCAAATACATGAGCGAACCAACCAACTGTCGATAAACAATGACATCCACTACCTCTGCCGATGTAGCATCCTCTTTCCTCCAACCACTAGGAAGAGGAGTGTTGATAGGCTTGCAGCCTTGCATGTTGAACTTATCCAGTATCTCCCGGGCATACTTGCCTTGAGACACAAATAGTCCACCCTTCCGCTGCCAAATTTCCAATCCTTGGAAATAACGAAGGAGGCCCAAGTCCTTCATCTCAAACTCCTTTTGCAAGATCTGCCTTGCATGAATGTATCAACAATTCATCACCTGTTAGTATTTAATCATCTACATAAAGCACAATGATAAAAAACTTACCCTCCACCAGAAGCTGGTATAGGTTTGGATTTGCCTCACTCTTGGCGAAACCAAGTCCGGTGAAATAATTGTCTATCCATGTGTACCAAGCATGAGGTGCTTGTTTTAGCCCATACAATGCTCTTTTGAGCTTGCACACATGCGAATCGCTGCTGAATATTTCGAATCCTTCAGGCTGATCTATGTACACCTCCTCCTTAATGACTCTGTTGAGGATCACAGTCTTCACATCCATCTGATGAATGTGCCAACCCATCTGCACTGAGAGAGCAAGGATGGTCCGTATGGAAGAATACCATGTGACAGGTGCAAATGTTTCTTCATAGTCGATCCCCTCGATCTATGAGAAGCCCCGAGCAACAAATCTTGCCTTGTACTTCTTGACGCTCCCGTCAGTAGCTTGCTTCACTTTGTAGATCCATCTCGAACCTACCACTGATTCCCCTTTCGGCCTTGGGACAATCTCCCATGCACTGTTTCTGACAATCGAATCATACTCTTCCACCATGGCATCTACCCATACGGGATCCTCCACAACTTCCTCGAAAGAAGATGGTTCCATCACGATACACTTGCTCATCAGAGCCATGTATTAGTAAATCAGTCAGGTGACTGTCTCTGTCTGCGCTGTGATGTAGGTGCTCCTACATTTTGCGCTGCATCAAGATTCAGTCGCTCAGCTTCTGTAGTGCGCTTCTGCCCTATGATGTTTGGCGCTGCATGAGTGGTTTCTTCCACTCCATGAGTGGTTAATCCACATCCTGAGGCTCATCTTTAGGAACAAGTAGCTCCTCCTCTGCATGCAAGTGTAGCTCCCTCTCAAGCGACAAATTCATGGCTTTCTCCTCATGAAATTTGATATCCCGTCGCACAACAGTCATCTGACTGTCTGGAAAATACACATGATAGTTGTGGGGTGTTTCTGTGTACCCCACAAATATCCCAACCTCTGCAGTCTGCTCCAGCTTCTTCCTGGCATCCTTCATCACATGAATGTAAATAGGTAAGCCAAAAATCTTCAAATGAGAAATATCAGGCTTCTTACCAGAAAACGCCTCTTCAGGTGTACTCATGCCAAGTACTCTATGAGGACAACGATTTTGCACATAAACCGTAGTGTTGCATGCATCAGCCCACAAGTGTATGGGAAGGCCCTGATCATGCAACATTTCTTGTGCAGCACCCAAAATTGTTCTATTCTTTATCTCCGCGACCCCATTATACTGTGGGTTATGAGACGCTATGAGTTCTCTTCGAATTCCTTATGCACTGCGAAAGTCTTTGAATTTTCCGGAGATGTATTCACCACCATTATCGCTCCTTAGAGCTTTCACCTGTTTCGCCGACTCTTTCTCAAACAGTGCCTTGAACTCACAGAACTTTGAGTATGTCTCTCTCTTCTTCTGCATGAAGAAGATCCAACACTTACGAGAAAATTTATCAAAAAATATCACATAATACCTGTGCTTTGTTGTCGAAGCTACTGAGAAAGGTCCACACACGTCTATGTGAATTATCTCAAGGATCGTCATGGCGTGACTATCCTTCTCATGAAAAGTGGTCTTCACAATTTTTCCCAAAGTACATTCCTTGCACTGATCTGACTGCGCAAGTGTACCCTTGGGAAGCCCGATAGAAATCTGCTGCAAAATTTTCAAAGCACCATGGTGAAGATGGCCCAATCTCCTGTGCCACAATTCGCCCTCATCTTGGCTCACCACTCCTTCTGCTTTGCCTACCATTGCTGCACATCCATCTACCTACAATTGATAAAGGTTCTTAACTTGAACCCCTATCCTTTGGGTTTCACCAGTTGTTTTATTGCGTAGGAAAGCCTTTCCCTCGCTAAAAACAACATCATATCCCTTGTCTTCCAACATCGCCACAGAGATCAGATTATTTTTCAATCTTGGAACATGCATTACATCCTTTAAGATGAAATGTTTTCTAGACTCCCTCTCAAAGGAAATGGTCCCGATACTAGTCGCACTGTATCTACCATCATCGCCCATCTCGATGTGCACTCCAAGATCCTTCTCATCCAAACCACTGAACAAATATTTGTCTCCGGTCATATGGAAAGACGCACCACTGTCAAGAAACCACAATGATCCCATCACACTTGAAACCAAGCATGCGATCAGTGAAAAATCTAGCTCAAACTACAAGGCTAAGGCCTTTCTAGCTGTAGATCCAACAACCTGCTTATTTTTCTTCTTCTGTGGACAATTAGTGGCGTAATGTCCGTGTTGGTGACAGTGAAAGCACTTCACCTTGGACAAGTCCTGTTTCTTGCCTTTCACACCGGATTGAGAAGGATTTTTCTTTCCCTTCCCTTTCCTTGATTTGGCAGCCAAAGCGCAATTTTCTTCATCTTCATTCTTCGATGAAGATCCATCCCTGATACCCTGCCTTATCTCCTCCTGCACAAGATCCGACCAAAGTTGCTCCCATCCTGGAAGTTTCTCCCGACCATTGACAGAGTCCTCGTAGCTATGCCAACTCTTCGGAAGCCCAAGGAGAGCCAAGCTCATCAAGTCTTCTTCATCAACAGTAACCCCCACACTTCCCAGCTCATCCTTGCAGTGGACGAACTTCGTGAGGTATTTTGGTATACTGTCGCTTTTCTCCATTTTTATTTTTCTGAGCTTGTCTTTAAGTGCCAACTTCCTCTGGTCGCTTCTGCTTTGGAAAAAGTCTGTCAAAGCTTTCCACATTAAGAATGGACTATCTTTACCATGAAGGCTGGACACTATGTGATCCTTCACACCTTCTAATAGAATCCTTCGACACTTTGCTGTCTTCTTTTGCCATGCGTTAAGTGCGGCTGGATCACTAGAAGCAAGTTTTTGAATTTCTGCATCTATGAACTCCTTCAACCCATTATCATCCAGCACCACCTCCATCCTGTCCTTCCATGAAATATAATTCGAGCTGCCATCAAGGGAATACTCCAATTGCAATCCGTTGAAAGACATTTCAATGAATGCGCAACTTCGACACCAAGAAAACACTACAGCAAATTCGAATTCCACCAACACAAAACTCAACCGCTTCAATAATTGCAATCTTCTCCAATGATCAACTGCTCCAATACCATGTAGAAATTATATAACTTATGTGTTATATATCCAAGATTCTCCTGATCACACACTATTTTAAGTTCATGCACAATACAGAATCTATTCCACTATTGATCATCACATGCAGAAATTAAATCAATTGCAATGCACACATGAAACCATAAAAATTCACACACATTAACACAGTTGTTTAACGGGAAAGCCCGAAGCCGGGAAAACCCCAAATATCTTTATATATGTCATATGGAGATCAGTAACAATCTCATACAAAGCCGAGTTAATCAAGCTCTCGCACAATGGCACCCCACACACTAATCAGGCCCAATCTTGCAAATCCATGGTCCAATATTTTCCACTTGCAAGCCTACCTCTACTACGCAATCCTTGCTGAATAATGGCTCTGAATGAACTCGAATCCACCAAGCTTGCACCGCGCAATCCTCATTGGCATCTCCACTGAGTGTTAGATGCAATCAATGCATCACTATAGTCACAACTAATAGTTTATCTTGCCCTTTCACCTATCTCTCCACTGGTCTCCACCGAAACGGTCATGACTATAGTTAACGATGTATTATTCCGCCTTTATTAATGAGTTATTATTTAGTGAATTAATTAACTAATTAATTCCAACCACTTACCTTAAGAATAATCAGACAATGTTGACGCATTTTGACCGAGTCTAACTGAGTTAAACTGAACACAACTCCATCAACTACTTCTATAACTCCACCAAACTGTGTCACATGAGTTCTAACTAAAGTCCTCATGAATTAGCTCCAGTAAACCCTCAGGAATAGCGTAATTCCTTCTGTCAGCTATTGTGCCACATCTGTGCACTTAACTGAAGCACTCCAAGAGAATAAGATAATGTTTAGAGTCCAAATATTATTAAGAGCTAATAATATTTGACATATCTATTTTTAGATTGGCAATCTAAAAATAGATTCCGCCCAATATGTCTAAAAATAGAAGTCCATCTATTTTTTCCAACTTGACCAACCATCCATAAATAACATCCTGAAACTCATAGAATATGATCGACATGTCTAAAAATAGACTTTGCGCCAAAAATAGCCTGTGGGCCCACTTAGTGAAGGTGACTCTTTTCACTAAGCTCATCATCTTATTGAATCTCAATAGATATAGCTTAGAAATCTCCCAAATCAATCCTCCACAACTCCTTCCATGCAATGCAACATAAAACCTAAACAAGAACTATGCTCTACATTAAGACGGAAGCCTTGGCCTAATGCCTGATTGTGGAATGTAGTGCAAAGCTCTTCCTAGAGGCTTCTCAATGAAAGAGGTGGGATTCTCACTTGGGAACACCCTGTGCTAAACAAAACTGCAATCTTAGCTAAACAGCTGAAGAAAGATATTTGTCTAAACATACCATATAATCAAAATATCATAACATAACATAACATGAATATGGCTGCCATCCTCTTCCTTATATAAGTGATGAGCTTTATAACCCTAGACCCCACTCATTTAATACACTACTTCCATGCAAAGATTCTCCAACTAAAACTACGATGTTCCTCAACGAATGCCACTACTCCATGACATTGTTGTTGATTTGGTCAAAGTTGACCCAATCTAGGTGTTCCAGCCCCTTTTCACACACAAAGGTGCTCAATTAAGCTGCCAAGATATCCTCCTTTCACATTGACATTTATTTTATTCATATTAAGGAGATTTATGGATCTCCATAAACTCTTATTCATCAAACAAGAAAGCAAAAACAAAAATTAATATTCCAACTAGCTCGTGGATAATTGGGAATATTACAATCCTCCCCTCCCAAATGTTGCTTGTCCTCAAGCAACTGAAAGGCAAGTGCTACAACCCTCCTTCTCCTCCATTGGTGACACCTCCATGTGATAAGCTCCCCTCATAAGCTAAGTGTCTCCCAATCCATCCCTCCATGAAATGCTCCTCCCAAGTTCTCATGAGATGCAAATGACTCATCCCACAAGGAAGAAAAAGATCCAATTAAACAATCGTGGTTTTCCCAATGCTCTCCCTGAAACATGTAGCATAAGAAACATGGAGAGTCTATCTCCCAAAGGGCACACCCAATCCTCCCATATTTCCTCCATTCATTCCCATAATAAGAATAAGAACATCATCAATGTATGGGATTAAAACCAATTTCACATAAACAATAATATGAAATAATGGAGGTGAGTCATAGTCCCACATGTGGAATCAACACAATATATCTCCTGACTGCATCAGGTAATGATATGGTAAGTGGTTTCCCCACAACTTACTTGCTGCCATAGTTTTCTCACAAGTTTTGAAAAGGTGAGAAATGTTTGGTGCCTTTGGAGTGCACCCAGAGTGGTAAATCATCTCCCTATATCCTCCTAGGGAGTGGCCATGATAAAAAATGTTTATGGCCCAAAGTTGGCCATGAATTTTATATGGAAGAATGCTCCTTCTTGGAGCAATGGCCTGCACATACATGGTAAAGGAATGCAAATAATCTTCAAGGAAATCATTATGCACATAAACACGATCCTTACCATAAATCCTGCCCATGCAAATGGAGTGGTCCATAAATAGATCCCCTCTCATTCCAAAAGAGGAAAGAGGTGGTTGTGATAACTCCTACAAAGATTTATGTATCTCATCCATCTCCTCACTAGTACATTTGGCGGAAATTCCGACGGCCAATTTGTCGGTTTTCCGACACCTAGTCGTCGTAAGAGCGATAGTTTGCGGCACTTCAAAGCGTGGTTTGTCATAACTTCGGTCTTTCGACACTTCCATAAAGCGTCGGTATTGCGACACTTGTTCCGATGTTTTGCAAAAGCGTCGCAATACCGACGCTTATGAAGTGTCGCACTAGCGATGCGGGTGAAGTGTCGCAATACCGACGTTATGGCTAACGACGCTTCTAAAGTGTCGCAATACTGACGCTCGTATAGTGTCGGAAGACCGACGTTATCGCTAACCACGCTTTGAAGTGTCGCAATACCGACATTGAGCAGAAGTCGCTCTTCCGACGCTAGTGGTGTCGCTCTTCCGACGTTTGGAAACGTCGCTCTTCCGACATTGGTAAACGTCGCTTTTCCGACGGCATAGTAAATTTTTTTTTTAAATGTAACGTCAGTCTTCCGACGCTTACAGCGCGTCGGAAGAGCGACAGCGGGTTCAATTTTTAAGAAAAAAAAAAATGAAAATATTCTGAATGCCCGATAGCAGATGTTGCTGGGAGGGCTTGTCTTGCATCATCAATAATTTTATTCCGATGCAAATCTTGAACGGGGCTCAGATCTACATTCGCAAACTACATCGTTCGAGCGACGGCAGGTTAAATTTCCTATTGAGCCAAAATCTGCACAATTCTGTTAAGGATCCCCCTGCCTAATATTCACAGATAAACAAAAACCAATACCCACAAATGAGAGAGTTAATTCTAACAGTTGATAGTCCTTGCATAGTTATTATTTATTAAACGCAAGTTATATTGTGAATGGATACCAAGCAATCTAAAAGCACACAGACTGCAGCATCCACAAGCCATGGCATATTTGGCTTTAGTTTTCTCCATTCCAAAGTCCTTACAACAATGCTGCATTGCATAAATCAAGAAGCAGATTACAGATATACATTTTAACTATTTCTCCAGGAATACTCTCAGCAATGAAATAATTCTGTTTTAAACAACAAGAGGGATAGTAGAATTAACACTGCTGCGTTGCATTCATCAACAAGCAGATTACAGAGATAAATTTCACCTATTTGTCCTTCGCAGAAAATTCTGGACTAAATAGTCAAGACGTCTTGGTTGGACTACAGGTGGAGCATGACAAAGGCAATATTGTTGGTTTAAAACATCATACAGGAGAACCGATGGACCCATAATTGGAGGGAATTTTCGACAACTACTCTGTCAAGCGCCAGATTATAAATTCTGGGCCTGTAATTGCATCGCAACTACTTCTCGTGGATGAGGCCATCCGTGCTGGAACAACATAGCGTGGTCGATGCATGAATTGGACTAGCGTTGAGTACCACAATCCGAAACCAAGGAGGATTTTAAATTGGAGAGGGTTGTTTAACTGTGGAGCGATGGAACTCTGAAGGCAAGGAGTGGAACTACGATCATTGAACAGTAAAGGCGGTTTTTAAATCCAAACCCGGCAGTATCGCGTGAGGTCGAAGGTGGTGAGTTGTTTTTATAAAAACAACGCGATATACTCCGGCGATGGACACGTGTAATTGAGCAGTTTTGTGATACCATCTATATCGCGCGCGTTTGGGGAATTAACCTCCGTGTAGCTGGGTCGCGCGACTACCGTCGGATGATGGAGTGGTAGTGCGATAGCCTTCCAGCCGTAGGATTGAGGCGACGATTGACTTTGCCCAGATTGAATGAGAACGGGTTGACTTTGCCCAGATTGTGAAATTGATTGGGCAATAAAGTTTTGAAAAACCAGGACTGTGGGTCCTACCTCCATCAGGTTCCAACAACCAAGAACCAAATTGTATGCATCATTCCACTACAAGCAACAATTATATCCAAGGGTATCTGGAGTGTATGGAAATTGGTCACAAGTGTTGAAATATATTTGTCTAGTCAGAGATCATGGTAATGGGCCTATGGTCGTCTCAATAGATGTAAATAATAAAACCAAACAATAATATTGTACCCCATAAGACAGGAAAAATAAAGTAGTTTCCCCTGGTAAAAAATATTTGCAAATAAATTGAAGACGTGTAGTCCATCTAGATTTCTCTTCTAGAGAAACAACCACCATCATGGTTAGTTATCCAGATGACTCATTGGATGGTAGCTATCCCACATGTGAACATCAAATCAAGTTTTGGATGAATGGTCTAGGGACTTATTGTTTTGGATGACTAGCACTTAAAAGATAGCCCCTTTGCTAGGCTTGTTAGAAGAAGGAACATTTGAGGGGATGCTCAATGAAGGTTGCTTATATGAGTTCATAGCCCCAGTACCCTGTTTTGTATTATACTTTCAAATGTATGAGAAATAGCGAACAGGTAAAGTGTAAACCAATAGTAAGTTCTAGAGATAGCAATCATGGTTGCCTAGATGAGTTCATTTCCCTAGTACCAAGTTGTGTGCTATACTTTCTAATACAAAATCAATGGCAAACAAAGAGTTAACACCAATGGTAAGTTCCAAATATCACAGGAGGAGAGTAGTTTTCATCAATTCCAAGTTTGTCTCATTTGTGCTCAAGACGGATGATAAGCAATTTATTATTAAGAGTTTTAGCATTATTGGTTTAGCTCTTGTTTGAAGAGGGATGTCAAAGGAGCAAACAACAAGGTTCAACATCATGATAATGTATAACAATGTGTTAATTTTTGTAACATGTGACTACTATTAGTGCTAGTGGTTAGGTTGGATAAATGTTAGCAGTTTTCGTTCATTGGGCTATGCTCTAACAGCAACTTATGGAAGTTATTGTGACAATGACCCACATTCAAGCCTTAGAAGGGCATACTCCTGCCTTGCATGGGGTTTTCTAGATGTGGCTATTGATTATGTTGAATATTTATGATGTAATCTTCATGCAGATTATTGTATAGCATTGGAAAGGTACTAGTGAACCTTATTCTTCACTTAAGTATGTGAGGGTAGGTTGAGCTTAATTCTAGGTTAACTATCCATAAAAGGATGAGTTGTTGTTATAAAAAAAATGTTCGTGGTTTGTAACATGTGACCAATTAAACAATAAATGAAAATTTTAGAGTTAGGGGGTCAAAACACCATAACTCCTGAAGGATGCTGTAAATATGTATCATGGGATCATGTACATGGGAGACTGGTAAACAGAGCACCTATATTTGGGAAAACCAAATCAGGATAGCCCTCTTATATTATCGTGGAAGCATTAATAAAAAATTTGGATGCAATACGACTAGACATGGGCAAATATAGCAATAGACAATGTATATATAAAAAAATCATTTTAAAATATCATAATGCTTCTAATCAGATTCCAAAGAAAAAGAAAGGTAGTTGTCAAAGTAATCCTACAAATTCTACAAAACTAGTTTCAGAAAAAAAAAATGCAATTTCCAAAAAGGTTTCAAGTATTCAAGTTGATAGCAATAAGAAAAGCCAATACCATATTCAAATACAATTTTATCAAGAAAGTAACCGAAAAAGGCTATAAAATAGATCACAGACAAAATTAAAAATGACAACCATGAATCCAAAGTAAAAACAGATCACAGAAGTTGAGATGGTCCAGATATTGAAGATGATAGAACACATCAGCAAAGACTCTTGTTATTCTGTTAACTTCAAAACACCAAACCAAGATTCTGTGGCAAATCACATGTAAAAGCACGAGTTACAACCCTCTTTTCTACAGTACCTTGTTTCTATTCATGCCACCAACTGTAAATATGCCAGCAGCATCCAACGCCGAAATAACCTTTTCCTCACTATCCATTGTGGTTTAGTTTTTGTAATATGAATCTGATAAAGACTAAGTTTTCAGCATGTATAGGCATCAGTAAACACTGACCAGGAATAAAAATTAAAAAACTAAAAAGGTAACCACAGAAAGGAGTTAAATATTTCATTAACCTGATTGTTGAAGAATTTTTGGAGATTAACATATGGCATCATTAATAAACAAGTAAATGCCAATGAATAAGAAGATGTTGTGTTCATTGGTGAAGAGAAGGTTTGAGTTCATTTTAGCCACACAAATGGGAACTAATCACGTCATTATATAAGAAATACAAGGATTTGCTATGACCTATTCTAATCAATGTCAGGCAAAAGGATTCAAGTAGGAAAATGTCTTCAAAATTTCTGGTAATAGACTCAAACATTCACTACAGACTAAGAGCAAAAAAACACAAAATTGGTCTCACATACCTGTTTTCTAGAATAAATTGACTATGCTAGCACCCTAAATTGATAGAGACTTTAGTGTGCTTATACTAAGACCTTAAAATGAGAAGCTAAACTTAACAACAGTTATGAGTCCAATCCCAAAAGAAGAACATGCTGCCAATTTGGGGATGAGACCAATTTCAAGTCCATGGTGAATTTGACAGAATAGATAACTTACAATGTCGGTTTCATAGCCAAAGGTGATCTAAACGAGTTTGACTCTCTGATGTCAAAAGATGTAACCAAAAAAATGGTAAGTTGACAGAACATAACTCTCCAATAAATGCAGCCATCCACAATCGTCTGAATCCAAAATAGCTAGATATTCTATAAGCAAGTAAATGTTCCAACTTCAACCTGTTTAGGACCTGTGTATAACTCTGGCATGGCATTTTACGGTGCATCATCTCATATGTTTCAACCTGAGTGTAACTGTGACAAGGCATCCAAGGGTACAAGGGTTTGTCTCTTAATTAATGGCAAAAAAATATATAATTGTACAGCATTGTAGGATTTGATGCTAGGTATAATGATGTTTTTTTATGCCAATAAGGGCTAGTCTGGGAGAGTAAGACTAGTAATACTTGAGTATCCTGTATCAGTTGATAATCTCCTTTTAAGGATTGAAGTAGTCAAAGCCAGAACAATTTAACCTATTTCCCAAACATCTCCCAAACACACAAAACATTCTCTTACATAAAAAGAAAACTCTCAAACAACAATTCATTTTTCTCCATTCAAAAACATTATCAGAATTACAAGTACATTTTTATTTATCAAATTCCATCCATGTTATGCCTTCAGCAAGTTCCATCTATTAGTTCTTCCCTAAAGAAATGTGGTGGGGTTCACTCATAACTTAAAATGAAGTTCCAGGTTAGCCATTGACTTGTTTGCTGAGAAATGAACAGTCTAAGGATTTAGATCTCCTAAAAATTAAAAGGTTAAGGTAGAAAGACTTCACCAAAAAGAAACCAACCAAATATTATTTTACCCTCTTCCTGTAATAACCAACAAACCATGGTGGATACCTTCTATCCCAATTCATAGATAAAGAAAGTGTAAAAATGTTCGCACTTTCTGAATATTTTTAATTCCACTATTTAGTGTCTATATATCGTGATAACATAGGAGCATTTAAATAAGTCCCTTGAATGTGTTCAGTGTTTGTACAATTATAACATAGGAGCCTAATGTATTCAATGTTTTTACAATTATAACATAGGAGCCTAATGCATGTAGGCTTAGGGTCTAAAGCTCTATGTTAATTCACAATTAGCCGATGGCCTAAAGCTCTATGTTAATTCACAATTAGCCCATAGGCTTTAATGAGACCTTAATTCCAATAGAATACCACGATGTAGGTGAAATTCTGAAAACAGAAGCCACAATCTCGATCTGAAGATCTCAGTTCTTCAAATCTCATTTCTCAACACCACAACATCATTTTTCTCTTTGATTTAGTTTCACTCGCTATAATTTCTATCCCATTTTGGACAACACAAGCACACTTTACTATCTAGAATGAGCACAGGGATGCTCACTGTTTCGACAGATTAGTTGATTTCTACCAGCTAGCAATTTTGCTACTATCTGCCTTCAGTAAATTGTTGGATTCCTGAATATATCATTCACCAGGTCAGTTCACCCTGATATTCTTGTAGCTCAAATACTCCAGTTGACAGCTAGGTGACACTATTGTTATGCATATAGACAATGCTATTGTATGATAAGATGAAGTTACGTAGATCTAGGCTAGAGAAGTTATGACTAGAGAACTCCTTTTAATGTGCGTACATTTATGTAGGAGATGTTTTGTCCCACGTGAAATTGCTTGTGCAGCTCTAACTGCCTAGCCCTAAAATCAAACAAAAAGACAAACCAAAACATTGAAACAGAATTGGGGTCTTGTTGCACCTTGGTTTATTGATAATTTTGAAACCAAGATTTTGCTTTTTGAAAAAATGCATCTGACATTAACAAGTGAAGTTATTTACATTCTAGACCATGATTACATTTCAATAATGCTCCTAATGCACTACCAATACTATAACTTCAATAAAAGAAAAATAACACCTTATGCTTTGTTTTATATACTTCAATTCTGACTTGCACTCCCTTCTGCAGCACCCGGTTTGGGCATTCTTTATTACAGCTGCACATAGAGTTGCATTCATATACCAAGAACCCTTCCTGGAGAAAAATAGACATTAAAGTCAGAAAAGATAGGCTAACCACTAGAACTACGATGCTAAACCTTAGCAGTGAAGTCATTACATTATTGAAGTTCACTACACATACTGACAAGAACTAAAACACAGTGAGAAACAAGAAAATTCCATGGCTTTTTCATGTTTCAGGCACTCTGATGTCAATGCCTAGTACAACACAATTGAAGGACAGCTACAGTGGCCAAATTATGGTAAAAAAATGACAACAGTATGCACAATTATTTGCATATCATCAGAGAGGCCCTCAAATAACCCATAAAGTTGTATACAAGAGGAACAATACAGGACAACTCATAATGAAGGAGGCCAACGTATGCCCTAGGAGATATATTCTTCACATCATTAAGCAACCAAAAATTGCTTAGCTCTAATTTCAGAAAATAACTTGTCAAAATATAAGTTTTATAAGCTATCAATAGTACCAAGCAATGCATCAAAAACTTACTTATAATGAATCATCCAAAGTGAATACAATACTGAGTGTATATAATGCCAAAGGCTTACAAATGGCTCAAAACTAAATATTTGCAATCACTAAGCAATGATCTGTGACAAACAGGAAGGCCATGTTGGCTCCCATTTTGAGTGTATATTTTGTGTAAACTTGTAAAATCCACCATCAGTTCACCATTAAATTCACCAATCCTTGAGATTCAACAAAATTAGAATTCTTTCGAAATAAATGATGTCGAATGCAGTGACTAAACCTATAGATAGTCCAAGCCTTCCCAAACAGGACACAACTGCCCCTCAAATTCTCAATCTAACCTAAATCCAAAAAGATACTTATATAATCTTGGCAGACTCTTCATCACAAATACCCCTTTATGCCCACATTCCTCATCAAATGGGAGGTAGATTCATGAACGAAATGTTTTTCCTAAAACTAAGGATTTTCAAAAAATAATAATAAACAGTGAAACAAGATTTTAAGAAGTCACGCTTAATCCAAAATATCGTTAATCCAACCACTAAAAACAGTGAGAAAATCTACACACACACAAATTGACTTGCAGCTACAAATGTATAAAATAAAGACTAAAATACCAGTTTCTTAGCAATAGCCTGAGCTTGTGCTTCAGGAAGGTATTTGTCATCTTCAAGAATCTCAAATAGTTCACCCTATCATCAAAATCATTTATAAGTCTATGATCTATATCAAATGCTTTGGGAACAGAATTTTAATGCTGATATACTTCAAACTGGAAAGATAAAAGAGTACACACATGCTATAATACAATCATAAATACCTGCGCAAATTCTGTCACAACACAAAACTCCTGTGGACTTTCAAATGCATCCAGCATCTCTATGATATTCTCATGCTTCAGCTGTCGTAATATCTGACAAAATTGTAAACATGAATCATTTCATGCACAATCCAAGTAATATAATCGTCGCATAAAAATGGTTTTCCACCAAATGAGGTTTTCAAACCAAATTTGTGTAATATATACAAAGATATTTCCCTGCAGATAGTAATTCAATAACTAGTCAATGCATAGATTCATCAAGTTTGCTTCACAAGGGAAAAACTCATATTCTAGCCATTGCATCTTCCTCGTTAGACTGCTAAAGGCAGGTGGTATTAACTACAAAATGAAACAACCAGTTAGCTACTCACATTCATTGTACTACTCTTACCACAACACATTCTTCAAATATACATATATGCATATATTTATATCTATATGAATGATTTGGTAATGCAATAGGAAAAGCTGACAACATGACTTTACATCTATACAAAATAAAATCAATAATCGAGACGAGAAATAAAAATGTTCTTGTTTCCCCTGCATAAGACATTAAGGAACTGATTTCTACACCATGGTACAAAACCAGCACCGTGTTGATCAGATCAATATATACAAGGAAACTATAAACACTCAACCAAGATGCAACTCAAGGTATCATCATCAAGGTTTTCTTGTAAAAATATATGCCATATCTTTGCAACGGGTATAGAAGACATGTAAAAACATAGGGTTATCAAGCACAATTCATCTCCAAACAAATTCCAAGTAGAAAAAATTATTACCTTAGTATAATCACCTTGTTTATAAGGCTAGAGAATGATCATCTTCAAGAAACAATTATAAGGAAGAGATCAAACATCAATAATGATTTAATTCCAAATAAGCAAATCATCGTAGAAACATCAATTCTATCATGGCCATAAACATTCTATAACAACCAAAGCTAGACTCAACGATATTAATAAAATATTTTCCATACTCTTCCTGCAACAATAAACTATTATCAACAAGAATTCATGGTATCACATCAATCTTACTCAATACTCTGTCTCAGATCTGCACACACCATTAGGAATTTAGTAGGTCAAATTTTTGCCTTACACAAGATTACTTTCTGGATTCAATATCTTTTACAACATTCTTCTAGAAATGGAGTACTGCATAAGACATTAAGGAACTGATTTCTGCACCATGGTACAAAACCAGGGGGAATTATGACCTTTGATAAAAAGTATTAAGAGCTTCAATTCTGCAACAACATGTTATACTAGAGTAGATAAATGTACTAATAACTTGAAAACAATGGGAAAATAAGTCCACAAGCATCAATAACATCATTATTTCTTCCAGAATGTAGGTCATCACATTTTATTGCACTCCAAGGTTGTTCAATCAATTTTTTTCCTCCATTTTCCTGTTAAGTTTGGCATGCATATCTAAATTTTTAATTTCAACACCAAAGCTATATTCATATGATCCCAATGACCCATATAAGAACGTTATGATGCTATAACAAATGGATTTAAATGATATGTTTGATGGAGGTTTGGATGAATCTCCTTATTGTGCAGTAAAGTCCACTCTAGCTCTCTTCCATTCACAAAACAACTAACGGTTTATTAGTCTCTTGCTCATTATAGAAGTAAACTCTATCATGAACAAGATGCTTCAGCCACATTTTAAGATCTCATATGCACTAGTGTATACATGACTTCTTCAAATTGCATCATCACTCTGATATGAACAATAAAATATAACATATACAATCCTGATTACGCTACACGAGAACATACATGCTCTTCACACTATACTTCAATCCCACTACAATATGCATTGCAACTAACCTCAATTCAAACCATGGTAAAGACCATTTAAACTTGTTTCCCATGCTCTATCAAAAACCATAATTTATCCAAAATCATGGCATATATAAATTGAGGCTCAATACTCTATATCAGTCCATTCAACACCATTAAATCAATATTCGATGCGTTCACACTTGTTGTATTGATCACAAAGACTAAATAAAATGTTATTCTAATTAGCTTGGACCAAAACAAGAAATGCCTTGATGATGACCAAATTAAATAAATAATAAAAGGCACAGATCAACCACTAAGTCCATAATTAATTTCCACATCGACTAATAAGATAAAATCAAGTTTAATCTTGTTTCAATAATTTCTTAAATTTGACTGGATCTTTCAAGTGTTAATCACCACCATCAAAAAAATATTTTAAACTGGTTGAGTGCTTTCCAACTACCATATTGGAACGAACCACAAGACACAGTTGAATTTGTGTGACAAACACGATGTCCTCAAAAAATAATGTTGATGTCTACAATGTAAAATTATGAGACATAAAGGTTGACCCAATTGTTTTCCCACGAATCCAGTTGGAAATTAGTTAGGTAAAATGGACATGACTACAAGTCTTTGTTCTCTGAATGGTAATGATAGTCAAGCAGTAGCATTACTACCAGTGTGCTTGCAGAAAGGACTTAACTATAAGGTTTTCACCCTCTAAAAGATAAGGACAATCCGACAATTGTTTTAATGCCCCATATCCGACAATTGTTTTAATGCCCCATATCAACGATAAGTAAAATCGTTTATATTTACAGTATGAACCTCATGTTTATGCAAAATGAGGTATCCAAATATGTCATATGGAAAAACATATACAAGACGCTTATACAACTAGATAAGGGAAATAACAGAAGAAAACAGGTGCCCATATTGATCCATTCCATTAAAAAATAAACAATATAAGTCCATTGACCAGCAACGATTTATGTAGTATGCAGAGGGAAACCCACCGGTCATGTGAAAGACAGAAATGATCCTATTGGAGCGTTGTCAGTCTCGCTGTGCGGATAACAGCATATTATAAAAGCGGGCCCCCAATAAAACAGCATTCCATGTGAGTAATTTACAGGCTCGCTTGAAAGTTTATCAGGCTCGCTTGATACCAATAACCATCTACAGCGTCCAAATATAAAGAATAGGGGAGACCATTCATATTGATTACTGTCAAGCTCGTTGAGTGAAATTTTGCAGCGATAATATTATCATTCCATGTGTTTAATTAAGAACAGCAGGCTCGCTTGATAACCAAAATAAAAACACATTCAACATCCGATCTGTATATAGAAACAGAGTACCTGGAGAGGGATATGAGGGTATGCAGCATATCACATTGACAGAAGACCATCGAGGATGGTGCCTATAAATTGTATCTGAAAGAAGCCACCTCCCTGTTGTTCCTGTAGTATTTGGCAATTTTCGAGTTATAAAATTGCAATTTTTTTGAATCTGCACCTGTAATACGAATTATAAAGTTGTAGATTTTTTTGGATCTGCATCTGTAGTACATTTCAGAGTGTGAAACAGTTGATCTATCCCATCTTCAATTGGATGAACTCATATCAATGTGTTTCTTATTTTACTCAGTACCTCAGCCTCAAATTTCTTGATACTCCAAACTTGTGCACTTGCATGAGTTTGTCCTCACCCGCTGCTTGGTGACAGTAGATGAATGGACAATCCCTAGTAGCTGTAGAGAGAATCTAACCCGACTTAAGAGCTCCCTCATCATATCATGGGT